>JAGMVL010002080.1:0-600000 GCA_019202695.1 Populus x sibirica
TGGAACCAATGTGCTTGCTATTGTAGCTTTGGCGCCGTTGCCTAAACCCTTCTATTCTAACCTGAATTGTTCTAGTATAAATTGTATGCAATAATAAGTGTCTACATGATGTAAAATTAACATTTGAGTCTTTGGATAACCATCATTACTTTGTTTTTACTAAATTTCATTCTTTTCATAAGACAAATTTCTGTTGTTACGATTGGATTTGATATGAATAAGTTGTAATTAAATTGAAGCAAAAACCTAAAGGAATTCAGAACCAATTGAGAAACCCCATGATACCTTCAATTATTTTAAACACTTTAATAACCAAACATAGTCATATAATCTAACCTCATATCCAATCATTCGATTTAAAAAACAAACGTGCTACCTTTATAAATATTGAGATTTATTTATTTTTATAAAATGACTCAAAACATTCCTTCATAAATTTTAAAAAACTAACACAACATAATAGAATAAAAAAAAGCGTGCCAAGAAAGCTAGTCTAGCAAGTAACAAAAAGATAAAAACAAGTTTTATTAGGTTTTGTTTTGCAATTTCGTCTACAACAATGGAGATGTTATATGATTTGTTTTGTTTAGAAAACAAATAATTCTCAAATCCAAGACATAAAAAGCTTCCATGGCATTATTTAAAAGAATTTCCTACTTTCCAAATGTTGCCCGGCTCTACAACATAATAACGTAAACCTTAGCAGCAAACGCTTAAGAGGATTTTAGCTTCCACTCCATCTCGCACCATGCTGAACGAAATCCTTCTACTAGCGCGTAAGATTAGGTGTAAGGCAATGAACTCCGTATCAAAGTAACCACCATATGAGTGGATACAACAATGTTTATAGATAGATCTGTTAATCCATAAGCAAAGAAGCGATTCCTCGTTATGGATCCATATTAGGCGTGCTAAAGCATCTGCCCCCGTTTTGTACGTTAACATCCTCGATCTCAAGCATTTAATAAAGTTAAATTCCCTTCGGAATGTCTAAACCGTGACAACTCTTCGAGGAACAAGTTAATCAGTTAACACCGCCAAAGACCACCCCACCACCGCTAGTTTTCGCATTTTCCCACATTACCCACTCCTGGAGATGCGTACTTCCATCTGTGTTGCATAAATCTATGTAGCCATCAAGAACTTATGAACTAGCTACATAGGGGCATGACCAAATGGTGATGGATATTGTAACATCATGTACTTTTCGGGTGTGGTTTACTAATTTCAATGACGAGCATATAAGAATTAAGAATTACATACATATTGTCCTAACAAATCTTTCAACAATTTTATAAATGTAATAAAATTTATTACAACTCTTGTTAAAATTACATCCACACTAACTATTTAAAAGTTTCTTTTTTTCTTTTGAAAAATACAAATATTCCTTATGTATAATACTAGGTAGCTCCTGAGGTCCAAAGAAAATGGATATTCTCAAAAGCATTTATCTCGTAACATTCACAAGATTACAAAATAAATCATCTTAAAATTTGCATCATCCCACTCAATAGCATTTAGAAATTATATGATCAAAACAAATTTCATAAAGTTTTCTTAAAGCACGTTGATCTTATATCAATTTTAAACGTTTTTCTTTTTTCTCGTTATTCCCGATAAATTCTCTTCCCATCACATTATCATCCTTGCATTGTGCTGCACGAGATCAAGTTGAGAACTACAAAACTTGTTCACAATCTCTTGTATTGTATTAGAATTTTATTGCTAGCTCAGAGTTACAATTAGGGGTATTGATAAATGCATAGGTTAAGTTCACATTAAGGAACAAGAGTTACGTAATAATATTAACTTAACTAGAGCTTTGTATGTTATCTATATTTGTAAACCATTTAATTGGATTATGCTATTATACTAAAAACAAGAATTTATTGAGCAATTTTCTAAATTTATTGGATCTTTTCTCTTAGAATTAGTCCTTTCATAAATGTAACTCATAATTACTTAATTATGCTTGAATACGTGGCTATCAAAAGCACCGAACACTCTTTTAACTGGAACTAACTTCCTAAAACGGATTTCATCAACTCTTAACGCAAATGTTAATCAATGCTATATCAAATCAACAAAATGTTTTGAAGTATTTTCTTATCTATAAATTGGACTTGGATGGTTTTATTTTTGCATCCAACAACTTTTGTCCAAGTAAGAGAATATATTGTCGTAAAAAAACATGGGAAGCTTAGGCAAAAACATCTCCTTAGGACTATTTTTGTTTATCGGTATACTTGTCATTACACCTGCATGGTTGGCAATTGCATCATGAAGAAAATCCGTGAGCTTCTCGACATTTGGAAGAGAGCTTCACACAAAGGTGACGAAACGTTGTGCAATAGAAATTTAAAAGCATATACGACAACAATACTCCATCGAATATCGAAGTCAAAAGCATATAACAACCGGGAAAGCTTGCCATGATGATTTCATAAAACTATTCGTGCTTTAAAAGTGCCAAAGGATAAAGTAACTTTTGTTGGAGCTAAGGGGGACCAAATTTGGAACCAAAGTGCCGCTATTGTAGCTTTGGCGCCGTCGCCTAAACCCTTTCTATTCAACCTTGAATTGTTCTAGTATAAATTGTATGCAATAATAAGTGTCTACATGATGTAAAATTAACATTTGAGTCTTTGGATAACCATTTTGTTACTTTGTTTTTTACTAAATTTCATTCTTTTCATAAGATGAATTCTCACATGGTTGAGCATGCATTGGATTTGATATAAATGTTTATGTAATTAAATTGGAAGCTAAAAACCTAAAGGAATTCGAACCAAATTGAGAAACCCCCATGATACCTTCAATTATTTTAAACACTTTAATAACCAAACATAGTCATATAATCAAACCTCATATTCAATCATTTATATTTAAAAACAAACGTGTTAATTTTATATAAATATTGAGATTTATTTATTTTTATAAAATGACTCAAACATTCCTTCATAAATTTTAAAAAACTAACATAACATAATAGAATAAAAAAAAAGAGTCAAAGCCAAGCAAAGCTAGTCTCGTAATAACAAAGATAAAAACAAGTTTTATTAGGTTTTGTTTTTACCTCAGCCTACAACAACAGAGATGTCATATGATTTGTTTTGTTTAGAAAACAAATAATTTCAAATCGAGCAAACATAAAAAGCTTCCATGGCATGACTAGAAAGAATTTTCGCCTTTCCAAATGTTGCCTGGGGCTCCAACATAATAACGAAACCTTAGCAAGCAAACGTTTAAGAGGATTTTAGCTTCCAATCGACCCCGCACCATGTAATGACACCCTACTTAGCGTAAGATGGTGTGCTACAATGAACTCCATATTAAAGTAACCACCACAAGGAGTGGATACAAATAACAAGTTAGAGATAGATCTATTAACCATATGCAAAGAGCGATCTCTCGTTGTTCCATATGTACGTAGCTAAAGCATCTGCTGCTCCGTTTTGTACGCTATCCTCGATCTCGTTAGCATCTAATAAAGTTAAATTCCTCCGAATGTCTAAACTCGCACAACTCTTTCGAGGAACAAGAATCCTTCTTAACACTGCCAAATGACCACCCCACTTACCGTAAGCTTTCGCATTTTCCCTGACACACCACCCGCGATATGGTACTTCCATCAAAGTTGCATAAATCTACAGAAAGCTACCCAAGAACTCTCTAGCTATAGCGTACCTACCAAATGGTGATGGATATTGTAACATCATGTACTTCCGGTGTGGTTTTACTTTAACTTTAATGACGAGCATATAAGAATTAAGAATTACATACTATATTGTCCTAACAACCTTTCAAACAATTTTATAAATGTACAAAATTTATTACAACTCTCTGTTAAAATTACATCCACACTAACTATTTAAAAAAGTTTTTCTTTTGAAAATACAAATATTCCTTATGTATAATACTAGGTAGCTCTGCGGGTCCAAAGAAATGGATATTCTCAAAAGCATTTATCCGTAACATTCACAAGATTACAAAATAAATCATCTTAAAAATTTGCATCATCCCACTCAATAGCATTTAGAAATTATATGATCAAAACAAATTTCATAAAGTTTTCTTAAAGAATGTTGATCTTATATCAATTTTAAACGCTTTTCTTTTCGTTATTCCCCTGATAAATTCTCTTCCCATCACATTATCATCCTTGCATTGTGCTACCACGAGATCGGTTGAGAACTACAAAACTTGTTCACAATCTCTTGTATTGTCTTGTAGAATTTTATTGCTAGCTCGAGTTACAATTAGGGTAATATAAATGCATAGGTTAAGTTCACATTAAGGAACAAGAGTTACGTAATAATATTAACTTAACTAGAGTTTGTATGTTATCTATATTTGTAAACCATTTAATTGGATTATGCTATTATACTAAAGCAAGTGAATTTATTGAGCAATTTTCTAAATTTATTGATCTTTTTCTTAGAATTAGTCCTTTCATAAATGTAACTCATAATTACTTAATTATGCTTGAATACGTTGCTATCAAAAGCACCTGAACACTCTTTTTTAACTGGAACTAACTTCCTAAAACGGATTTCATCAACTCTTAACGTGCAAATGTTAATCAATGCTATATCAAATCAACAAAATGTTTTGAAGTATTTTCTTACCTATAAATTGGACTTGGATGGTATTATTTTATTTGCATCCAACAACTTTTTGTCCAAGTAAGAGAATATATTCTTTGTAAAAAAACATGGGAAGCTTAGGCAAAAACATCTCCTTAGGACTATTTTTGTTTATCGGTATACTTGTCATTACACCGGGGTTTGCAATTCGTACTCATGAAGAAAATCCGAGCTTCTCGACATTTGGAAGAGTGCCACACAAAGGTGACGAAACGTTGTGCAATAGAAATCTCTAATAGCATATACGACAACAATACTCCATCGAATATCATTGCCAAAAGCATATAACAATAGGAAAGCTTGCCATGATGATTTCATAAAACTATTCGTTTCAAAAAGTGCCAAAGGATAAAGTAACTTTTGTTGTAGCTAAGGGGACCAAATTTGGAACCAATGTCTTTGCTATTGTAGCTTTGGCGCCTGTTGCCTAAACCCTTTCTATTCAACCTTGAATTGTTCTAGTATAAATTGTATGCAATAATAAGTGTCTACATGATGTAAAATTAACATTTGAGTCTTTGGATAACCATTTTGTTACTTTGTTTTTTACTAAATTTCATTCTTTTCATAAGACTGACCTCATGGGTTGAGCACAGATTGGATTTGATATAAATGTTTATGTAATTAAATTGGAAGCAAAAAACCTAAAGGAATTGGGAACCAATTGAGAAACCCCATGATACCTTCAATTATTTTAAACACTTTAATAACCAAACATAGTCATATAATCAAACCTCATATTCAATCATTCATATTTAAAAACAAACGTGTTAATTTTATAAATATTGAGATTTATTTATTTTTATAAAATGACTCAAAACATTCCTTCATAAATTTTAAAAAACTAACATAACATAATAGAATAAAAAAAAAAGCGTGCCAAGAAAGCTAGTCCGCAATAACAAAAAGATAAAAACAAGTTTTATTAGGTTTTGTTTTTACTGTCTACAACAACGAGAGATGTCATATGATTTGTTTTGTTTAGAAAACAAATAATTTCAAATCAGCAACATAAAAGCTTCCATGGCATGAAGAAAGAATTTCGGCTTCCAAATGTTGCACGGCTCAACAACATAATAACGAAACCTTAGCAAGCAAACGTTTAAGAGGATTTTAGCTTCCAATCGAACTCGCACCATGTAATGACGGTTTACTAGCGAGAAGATGGTGTGCTACAATGAACTCCATATTAAAGTAACCGATCACAAGGGAGTGGATACAAATAACAAGTTAGAGATAGATCTATTAACCATATGCAAGAGCGATTCCTCGGTGTTCCATATGGGCGTGCTAAAGCATCTCGTTTCTGTTTTGTACGCAACATCCTCGATCTCGAAGCATTTAATAAAGTTAAATTCTACGAATGTCTAAACTCGCACAACTCTTTCGAGGAACAAGAATCTGTTAACAACGCCAAATGACCACCCCACCGAAATTTGCTAGTTTTCGCATTTTCCCTACACACCACCTGCGATATGGTACTTCCATCAAAGTTGCATAAATCTACGGAGCTCTTCGAAGAACTCTAGCTATAGCGTACCGGTCAAATGGTGATGGATATTGTAACATCATGTACTTTCTCGGTGTGGTTTTACTTAATTTCAATGACGAGCATATAAGAATTAAGAATTACATACATATTGTCCTAACAACCTTTCAACAATTTTATAAATGTACAAAATTTATTACAACTCTTGTTAAAATTACATCCACACTAACTATTTAAAAGTTTTTCTTTTTGAAAATACAAATATTCCTTATGTATAATACTAGGTAGCTCGGTGGTCCAAAGAAATGGATATTCTCAAAAGCATTTATACGTAACATTCACAAGATTACAAAATAAATCATCTTAAAAATTTGCATCATCCCACTCAATAGCATTTAGAAATTATATGATCAAAACAAATTTCATAAAGTTTTCTTAAAGAATGTTGATCTTATATCAATTTTAAACGCTTTTCTTTTTTCGTTATTCCCCGATAAATTCTCTTCCCATCACATTATCATCCTTGCATTGTGCTACACGAGATCAGTTGAGAACTACAAAACTTGTTCACAATCTCTTGTATTGTCTGTAGAATTTTATTGCTAGCTCGAGTTACAATTAGGGTAATATAAATGCATAGGTTAAGTTCACATTAAGGAACAAGAGTTACGTAATAATATTAACTTAACTAGAGTTTGTATGTTATCTATATTTGTAAACCATTTAATTGGATTATGCTATTATACTAAAAAACGGTGAATTTATTGAGCAATTTTCTAAATTTATTGATCTTTTTCTTAGAATTAGTCCTTTCATAAATGTAACTCATAATTACTTAATTATGCTTGAATACGTTGCTATCAAAAGCACCCGAACACTCTTTTTAAACGGAACTAACTTCCTAAAACGGATTTCATCAACTCTTAACGTGCAAATGTTAATCAATGCTATATCAAATCAACAAAATGTTTTGAAGTATTTTCTTACCTATAAATTGGACTTGGATGGTATTATTTTATTTGCATCCAACAACTTTTTGTCCAAGTAAGAGAATATATTGCTGTAAAAAAACATGGGAAGCTTAGGCAAAAACATCTCCTTAGGACTATTTTTGTTTATCGGTATACTTGTCATTACACCAGGGTTTGCAATTCGTACTCATGAAGAAAATCCGGAGCTTTCTCGACATTTGGAAGAGTGCCACACAAAGGTGACGAAACGTTGTGCAATAGAAATCTCTAATAGCATATACGACAACAATACTCCATCGAATATCATTTGCCAAAAGCATATAACAACTGGGAAAGCTTGCCATGATGATTTCATAAAACTATTCGTTTCAAAAGTGCCAAAGGATAAAGTAACTTTTGTTGTAGCTAAGGGGGACCAAATTTGGAACCAATGTCTTTGCTATTGTAGCTTTGGCGCTGTTGCCTAAACCCTTTCTATTCAACCTTGAATTGTTCTAGTATAAATTGTATGCAATAATAAGTGTCTACATGATGTAAAATTAACATTTGAGTCTTTGGATAACCATTTTGTTACTTTGTTTTTTACTAAATTTCATTCTTTTCATAAGACAGACCTCATGGGTTGAGCACGATTGGATTTGATATAAATGTTTATGTAATTAAATTGGAAGCAAAAAACCTAAAGGAATTCGGGAACCAATTGAGAAACCCCATGATACCTTCAATTATTTTAAACACTTTAATAACCAAACATAGTCATATAATCAAACCTCATATTCAATCATTCATATTTAAAAACAAACGTGTTAATTTTATAAATATTGAGATTTATTTATTTTTATAAAATGACTCAAAACATTCCTTCATAAATTTTAAAAAACTAACATAACATAATAGAATAAAAAAAAAGCGTGCCAAGAAAGCTAGTCTGCAATAACAAAAAGATAAAAACAAGTTTTATTAGGTTTTGTTTTTACCTGTCTACAACAACAGAGATGTCATATGATTTGTTTTGTTTAGAAAACAAATAATTTCAAATCAGCAACATAAAAAGCTTCCATGGCATGACAGAAAGAATTTCAGCTTCCAAATGTTGCCCGGCTCAACAACATAATAACGAAACCTTAGCAAGCAAACGTTTAAGAGGATTTTAGCTTCCAATCGAACTCGCACCATGTAATGACGGTTTACTAGCAGAAGATGGTGTGCTACAATGAACTCCATATTAAAGTAACCGATCACAAGGAGTGGATACAAATAACAAGTTAGAGATAGATCTATTAACCATATGCAAAGAGCGATTCCTCGGTGTTCCATATGGGCGTGCTAAAGCATCGATTGTTCCTGTTTTGTACGCAACATCCTCGATCTCGAAGCATTTAATAAAGTTAAATTCTACGAATGTCTAAACTCGCACAACTCTTTCGAGGAACAAGAATCCGTTAACACCGCCAAATGACCACCCCACCAATTGCTAGTTTTCGCATTTTCCCTACACACCACCTCGCGATATGGTACTTCCATCAAAGTTGCATAAATCTACAGTAGCCTGCGAAGAACTCTAGCTATAGCGTACCGGTCAAATGGTGATGGATATTGTAACATCATGTACTTTACGGTGTGGTTTTACTTAATTTCAATGACGAGCATATAAGAATTAAGAATTACATACATATTGTCCTAACAACCTTTCAACAATTTTATAAATGTACAAAATTTATTACAACTCTTGTTAAAATTACATCCACACTAACTATTTAAAAGTTTTTCTTTTTGAAAATACAAATATTCCTTATGTATAATACTAGGTAGCTCGGTGGTCCAAAGAAATGGATATTCTCAAAAGCATTTATCCGTAACATTCACAAGATTACAAAATAAATCATCTTAAAAATTTGCATCATCCCACTCAATAGCATTTAGAAATTATATGATCAAAACAAATTTCATAAAGTTTTCTTAAAGAATGTTGATCTTATATCAATTTTAAACGCTTTTCTTTTTTCGTTATTCCCAGATAAATTCTCTTCCCATCACATTATCATCCTTGCATTGTGCTACACGAGATCGGTTGAGAACTACAAAACTTGTTCACAATCTCTTGTATTGTCTTTGTAGAATTTTATTGCTAGCTCGAGTTACAATTAGGGTAATATAAATGCATAGGTTAAGTTCACATTAAGGAACAAGAGTTACGTAATAATATTAACTTAACTAGAGTTTGTATGTTATCTATATTTGTAAACCATTTAATTGGATTATGCTATTATACTAAAACAAGTGAATTTATTGAGCAATTTTCTAAATTTATTGATCTTTTTCTTAGAATTAGTCCTTTCATAAATGTAACTCATAATTACTTAATTATGCTTGAATACGTTGCTATCAAAAGCACCCGAACACTCTTTTTTAACTGGAACTAACTTCCTAAAACGGATTTCATCAACTCTTAACGTGCAAATGTTAATCAATGCTATATCAAATCAACAAAATGTTTTGAAGTATTTTCTTACCTATAAATTGGACTTGGATGGTATTATTTTATTTGCATCCAACAACTTTTTGTCCAAGTAAGAGAATATATTGTTGTAAAAAAACATGGGAAGCTTAGGCAAAAACATCTCCTTAGGACTATTTTTGTTTATCGGTATACTTGTCATTACACCGGGGTTTGCAATTCGTACTCATGAAGAAAATCCAGAGCTTTCTCGACATTTGGAAGAGTGCCACAC
The DNA here is from genome assembly GCA_019202695.1 of Populus x sibirica. Taxonomy (NCBI): domain Eukaryota; kingdom Viridiplantae; phylum Streptophyta; class Magnoliopsida; order Malpighiales; family Salicaceae; genus Populus; species Populus x sibirica. The sequence goes on from JAGMVL010002080.1 coordinate 9,842, forward strand.
AAAGGTGACGAAACGTTGTGCAATAGAAATCTCTAATAGCATATACGACAACAATACTCCATCAGAATACTGTTGCCAAAAGCATATAACAACCGGGAAAGCTTGCCATGATGATTTCATAAAACTATTCGTTTCAAAAGTGCCAAAGGATAAAGTAACTTTTGTTGTAGCTAAGGGGACCAAATTTGGAACCAATGTCTTGCTATTGTAGCTTTGGCGCTGTTGCCTAAACCCTTTCTATTCAACCTTGAATTGTTCTAGTATAAATTGTATGCAATAATAAGTGTCTACATGATGTAAAATTAACATTTGAGTCTTTGGATAACCATTTTGTTACTTTGTTTTTTACTAAATTTCATTCTTTTCATAAGACTGACCTCATGGGTTGAGCACAGATTGGATTTGATATAAATGTTTATGTAATTAAATTGGAAGCAAAAAACCTAAAGGAATTGCGAACCAATTGAGAAACCCCATGATACCTTCAATTATTTTAAACACTTTAATAACCAAACATAGTCATATAATCAAACCTCATATTCAATCATTCATATTTAAAAACAAACGTGTTAATTTTATAAATATTGAGATTTATTTATTTTTATAAAATGACTCAAAACATTCCTTCATAAATTTTAAAAAACTAACATAACATAATAGAATAAAAAAAAGCGTGCCAAGAAAGCTAGTACGCAATAACAAAAAGATAAAAACAAGTTTTATTAGGTTTTGTTTTTACGTCTACAACAACGGAGATGTCATATGATTTGTTTTGTTTAGAAAACAAATAATTTCAAATCAGCAACATAAAAAGCTTCCATGGCATGACAGAAAGAATTTCAGCTTCCAAATGTTGCCTGGCTCAACAACATAATAACGAAACCTTAGCAAGCAAGCGTTTAAGAGGATTTTAGCTTCCAATCGAACTCGCACCATGTAATGACGGTTTACTAGCGGAAGATGGTGTGCTACAATGAACTCCATATTAAAGTAACCGATCCAAGGAGTGGATACAAATAACAAGTTAGAGATAGATCTATTAACCATATGCAAAGAGCGATTCCTCGGTGTTCCATATGGGCGTGCTAAAGCATCCGTTCCTGTTTTGTACGCAACATCCTCGATCTCGAAGCATTTAATAAAGTTAAATTCTACGAATGTCTAAACTCGCACAACTCTTTCGAGGAACAAGAATGCATTAACAACGCCAAATGACCACCCCACCAAATTTGCTAGTTTTCGCATTTTCCCTACACACCACCCGCGATATGGTACTTCCATCAAAGTTGCATAAATCTACGAGCTCGAAGAACTCTAGCTATAGCGTACCCGGTCAAATGGTGATGGATATTGTAACATCATGTACTTTACGGTGTGGTTTTACTTAATTTCAATGACGAGCATATAAGAATTAAGAATTACATACATATTGTCCTAACAACCTTTCAACAATTTTATAAATGTACAAAATTTATTACAACTCTTGTTAAAATTACATCCACACTAACTATTTAAAAGTTTTTCTTTTTGAAAATACAAATATTCCTTATGTATAATACTAGGTAGCTCGGTGGTCCAAAGAAATGGATATTCTCAAAAGCATTTATACGTAACATTCACAAGATTACAAAATAAATCATCTTAAAAATTTGCATCATCCCACTCAATAGCATTTAGAAATTATATGATCAAAACAAATTTCATAAAGTTTTCTTAAAGAATGTTGATCTTATATCAATTTTAAACGCTTTTCTTTTTTCGTTATTCCCCGATAAATTCTCTTCCCATCACATTATCATCCTTGCATTGTGCTACTACGAGATCAGTTGAGAACTACAAAACTTGTTCACAATCTCTTGTATTGTCTTGTAGAATTTTATTGCTAGCTCGAGTTACAATTAGGGTAATATAAATGCATAGGTTAAGTTCACATTAAGGAACAAGAGTTACGTAATAATATTAACTTAACTAGAGTTTGTATGTTATCTATATTTGTAAACCATTTAATTGGATTATGCTATTATACTAAAACAGTGAATTTATTGAGCAATTTTCTAAATTTATTGATCTTTTTCTTAGAATTAGTCCTTTCATAAATGTAACTCATAATTACTTAATTATGCTTGAATACGTTGCTATCAAAAGCACTGAACACTCTTTTTAACTCGGAACTAACTTCCTAAAACGGATTTCATCAACTCTTAACGTGCAAATGTTAATCAATGCTATATCAAATCAACAAAATGTTTTGAAGTATTTTCTTACCTATAAATTGGACTTGGATGGTATTATTTTATTTGCATCCAACAACTTTTTGTCCAAGTAAGAGAATATATTCTTGTAAAAAAACATGGGAAGCTTAGGCAAAAACATCTCCTTAGGACTATTTTTGTTTATCGGTATACTTGTCATTACACCGGGGTTTGCAATTCGTACTCATGAAGAAAATCGAGCTTTCTCGACATTTGGAAGAGTGCCACACAAAGGTGACGAAACGTTGTGCAATAGAAATCTCTAATAGCATATACGACAACAATACTCCATCGAATCATGTTGCCAAAAGCATATAACAACCGGAAAGCTTGCCATGATGATTTCATAAAACTATTCGTTTCAAAAGTGCCAAAGGATAAAGTAACTTTTGTTGTAGCTAAGGGGGACCAAATTTGGAACCAATGTGCTTGCTATTGTAGCTTTGGCGCTGTTGCCTAAACCCTTTCTATTCAACCTTGAATTGTTCTAGTATAAATTGTATGCAATAATAAGTGTCTACATGATGTAAAATTAACATTTGAGTCTTTGGATAACCATTTTGTTACTTTGTTTTTTACTAAATTTCATTCTTTTCATAAGAACTGACCTCATGGGTTGAGCACTGATTGGATTTGATATAAATGTTTATGTAATTAAATTGGAAGCAAAAAACCTAAAGGAATTGAGAACCAATTGAGAAACCCCATGATACCTTCAATTATTTTAAACACTTTAATAACCAAACATAGTCATATAATCAAACCTCATATTCAATCATTCATATTTAAAAACAAACGTGTTAATTTTATAAATATTGAGATTTATTTATTTTTATAAAATGACTCAAAACATTCCTTCATAAATTTTAAAAAACTAACATAACATAATAGAATAAAAAAAAGCGTGCCAAGAAAGCTAGTCTCGCAATAACAAAAAGATAAAAACAAGTTTTATTAGGTTTTGTTTTTACTGTTCTACAACAACGAGAGATGTCATATGATTTGTTTTGTTTAGAAAACAAATAATTTCAAATCAGCAACATAAAAAGCTTCCATGGCATGACGAAAGAATTTCAGCTTCCAAATGTTGCCTGGCTCAACAACATAATAACGAAACCTTAGCAAGCAAACGTTTAAGAGGATTTTAGCTTCCAATCGAACTCGCACCATGTAATGACGGTTTACTAGCAGAAGATGGTGTGCTACAATGAACTCCATATTAAAGTAACCAGTCACAAGGAGTGGATACAAATAACAAGTTAGAGATAGATCTATTAACCATATGCAAAGAGCGATTCCTCAGTGTTCCATATGGGCGTGCTAAAGCATCCGTTCTGTTTTGTACGCAACATCCTCGATCTCGAAGCATTTAATAAAGTTAAATTCTCCGAATGTCTAAACTCGCACAACTCTTTCGAGGAACAAGAATATGTTAACACGCCAAATGACCACCCCACCAGTTTGCTAGTTTTCGCATTTTCCCTACACACCACCGCGATATGGTACTTCCATCAAAGTTGCATAAATCTACGAGCTGCGAAGAACTCTAGCTATAGCGTACCAGTCAAATGGTGATGGATATTGTAACATCATGTACTTTACGGTGTGGTTTTACTTAATTTCAATGACGAGCATATAAGAATTAAGAATTACATACATATTGTCCTAACAACCTTTCAACAATTTTATAAATGTACAAAATTTATTACAACTCTTGTTAAAATTACATCCACACTAACTATTTAAAAGTTTTTCTTTTTGAAAATACAAATATTCCTTATGTATAATACTAGGTAGCTCGGTGGTCCAAAGAAATGGATATTCTCAAAAGCATTTATACGTAACATTCACAAGATTACAAAATAAATCATCTTAAAAATTTGCATCATCCCACTCAATAGCATTTAGAAATTATATGATCAAAACAAATTTCATAAAGTTTTCTTAAAGAATGTTGATCTTATATCAATTTTAAACGCTTTTCTTTTTTCGTTATTCCTAGATAAATTCTCTTCCCATCACATTATCATCCTTGCATTGTGCTACACGAGATCGGTTGAGAACTACAAAACTTGTTCACAATCTCTTGTATTGTCTTTGTAGAATTTTATTGCTAGCTCGAGTTACAATTAGGGTAATATAAATGCATAGGTTAAGTTCACATTAAGGAACAAGAGTTACGTAATAATATTAACTTAACTAGAGTTTGTATGTTATCTATATTTGTAAACCATTTAATTGGATTATGCTATTATACTAAAACAGTGAATTTATTGAGCAATTTTCTAAATTTATTGATCTTTTTCTTAGAATTAGTCCTTTCATAAATGTAACTCATAATTACTTAATTATGCTTGAATACGTTGCTATCAAAAGCACACGAACACTCTTTTTTAACTGGAACTAACTTCCTAAAACGGATTTCATCAACTCTTAACGTGCAAATGTTAATCAATGCTATATCAAATCAACAAAATGTTTTGAAGTATTTTCTTACCTATAAATTGGACTTGGATGGTATTATTTTATTTGCATCCAACAACTTTTTGTCCAAGTAAGAGAATATATTCTTGTAAAAAAACATGGGAAGCTTAGGCAAAAACATCTCCTTAGGACTATTTTTGTTTATCGGTATACTTGTCATTACACCGGGGTTTGCAATTCGTACTCATGAAGAAAATCCGAGCTTTCTCGACATTTGGAAGAGTGCCACACAAAGGTGACGAAACGTTGTGCAATAGAAATCTCTAATAGCATATACGACAACAATACTCCATCGAATCTTGTTGCCAAAAGCATATAACAACCGGGAAAGCTTGCCATGATGATTTCATAAAACTATTCGTTTCAAAAGTGCCAAAGGATAAAGTAACTTTTGTTGTAGCTAAGGGGACCAAATTTGGAACCAATGTCTTGCTATTGTAGCTTTGGCGCTGTTGCCTAAACCCTTTCTATTCAACCTTGAATTGTTCTAGTATAAATTGTATGCAATAATAAGTGTCTACATGATGTAAAATTAACATTTGAGTCTTTGGATAACCATTTTGTTACTTTGTTTTTTACTAAATTTCATTCTTTTCATAAGACTGACCTCATGGGTTGAGCACAGATTGGATTTGATATAAATGTTTATGTAATTAAATTGGAAGCAAAAAACCTAAAGGAATTGGGAACCAATTGAGAAACCCCATGATACCTTCAATTATTTTAAACACTTTAATAACCAAACATAGTCATATAATCAAACCTCATATTCAATCATTCATATTTAAAAACAAACGTGTTAATTTTATAAATATTGAGATTTATTTATTTTTATAAAATGACTCAAAACATTCCTTCATAAATTTTAAAAAACTAACATAACATAATAGAATAAAAAAAAGCGTGCCAAGAAAGCTAGTCTGCAATAACAAAAAGATAAAAACAAGTTTTATTAGGTTTTGTTTTTACTGTCTACAACAACGGAGATGTCATATGATTTGTTTTGTTTAGAAAACAAATAATTTCAAATCGGCAACATAAAAAGCTTCCATGGCATGACGAAAGAATTTCAGCTTCCAAATGTTGCCTGGCTCAACAACATAATAACGAAACCTTAGCAAGCAAACGTTTAAGAGGATTTTAGCTTCCAATCGAACTCGCACCATGTAATGACAGTTTACTAGCAGAAGATGGTGTGCTACAATGAACTCCATATTAAAGTAACCAGTCACAAGGAGTGGATACAAATAACAAGTTAGAGATAGATCTATTAACCATATGCAAAGAGCGATTCCTCGGTGTTCCATATGGGCGTGCTAAAGCATCGATTTCTGTTTTGTACGCAACATCCTCGATCTCGAAGCATTTAATAAAGTTAAATTCTCGAATGTCTAAACTCGCACAACTCTTTCGAGGAACAAGAATCTGTTAACACTGCCAAATGACCACCCCACCAGTTGCTAGTTTTCGCATTTTCCCTACACACCACCTCGCGATATGGTACTTCCATCAAAGTTGCATAAATCTACGAGCTCTGCGAAGAACTCTAGCTATAGCGTACCAGTCAAATGGTGATGGATATTGTAACATCATGTACTTTACGGTGTGGTTTTACTTAATTTCAATGACGAGCATATAAGAATTAAGAATTACATACATATTGTCCTAACAACCTTTCAACAATTTTATAAATGTACAAAATTTATTACAACTCTTGTTAAAATTACATCCACACTAACTATTTAAAAGTTTTTCTTTTTGAAAATACAAATATTCCTTATGTATAATACTAGGTAGCTCGGTGGTCCAAAGAAATGGATATTCTCAAAAGCATTTATCTCGTAACATTCACAAGATTACAAAATAAATCATCTTAAAAATTTGCATCATCCCACTCAATAGCATTTAGAAATTATATGATCAAAACAAATTTCATAAAGTTTTCTTAAAGAATGTTGATCTTATATCAATTTTAAACGCTTTTCTTTTTCGTTATTCCCGATAAATTCTCTTCCCATCACATTATCATCCTTGCATTGTGCTACACGAGATCAGTTGAGAACTACAAAACTTGTTCACAATCTCTTGTATTGTCTTGTAGAATTTTATTGCTAGCTCGAGTTACAATTAGGGTAATATAAATGCATAGGTTAAGTTCACATTAAGGAACAAGAGTTACGTAATAATATTAACTTAACTAGAGTTTGTATGTTATCTATATTTGTAAACCATTTAATTGGATTATGCTATTATACTAAAACAGTGAATTTATTGAGCAATTTTCTAAATTTATTGATCTTTTTCTTAGAATTAGTCCTTTCATAAATGTAACTCATAATTACTTAATTATGCTTGAATACGTTGCTATCAAAAGCACCCGAACACTCTTTTTTAACCGGAACTAACTTCCTAAAACGGATTTCATCAACTCTTAACGTGCAAATGTTAATCAATGCTATATCAAATCAACAAAATGTTTTGAAGTATTTTCTTACCTATAAATTGGACTTGGATGGTATTATTTTATTTGCATCCAACAACTTTTTGTCCAAGTAAGAGAATATATTCGTTGTAAAAAAACATGGGAAGCTTAGGCAAAAACATCTCCTTAGGACTATTTTTGTTTATCGGTATACTTGTCATTACACCGGGGTTTGCAATTCGTACTCATGAAGAAAATCCGAGCTTTCTCGACATTTGGAAGAGTGCCACACAAAGGTGACGAAACGTTGTGCAATAGAAATCTCTAATAGCATATACGACAACAATACTCCATCGGAATCATGTTGCCAAAAGCATATAACAACCGGGAAAGCTTGCCATGATGATTTCATAAAACTATTCGTTTCAAAAGTGCCAAAGGATAAAGTAACTTTTGTTGTAGCTAAGGGGGACCAAATTTGGAACCAATGTCTTGCTATTGTAGCTTTGGCGCTGTTGCCTAAACCCTTTCTATTCAACCTTGAATTGTTCTAGTATAAATTGTATGCAATAATAAGTGTCTACATGATGTAAAATTAACATTTGAGTCTTTGGATAACCATTTTGTTACTTTGTTTTTTACTAAATTTCATTCTTTTCATAAGACAGCCTCATGGGTTGAGCACAGATTGGATTTGATATAAATGTTTATGTAATTAAATTGGAAGCAAAAAACCTAAAGGAATTGAGAACCAATTGAGAAACCCCATGATACCTTCAATTATTTTAAACACTTTAATAACCAAACATAGTCATATAATCAAACCTCATATTCAATCATTCATATTTAAAAACAAACGTGTTAATTTTATAAATATTGAGATTTATTTATTTTTATAAAATGACTCAAAACATTCCTTCATAAATTTTAAAAAACTAACATAACATAATAGAATAAAAAAAAGCGTGCCAAGAAAGCTAGTCGCAATAACAAAAAGATAAAAACAAGTTTTATTAGGTTTTGTTTTTACTGTCTACAACAACGAGAGATGTCATATGATTTGTTTTGTTTAGAAAACAAATAATTTCAAATCGGCAACATAAAAAGCTTCCATGGCATGACAGAAAGAATTTCAGCTTCCAAATGTTGCCTGGCTCAACAACATAATAACGAAACCTTAGCAAGCAAACGTTTAAGAGGATTTTAGCTTCCAATCGAACTCGCACCATGTAATGACAGTTTACTAGCGAGAAGATGGTGTGCTACAATGAACTCCATATTAAAGTAACCGATCACAAGGAGTGGATACAAATAACAAGTTAGAGATAGATCTATTAACCATATGCAAAGAGCGATTCCTCGGTGTTCCATATGGGCGTGCTAAAGCATCTGTTCTGTTTTGTACGCAACATCCTCGATCTCGAAGCATTTAATAAAGTTAAATTCTCCGAATGTCTAAACTCGCACAACTCTTTCGAGGAACAAGAATGCTTAACACCGCCAAATGACCACCCCACCATTTGCTAGTTTTCGCATTTTCCCTACACACCACCTCGCGATATGGTACTTCCATCAAAGTTGCATAAATCTACAGAGCTACTGAAGAACTCTAGCTATAGCGTACCAGTCAAATGGTGATGGATATTGTAACATCATGTACTTTCTGGTGTGGTTTTACTTAATTTCAATGACGAGCATATAAGAATTAAGAATTACATACATATTGTCCTAACAACCTTTCAACAATTTTATAAATGTACAAAATTTATTACAACTCTTGTTAAAATTACATCCACACTAACTATTTAAAAGTTTTTCTTTTTGAAAATACAAATATTCCTTATGTATAATACTAGGTAGCTCGGTGGTCCAAAGAAATGGATATTCTCAAAAGCATTTATACGTAACATTCACAAGATTACAAAATAAATCATCTTAAAAATTTGCATCATCCCACTCAATAGCATTTAGAAATTATATGATCAAAACAAATTTCATAAAGTTTTCTTAAAGAATGTTGATCTTATATCAATTTTAAACGCTTTTCTTTTTCGTTATTCCCCGATAAATTCTCTTCCCATCACATTATCATCCTTGCATTGTGCTACACGAGATCAGTTGAGAACTACAAAACTTGTTCACAATCTCTTGTATTGTCTTTGTAGAATTTTATTGCTAGCTCGAGTTACAATTAGGGTAATATAAATGCATAGGTTAAGTTCACATTAAGGAACAAGAGTTACGTAATAATATTAACTTAACTAGAGTTTGTATGTTATCTATATTTGTAAACCATTTAATTGGATTATGCTATTATACTAAAACAGTGAATTTATTGAGCAATTTTCTAAATTTATTGATCTTTTTCTTAGAATTAGTCCTTTCATAAATGTAACTCATAATTACTTAATTATGCTTGAATACGTTGCTATCAAAAGCACCGAACACTCTTTTTTAACTGGAACTAACTTCCTAAAACGGATTTCATCAACTCTTAACGTGCAAATGTTAATCAATGCTATATCAAATCAACAAAATGTTTTGAAGTATTTTCTTACCTATAAATTGGACTTGGATGGTATTATTTTATTTGCATCCAACAACTTTTTGTCCAAGTAAGAGAATATATTGCGTAAAAAAACATGGGAAGCTTAGGCAAAAACATCTCCTTAGGACTATTTTTGTTTATCGGTATACTTGTCATTACACCAGGGTTTGCAATTCGTACTCATGAAGAAAATCCGAGCTTTCTCGACATTTGGAAGAGTGCCACACAAAGGTGACGAAACGTTGTGCAATAGAAATCTCTAATAGCATATACGACAACAATACTCCATCGAATCATTGCCAAAAGCATATAACAACCTGGGAAAGCTTGCCATGATGATTTCATAAAACTATTCGTTTCAAAAGTGCCAAAGGATAAAGTAACTTTTGTTGTAGCTAAGGGGGACCAAATTTGGAACCAATGTCTGCTATTGTAGCTTTGGCGCTGTTGCCTAAACCCTTTCTATTCAACCTTGAATTGTTCTAGTATAAATTGTATGCAATAATAAGTGTCTACATGATGTAAAATTAACATTTGAGTCTTTGGATAACCATTTTGTTACTTTGTTTTTTACTAAATTTCATTCTTTTCATAAGACTGACCTCATGGGTTGAGCACGGATTGGATTTGATATAAATGTTTATGTAATTAAATTGGAAGCAAAAAACCTAAAGGAATTCGGAACCAATTGAGAAACCCCATGATACCTTCAATTATTTTAAACACTTTAATAACCAAACATAGTCATATAATCAAACCTCATATTCAATCATTCATATTTAAAAACAAACGTGTTAATTTTATAAATATTGAGATTTATTTATTTTTATAAAATGACTCAAAACATTCCTTCATAAATTTTAAAAAACTAACATAACATAATAGAATAAAAAAAAGCGTGCCAAGAAAGCTAGTCTCGCAATAACAAAAAGATAAAAACAAGTTTTATTAGGTTTTGTTTTTACCTGTCTACAACAACAGAGATGTCATATGATTTGTTTTGTTTAGAAAACAAATAATTTCAAATCAGCAACATAAAAAGCTTCCATGGCATGACAGAAAGAATTTCAGCTTCCAAATGTTGCTGGCTCAACAACATAATAACGAAACCTTAGCAAGCAAACGTTTAAGAGGATTTTAGCTTCCAATCGAACTCGCACCATGTAATGACAGTTTACTAGCGGAAGATGGTGTGCTACAATGAACTCCATATTAAAGTAACCGATCACAAGGAGTGGATACAAATAACAAGTTAGAGATAGATCTATTAACCATATGCAAAGAGCGATTCCTCGGTGTTCCATATGGGCGTGCTAAAGCATCTGTTCTGTTTTGTACGCAACATCCTCGATCTCGAAGCATTTAATAAAGTTAAATTCTCCGAATGTCTAAACTCGCACAACTCTTTCGAGGAACAAGAATCTGTTAACACTGCCAAATGACCACCCCACCAGCTGCTAGTTTTCGCATTTTCCCTACACACCACCTGCGATATGGTACTTCCATCAAAGTTGCATAAATCTACAGAGCTACTGAAGAACTCTAGCTATAGCGTACCAGTCAAATGGTGATGGATATTGTAACATCATGTACTTTCTGGTGTGGTTTTACTTAATTTCAATGACGAGCATATAAGAATTAAGAATTACATACATATTGTCCTAACAACCTTTCAACAATTTTATAAATGTACAAAATTTATTACAACTCTTGTTAAAATTACATCCACACTAACTATTTAAAAGTTTTTCTTTTTGAAAATACAAATATTCCTTATGTATAATACTAGGTAGCTCGGTGGTCCAAAGAAATGGATATTCTCAAAAGCATTTATCTGTAACATTCACAAGATTACAAAATAAATCATCTTAAAAATTTGCATCATCCCACTCAATAGCATTTAGAAATTATATGATCAAAACAAATTTCATAAAGTTTTCTTAAAGAATGTTGATCTTATATCAATTTTAAACGCTTTTCTTTTTTCGTTATTCCCCGATAAATTCTCTTCCCATCACATTATCATCCTTGCATTGTGCTACACGAGATCGGTTGAGAACTACAAAACTTGTTCACAATCTCTTGTATTGTCTTGTAGAATTTTATTGCTAGCTCGAGTTACAATTAGGGTAATATAAATGCATAGGTTAAGTTCACATTAAGGAACAAGAGTTACGTAATAATATTAACTTAACTAGAGTTTGTATGTTATCTATATTTGTAAACCATTTAATTGGATTATGCTATTATACTAAAACAGTGAATTTATTGAGCAATTTTCTAAATTTATTGATCTTTTTCTTAGAATTAGTCCTTTCATAAATGTAACTCATAATTACTTAATTATGCTTGAATACGTTGCTATCAAAAGCACCTGAACACTCTTTTTTAACTGGAACTAACTTCCTAAAACGGATTTCATCAACTCTTAACGTGCAAATGTTAATCAATGCTATATCAAATCAACAAAATGTTTTGAAGTATTTTCTTACCTATAAATTGGACTTGGATGGTATTATTTTATTTGCATCCAACAACTTTTTGTCCAAGTAAGAGAATATATTGCTTGTAAAAAAACATGGGAAGCTTAGGCAAAAACATCTCCTTAGGACTATTTTTGTTTATCGGTATACTTGTCATTACACCAGGGTTTGCAATTCGTACTCATGAAGAAAATCCGAGCTTTCGACATTTGGAAGAGTGCCACACAAAGGTGACGAAACGTTGTGCAATAGAAATCTCTAATAGCATATACGACAACAATACTCCATCGGAATACATGTTGCCAAAAGCATATAACAACCAGGAAAGCTTGCCATGATGATTTCATAAAACTATTCGTTTCAAAAGTGCCAAAGGATAAAGTAACTTTTGTTGTAGCTAAGGGGGACCAAATTTGGAACCAATGTCTGCTATTGTAGCTTTGGCGCTGTTGCCTAAACCCTTTCTATTCAACCTTGAATTGTTCTAGTATAAATTGTATGCAATAATAAGTGTCTACATGATGTAAAATTAACATTTGAGTCTTTGGATAACCATTTTGTTACTTTGTTTTTTACTAAATTTCATTCTTTTCATAAGACAGACCTCATGGGTTGAGCACTGATTGGATTTGATATAAATGTTTATGTAATTAAATTGGAAGCAAAAAACCTAAAGGAATTCGAGAACCAATTGAGAAACCCCATGATACCTTCAATTATTTTAAACACTTTAATAACCAAACATAGTCATATAATCAAACCTCATATTCAATCATTCATATTTAAAAACAAACGTGTTAATTTTATAAATATTGAGATTTATTTATTTTTATAAAATGACTCAAAACATTCCTTCATAAATTTTAAAAAACTAACATAACATAATAGAATAAAAAAAAGCGTGCCAAGAAAGCTAGTCACGCAATAACAAAAAGATAAAAACAAGTTTTATTAGGTTTTGTTTTTACCTGTCTACAACAAAAAGAGATGTCATATGATTTGTTTTGTTTAGAAAACAAATAATTTCAAATCAGCAACATAAAAAGCTTCCATGGCATGACAGAAAGAATTTCAGCTTCCAAATGTTGCCTGGCTCAACAACATAATAACGAAACCTTAGCAAGCAAACGTTTAAGAGGATTTTAGCTTCCAATCGAACTCGCACCATGTAATGACAGTTTACTAGCGGAAGATGGTGTGCTACAATGAACTCCATATTAAAGTAACCGAGTCACAAGGAGTGGATACAAATAACAAGTTAGAGATAGATCTATTAACCATATGCAAAGAGCGATTCCTCGGTGTTCCATATGGGCGTGCTAAAGCATCTGTTCCTGTTTTGTACGCAACATCCTCGATCTCAGAAGCATTTAATAAAGTTAAATTCTCTGAATGTCTAAACTCGCACAACTCTTTCGAGGAACAAGAATCTGTTAACACTGCCAAATGACCACCCCACCAGTGCTAGTTTTCGCATTTTCCCTACACACCACCCGCGATATGGTACTTCCATCAAAGTTGCATAAATCTACGAGCTATGAAGAACTCTAGCTATAGCGTACCAGTCAAATGGTGATGGATATTGTAACATCATGTACTTTCGGTGTGGTTTTACTTAATTTCAATGACGAGCATATAAGAATTAAGAATTACATACATATTGTCCTAACAACCTTTCAACAATTTTATAAATGTACAAAATTTATTACAACTCTTGTTAAAATTACATCCACACTAACTATTTAAAAGTTTTTCTTTTTGAAAATACAAATATTCCTTATGTATAATACTAGGTAGCTCGGTGGTCCAAAGAAATGGATATTCTCAAAAGCATTTATACGTAACATTCACAAGATTACAAAATAAATCATCTTAAAAATTTGCATCATCCCACTCAATAGCATTTAGAAATTATATGATCAAAACAAATTTCATAAAGTTTTCTTAAAGAATGTTGATCTTATATCAATTTTAAACGCTTTTCTTTTTTCGTTATTCCCGATAAATTCTCTTCCCATCACATTATCATCCTTGCATTGTGCTACACGAGATCAGTTGAGAACTACAAAACTTGTTCACAATCTCTTGTATTGTCTTGTAGAATTTTATTGCTAGCTCGAGTTACAATTAGGGTAATATAAATGCATAGGTTAAGTTCACATTAAGGAACAAGAGTTACGTAATAATATTAACTTAACTAGAGTTTGTATGTTATCTATATTTGTAAACCATTTAATTGGATTATGCTATTATACTAAAACAGGTGAATTTATTGAGCAATTTTCTAAATTTATTGATCTTTTTCTTAGAATTAGTCCTTTCATAAATGTAACTCATAATTACTTAATTATGCTTGAATACGTTGCTATCAAAAGCACACGAACACTCTTTTTAAACGGAACTAACTTCCTAAAACGGATTTCATCAACTCTTAACGTGCAAATGTTAATCAATGCTATATCAAATCAACAAAATGTTTTGAAGTATTTTCTTACCTATAAATTGGACTTGGATGGTATTATTTTATTTGCATCCAACAACTTTTTGTCCAAGTAAGAGAATATATTCTTTGTAAAAAAACATGGGAAGCTTAGGCAAAAACATCTCCTTAGGACTATTTTTGTTTATCGGTATACTTGTCATTACACCGGGGTTTGCAATTCGTACTCATGAAGAAAATCCGAGCTTTCGACATTTGGAAGAGTGCCACACAAAGGTGACGAAACGTTGTGCAATAGAAATCTCTAATAGCATATACGACAACAATACTCCATCGAATATCATGTTGCCAAAAGCATATAACAACCGGAAAGCTTGCCATGATGATTTCATAAAACTATTCGTTTCAAAAGTGCCAAAGGATAAAGTAACTTTTGTTGTAGCTAAGGGGGACCAAATTTGGAACCAATGTGCTTTGCTATTGTAGCTTTGGCGCTGTTGCCTAAACCCTTTCTATTCAACCTTGAATTGTTCTAGTATAAATTGTATGCAATAATAAGTGTCTACATGATGTAAAATTAACATTTGAGTCTTTGGATAACCATTTTGTTACTTTGTTTTTTACTAAATTTCATTCTTTTCATAAGACTGACCTCATGGGTTGAGCACAGATTGGATTTGATATAAATGTTTATGTAATTAAATTGGAAGCAAAAAACCTAAAGGAATTCAGAACCAATTGAGAAACCCCATGATACCTTCAATTATTTTAAACACTTTAATAACCAAACATAGTCATATAATCAAACCTCATATTCAATCATTCATATTTAAAAACAAACGTGTTAATTTTATAAATATTGAGATTTATTTATTTTTATAAAATGACTCAAAACATTCCTTCATAAATTTTAAAAAACTAACATAACATAATAGAATAAAAAAAAGCGTGCCAAGAAAGCTAGTCTGCAATAACAAAAAGATAAAAACAAGTTTTATTAGGTTTTGTTTTTACTGTCTACAACAATGAGAGATGTCATATGATTTGTTTTGTTTAGAAAACAAATAATTTCAAATCAGCAACATAAAAAGCTTCCATGGCATGACGGGAAAGAATTTCAGCTTCCAAATGTTGCCTGGCTCAACAACATAATAACGAAACCTTAGCAAGCAAACGTTTAAGAGGATTTTAGCTTCCAATCGAACTCGCACCATGTAATGCAGTTTACTAGCGAGAAGATGGTGTGCTACAATGAACTCCATATTAAAGTAACCGAGTCACAAGGAGTGGATACAAATAACAAGTTAGAGATAGATCTATTAACCATATGCAAAGAGCGATTCCTCGGTGTTCCATATGGGCGTGCTAAAGCATCTGTTCTGTTTTGTACGCAACATCCTCGATCTCGAAGCATTTAATAAAGTTAAATTCTCCGAATGTCTAAACTCGCACAACTCTTTCGAGGAACAAGAATCTGTTAACACCGCCAAATGACCACCCCACCATTTGCTAGTTTTCGCATTTTCCCTACACACCACCTGCGATATGGTACTTCCATCAAAGTTGCATAAATCTACAGAGCTCTTGAAGAACTCTAGCTATAGCGTACCGAGTCAAATGGTGATGGATATTGTAACATCATGTACTTTTACGGTGTGGTTTTACTTAATTTCAATGACGAGCATATAAGAATTAAGAATTACATACATATTGTCCTAACAACCTTTCAACAATTTTATAAATGTACAAAATTTATTACAACTCTTGTTAAAATTACATCCACACTAACTATTTAAAAGTTTTTCTTTTTGAAAATACAAATATTCCTTATGTATAATACTAGGTAGCTCGGTGGTCCAAAGAAATGGATATTCTCAAAAGCATTTATCCGTAACATTCACAAGATTACAAAATAAATCATCTTAAAAATTTGCATCATCCCACTCAATAGCATTTAGAAATTATATGATCAAAACAAATTTCATAAAGTTTTCTTAAAGAATGTTGATCTTATATCAATTTTAAACGCTTTTCTTTTTTCGTTATTCCCCGATAAATTCTCTTCCCATCACATTATCATCCTTGCATTGTGCTGCACGAGATCAGTTGAGAACTACAAAACTTGTTCACAATCTCTTGTATTGTGCTGTAGAATTTTATTGCTAGCTCGAGTTACAATTAGGGTAATATAAATGCATAGGTTAAGTTCACATTAAGGAACAAGAGTTACGTAATAATATTAACTTAACTAGAGTTTGTATGTTATCTATATTTGTAAACCATTTAATTGGATTATGCTATTATACTAAAACAGTGAATTTATTGAGCAATTTTCTAAATTTATTGATCTTTTTCTTAGAATTAGTCCTTTCATAAATGTAACTCATAATTACTTAATTATGCTTGAATACGTTGCTATCAAAAGCACCCGAACACTCTTTTTAACTCGGAACTAACTTCCTAAAACGGATTTCATCAACTCTTAACGTGCAAATGTTAATCAATGCTATATCAAATCAACAAAATGTTTTGAAGTATTTTCTTACCTATAAATTGGACTTGGATGGTATTATTTTATTTGCATCCAACAACTTTTTGTCCAAGTAAGAGAATATATTGCTCGTAAAAAAACATGGGAAGCTTAGGCAAAAACATCTCCTTAGGACTATTTTTGTTTATCGGTATACTTGTCATTACACCGGGGTTTGCAATTCGTACTCATGAAGAAAATCCGAGAGCTTTCTCGACATTTGGAAGAGTGCCACACAAAGGTGACGAAACGTTGTGCAATAGAAATCTCTAATAGCATATACGACAACAATACTCCATCGAATCTTGTTGCCAAAAGCATATAACAACGGGAAAGCTTGCCATGATGATTTCATAAAACTATTCGTTTCAAAAGTGCCAAAGGATAAAGTAACTTTTGTTGTAGCTAAGGGGGACCAAATTTGGAACCAATGTCTTTGCTATTGTAGCTTTGGCGCTGTTGCCTAAACCCTTTCTATTCAACCTTGAATTGTTCTAGTATAAATTGTATGCAATAATAAGTGTCTACATGATGTAAAATTAACATTTGAGTCTTTGGATAACCATTTTGTTACTTTGTTTTTTACTAAATTTCATTCTTTTCATAAGACAGCCTCATGGGTTGAGCACAGATTGGATTTGATATAAATGTTTATGTAATTAAATTGGAAGAAAAAAACCTAAAGGAATTCAGAACCAATTGAGAAACCCCATGATACCTTCAATTATTTTAAACACTTTAATAACCAAACATAGTCATATAATCAAACCTCATATTCAATCATTCATATTTAAAAACAAACGTGTTAATTTTATAAATATTGAGATTTATTTATTTTTATAAAATGACTCAAAACATTCCTTCATAAATTTTAAAAAACTAACATAACATAATAGAATAAAAAAAAGCGTGCCAAGAAAGCTAGTCGCAATAACAAAAAGATAAAAACAAGTTTTATTAGGTTTTGTTTTATACTGTCTACAACAATGGAGATGTCATATGATTTGTTTTGTTTAGAAAACAAATAATTTCAAATCAGCAACATAAAAAGCTTCCATGGCATGACGAGAAGAATTTCAGCTTCCAAATGTTGCCTGGCTCAACAACATAATAACGAAACCTTAGCAAGCAAACGTTTAAGAGGATTTTAGCTTCCAATCGAACTCGCACCATGTAATGACAGTTTACTAGCAGAAGATGGTGTGCTACAATGAACTCCATATTAAAGTAACCAGTCACAAGGAGTGGATACAAATAACAAGTTAGAGATAGATCTATTAACCATATGCAAAGAGCGATTCCTCAGTGTTCCATATGGGCGTGCTAAAGCATCTGTTCTCGTTTTGTGTACGCAACATCCTCGATCTCGAAGCATTTAATAAAGTTAAATTCTCTGAATGTCTAAACTCGCACAACTCTTTCGAGGAACAAGAATCCGTTAACACCGCCAAATGACCACCCCACCCATTTGCTAGTTTTCGCATTTTCCCTACACACCACTGCGATATGGTACTTCCATCAAAGTTGCATAAATCTACAAGAGCTCTTGAAGAACTCTAGCTATAGCGTACCCAGTCAAATGGTGATGGATATTGTAACATCATGTACTTTTCCGGTGTGGTTTTACTTAATTTCAATGACGAGCATATAAGAATTAAGAATTACATACATATTGTCCTAACAACCTTTCAACAATTTTATAAATGTACAAAATTTATTACAACTCTTGTTAAAATTACATCCACACTAACTATTTAAAAGTTTTTCTTTTTGAAAATACAAATATTCCTTATGTATAATACTAGGTAGCTCGGTGGTCCAAAGAAATGGATATTCTCAAAAGCATTTATCCGTAACATTCACAAGATTACAAAATAAATCATCTTAAAAATTTGCATCATCCCACTCAATAGCATTTAGAAATTATATGATCAAAACAAATTTCATAAAGTTTTCTTAAAGAATGTTGATCTTATATCAATTTTAAACGCTTTTCTTTTTTCGTTATTCCCCGATAAATTCTCTTCCCATCACATTATCATCCTTGCATTGTGTTGCACGAGATCGAGTTGAGAACTACAAAACTTGTTCACAATCTCTTGTATTGTCTTGTAGAATTTTATTGCTAGCTCGAGTTACAATTAGGGTAATATAAATGCATAGGTTAAGTTCACATTAAGGAACAAGAGTTACGTAATAATATTAACTTAACTAGAGTTTGTATGTTATCTATATTTGTAAACCATTTAATTGGATTATGCTATTATACTAAAACAGTGAATTTATTGAGCAATTTTCTAAATTTATTGATCTTTTTCTTAGAATTAGTCCTTTCATAAATGTAACTCATAATTACTTAATTATGCTTGAATACGTTGCTATCAAAAGCACCCGAACACTCTTTTTTAACCTGGAACTAACTTCCTAAAACGGATTTCATCAACTCTTAACGTGCAAATGTTAATCAATGCTATATCAAATCAACAAAATGTTTTGAAGTATTTTCTTACCTATAAATTGGACTTGGATGGTATTATTTTATTTGCATCCAACAACTTTTTGTCCAAGTAAGAGAATATATTGCTGTAAAAAAACATGGGAAGCTTAGGCAAAAACATCTCCTTAGGACTATTTTTGTTTATCGGTATACTTGTCATTACACCGGGGTTTGCAATTCGTACTCATGAAGAAAATCCAGAGCTTTCTCGACATTTGGAAGAGTGCCACACAAAGGTGACGAAACGTTGTGCAATAGAAATCTCTAATAGCATATACGACAACAATACTCCATCGAATCTGTTGCCAAAAGCATATAACAACCGGGAAAGCTTGCCATGATGATTTCATAAAACTATTCGTTTCAAAAGTGCCAAAGGATAAAGTAACTTTTGTTGTAGCTAAGGGGGACCAAATTTGGAACCAATGTCTTGCTATTGTAGCTTTGGCGCTGTTGCCTAAACCCTTTCTATTCAACCTTGAATTGTTCTAGTATAAATTGTATGCAATAATAAGTGTCTACATGATGTAAAATTAACATTTGAGTCTTTGGATAACCATTTTGTTACTTTGTTTTTTACTAAATTTCATTCTTTTCATAAGAATGACCTCATGGGTTGAGCACGGATTGGATTTGATATAAATGTTTATGTAATTAAATTGGAAGCAAAAAACCTAAAGGAATTGAGAACCAATTGAGAAACCCCATGATACCTTCAATTATTTTAAACACTTTAATAACCAAACATAGTCATATAATCAAACCTCATATTCAATCATTCATATTTAAAAACAAACGTGTTAATTTTATAAATATTGAGATTTATTTATTTTTATAAAATGACTCAAAACATTCCTTCATAAATTTTAAAAAACTAACATAACATAATAGAATAAAAAAAAGCGTGCCAAGAAAGCTAGTCTGCAATAACAAAAAGATAAAAACAAGTTTTATTAGGTTTTGTTTTTACCTGTCTACAACAACGAGAGATGTCATATGATTTCTTTTGTTTAGAAAACAAATAATTTCAAATCGGCAACATAAAAAGCTTCCATGGCATGACAGAAAGAATTTCAGCTTCCAAATGTTGCCTGGCTCAACAACATAATAACGAAACCTTAGCAAGCAAACGTTTAAGAGGATTTTAGCTTCCAATCGAACTCGCACCATGTAATGACAGTTTACTAGCGGAAGATGGTGTGCTACAATGAACTCCATATTAAAGTAACCGATCACAAGGAGTGGATACAAATAACAAGTTAGAGATAGATCTATTAACCATATGCAAAGAGCGATTCCTCGGTGTTCCATATGGGCGTGCTAAAGCATCTCGTTCCTGTTTTGTACGCAACATCCTCGATCTCGAAGCATTTAATAAAGTTAAATTCTCCGAATGTCTAAACTCGCACAACTCTTTCGAGGAACAAGAATCTGTTAACACCGCCAAATGACCACCCCACCACCGCTAGTTTTCGCATTTTCCCTACACACCACCTGCGATATGGTACTTCCATCAAAGTTGCATAAATCTACAGAGCTACTTGAAGAACTCTAGCTATAGCGTACCCGGTCAAATGGTGATGGATATTGTAACATCATGTACTTTACGGTGTGGTTTTACTTAATTTCAATGACGAGCATATAAGAATTAAGAATTACATACATATTGTCCTAACAACCTTTCAACAATTTTATAAATGTACAAAATTTATTACAACTCTTGTTAAAATTACATCCACACTAACTATTTAAAAGTTTTTCTTTTTGAAAATACAAATATTCCTTATGTATAATACTAGGTAGCTCGGTGGTCCAAAGAAATGGATATTCTCAAAAGCATTTATCCGTAACATTCACAAGATTACAAAATAAATCATCTTAAAAATTTGCATCATCCCACTCAATAGCATTTAGAAATTATATGATCAAAACAAATTTCATAAAGTTTTCTTAAAGAATGTTGATCTTATATCAATTTTAAACGCTTTTCTTTTTCGTTATTCCCCGATAAATTCTCTTCCCATCACATTATCATCCTTGCATTGTGCTACACGAGATCAGTTGAGAACTACAAAACTTGTTCACAATCTCTTGTATTGTCTTGTAGAATTTTATTGCTAGCTCGAGTTACAATTAGGGTAATATAAATGCATAGGTTAAGTTCACATTAAGGAACAAGAGTTACGTAATAATATTAACTTAACTAGAGTTTGTATGTTATCTATATTTGTAAACCATTTAATTGGATTATGCTATTATACTAAAACAAGTGAATTTATTGAGCAATTTTCTAAATTTATTGATCTTTTTCTTAGAATTAGTCCTTTCATAAATGTAACTCATAATTACTTAATTATGCTTGAATACGTTGCTATCAAAAGCACCCGAACACTCTTTTTTAACTGGAACTAACTTCCTAAAACGGATTTCATCAACTCTTAACGTGCAAATGTTAATCAATGCTATATCAAATCAACAAAATGTTTTGAAGTATTTTCTTACCTATAAATTGGACTTGGATGGTATTATTTTATTTGCATCCAACAACTTTTTGTCCAAGTAAGAGAATATATTGCCGTAAAAAAACATGGGAAGCTTAGGCAAAAACATCTCCTTAGGACTATTTTTGTTTATCGGTATACTTGTCATTACACCGGGGTTTGCAATTCGTACTCATGAAGAAAATCCAGAGCTTTCTCGACATTTGGAAGAGTGCCACACAAAGGTGACGAAACGTTGTGCAATAGAAATCTCTAATAGCATATACAACAACAATACTCCATCGAATATGTTGCCAAAAGCATATAACAACCGGGAAAGCTTGCCATGATGATTTCATAAAACTATTCGTTTCAAAAGTGCCAAAGGATAAAGTAACTTTTGTTGTAGCTAAGGGGGACCAAATTTGGAACCAATGTCTTGCTATTGTAGCTTTGGCGCTGTTGCCTAAACCCTTTCTATTCAACCTTGAATTGTTCTAGTATAAATTGTATGCAATAATAAGTGTCTACATGATGTAAAATTAACATTTGAGTCTTTGGATAACCATTTTGTTACTTTGTTTTTTACTAAATTTCATTCTTTTCATAAGACGACCTCATGGGTTGAGCACAGATTGGATTTGATATAAATGTTTATGTAATTAAATTGGAAGCAAAAAACCTAAAGGAATTGGGAACCAATTGAGAAACCCCATGATACCTTCAATTATTTTAAACACTTTAATAACCAAACATAGTCATATAATCAAACCTCATATTCAATCATTCATATTTAAAAACAAACGTGTTAATTTTATAAATATTGAGATTTATTTATTTTTATAAAATGACTCAAAACATTCCTTCATAAATTTTAAAAAACTAACATAACATAATAGAATAAAAAAAAGCGTGCCAAGAAAGCTAGTCTACGCAATAACAAAAAGATAAAAACAAGTTTTATTAGGTTTTGTTTTTACCTCGTCTACAACAACAGAGAGATGTCATATGATTTCTTTTGTTTAGAAAACAAATAATTTCAAATCAGGCAACATAAAAAGCTTCCATGGCATGACGAAAGAATTTCAGCTTCCAAATGTTGCCTGGCTCAACAACATAATAACGAAACCTTAGCAAGCAAACGTTTAAGAGGATTTTAGCTTCCAATCGAACTCGCACCATGTAATGACAAGTTTACTAGCGAGAAGATGGTGTGCTACAATGAACTCCATATTAAAGTAACCAAAGTCACAAGGAGTGGATACAAATAACAAGTTAGAGATAGATCTATTAACCATATGCAAAGAGCGATTCCTCGGTGTTCCATATGGGCGTGCTAAAGCATCTGTTCTCGTTTTGTACGCAACATCCTCGATCTCGAAGCATTTAATAAAGTTAAATTCTCGAATGTCTAAACTCGCACAACTCTTTCGAGGAACAAGAATCCGTTAACACCGCCAAATGACCACCCCCACCATTTGCTAGTTTTCGCATTTTCCCTACACACCACCGCGATATGGTACTTCCATCAAAGTTGCATAAATCTACAGAGCTCTTGAAGAACTCTAGCTATAGCGTACCAGTCAAATGGTGATGGATATTGTAACATCATGTACTTTCTGGTGTGGTTTTACTTAATTTCAATGACGAGCATATAAGAATTAAGAATTACATACATATTGTCCTAACAACCTTTCAACAATTTTATAAATGTACAAAATTTATTACAACTCTTGTTAAAATTACATCCACACTAACTATTTAAAAGTTTTTCTTTTTGAAAATACAAATATTCCTTATGTATAATACTAGGTAGCTCGGTGGTCCAAAGAAATGGATATTCTCAAAAGCATTTATCTCGTAACATTCACAAGATTACAAAATAAATCATCTTAAAAATTTGCATCATCCCACTCAATAGCATTTAGAAATTATATGATCAAAACAAATTTCATAAAGTTTTCTTAAAGAATGTTGATCTTATATCAATTTTAAACGCTTTTCTTTTTTCGTTATTCCCCGATAAATTCTCTTCCCATCACATTATCATCCTTGCATTGTGCTACACGAGATCAGTTGAGAACTACAAAACTTGTTCACAATCTCTTGTATTGTCTTGTAGAATTTTATTGCTAGCTCGAGTTACAATTAGGGTAATATAAATGCATAGGTTAAGTTCACATTAAGGAACAAGAGTTACGTAATAATATTAACTTAACTAGAGTTTGTATGTTATCTATATTTGTAAACCATTTAATTGGATTATGCTATTATACTAAAACAAGTGAATTTATTGAGCAATTTTCTAAATTTATTGATCTTTTTCTTAGAATTAGTCCTTTCATAAATGTAACTCATAATTACTTAATTATGCTTGAATACGTTGCTATCAAAAGCACCCGAACACTCTTTTTTAACTGGAACTAACTTCCTAAAACGGATTTCATCAACTCTTAACGTGCAAATGTTAATCAATGCTATATCAAATCAACAAAATGTTTTGAAGTATTTTCTTACCTATAAATTGGACTTGGATGGTATTATTTTATTTGCATCCAACAACTTTTTGTCCAAGTAAGAGAATATATTGCTGTAAAAAAACATGGGAAGCTTAGGCAAAAACATCTCCTTAGGACTATTTTTGTTTATCGGTATACTTGTCATTACACCAGGGTTTGCAATTCGTACTCATGAAGAAAATCCAGAGCTTTCTCGACATTTGGAAGAGTGCCACACAAAGGTGACGAAACGTTGTGCAATAGAAATCTCTAATAGCATATACAACAACAATACTCCATCGAATCATGTTGCCAAAAGCATATAACAACCGGGAAAGCTTGCCATGATGATTTCATAAAACTATTCGTTTCAAAAGTGCCAAAGGATAAAGTAACTTTTGTTGTAGCTAAGGGGGACCAAATTTGGAACCAATGTCTTTGCTATTGTAGCTTTGGCTCTGTTGCCTAAACCCTTTCTATTCAACCTTGAATTGTTCTAGTATAAATTGTATGCAATAATAAGTGTCTACATGATGTAAAATTAACATTTGAGTCTTTGGATAACCATTTTGTTACTTTGTTTTTTACTAAATTTCATTCTTTTCATAAGACCGACCTCATGGGTTGAGCACAGATTGGATTTGATATAAATGTTTATGTAATTAAATTGGAAGCAAAAAACCTAAAGGAATTCAGAACCAATTGAGAAACCCCATGATACCTTCAATTATTTTAAACACTTTAATAACCAAACATAGTCATATAATCAAACCTCATATTCAATCATTCATATTTAAAAACAAACGTGTTAATTTTATAAATATTGAGATTTATTTATTTTTATAAAATGACTCAAAACATTCCTTCATAAATTTTAAAAAACTAACATAACATAATAGAATAAAAAAAGCGTGCCAAGAAAGCTAGTCTGCAATAACAAAAAGATAAAAACAAGTTTTATTAGGTTTTGTTTTTACCTGTCTACAACAACAGAGATGTCATATGATTTCTTTTGTTTAGAAAACAAATAATTTCAAATCAGCAACATAAAAAGCTTCCATGGCATGACGTAAAGAATTTCGGCTTCCAAATGTTGCCGGCTCAACAACATAATAACGAAACCTTAGCAAGCAAACGTTTAAGAGGATTTTAGCTTCCAATCGAACTCGCACCATGTAATGACAAGTTTACTAGCGAGAAGATGGTGTGCTACAATGAACTCCATATTAAAGTAACCAGTCACAAGGAGTGGATACAAATAACAAGTTAGAGATAGATCTATTAACCATATGCAAAGAGCGATTCCTCAGTGTTCCATATGGGCGTGCTAAAGCATCTAATAGTATATACAACAACAATACTCCATCAGAATACTGTTGCCAAAAGCATATAACAACCGGGAAAGCTTGCCATGATGATTTCATAAAACTATTCGTTTCAAAAGTGCCAAAGGATAAAGTAACTTTTGTTGTAGCTAAGGGGGACCAAATTTGGAACCAATGTGCTCGCTATTGTAGCTTTGGCGCTGTTGCCTAAACCCTTTCTATTCAACCTTGAATTGTTCTAGTATAAATTTTATGCAATAATAAGTGTCTACATGATGTAAAATTAACATTTGAGTCTTTGGATAACCATTTTGTTACTTTGTTTTTTACTAAATTTCATTCTTTTCATAAGACAGCTGACACAATCAAAGAGTTGATGTCTTATGCCAAGTGCATGAGTGTCAAAGTAATAAATAACCTGGCAAGACCGAGGTCGAACCACAGGGAGGTAAACTATATAAATTATAAATAATAATAATAATAATAATAATAATAATAATAATAATAGCAACAACAATAATGATGATGATGGTGGTGGTGGTGGTGATGATGAGTTAAAGAGGACTTTGAGATGTAAGATAAATGTGAAGATTAAACAATGATAAAAACAAATGTCAAGGTTAGTGGATCCAGTAATAGTATTAGAGATAAGTAACGTATAAACTCTTTATAAATTATCAACATGATCATATTAATCATCTTATTTACGTAACACCATACTTATAAATTTTATCGTGTATTCATGATGCTAACTTATGTTGACAACAAATCAAGTTCCTCTCATAACAACGATGTACCGAAGACTATGAAGGATCAAGCATTTGATGTACCAAGTGTTATACAACACAAATCTAGATTAACCATTTAACAAGCAAGGTAGTAAGAATTAATAAGATAAAAATGATAAGACATGTTAATAGCAAACTTTCTTGGATATAAACATTAAAGTCCATGTTGAGTTTATATTATACATATTCTAACACCATTAGTGAAACCTTTTCACCTTGACATAATTAACTTAGCTAGACATTATGAAGAAGAAAAAAATAAATAAACAATATAAGAACATAAACATGATATAAGTTAACTAAGTATAGTAAAGGAAATGAAAAGCATGAACAAGAGATTAATGAAAGCAAAACTTAAGCATTACAAAAATATAAAGAGAGAGAGCAAGAACATGATCTTGATCTGAAAAAACAAGATTCCTAAATGAATGGCAAATTCCTCCTTTTATAGGCTAAAATTTAGAACTATTCATTTGGTAATTGATTATTGATGTAGTGGCCAACTATTGATTTAGTGGACTTGGTGGACAAAGAACACTCAAGCATTTTGGCTGGATGAAATGACATTGATGCAATCAGAATTTGGCAAATGGTTCCTCATGAAGGTTGTTGGAAATCATCTTATCTTCTTTCCACCTTTAAAATTTCAGAGCATTTGGATCACTAGAGCTTGAGATATGGCTAAAATATTGAGTAGTGCTTGTGGTGGACGTGGTGGATAGCCCTCAAGCTCTTGTCTGGATGAAATGTCATTGCTAACATCAGAATTTGAGCAGGTTGTCTCATGAAAGTTGTTGGAAATTGTCTTATCCTTCCACCCACCAAATTTGACGTCATTTGGCCTTCTAGAACTCCAGCAATGGGTAAAAGTCTGAACAGTGTTTGGGCTGGATTACAAAACAGATTCTGACTTCTCTTTTATGGCCAAACTTTGAATTTGAAAACGGCAGATTTGGGTCTTCTACTATTCATGAACATTGTAGGCCTATTTCTTAGCTTTCTATCCATATAAATCAAACTAAAATCCAAGATCTACAGCTCCAGATATGACCCAATAACTGAACAATGTTACAATTTGAATTGAATCGGTATCTCCTTTCTAAGCTTAGCCTTTTCTTTGTCCTTTCACTTTCAATAGTTAATCACATTAATCAATCATTTGAATTGTGAGATATGCATGCATTTAAAATGAGCATTTACCATAAATTAAAGCTATCTTATATTATCAGACTTGTTATTATAAAACATGCTCTAGTTAAGGAGTTATTGATACTTCAAGTGCAAAATGAAGATATAAAACCTTGATAAAAATGCACTTTTAAGTACTAATCATTAACATGATTACATTAGTTATCTTATTCGAATAATGCTAATACTTGTAAATGTTGTCAGGTATTCATGATTATAACTTATGTTAACAACAAATCAAGTTCCTTTCATAGCACAGGTGTCGGTTATACCATACGGTTGGGCTATGAAAGTGCCAAGTATTTATTGTACCAAGTGTTATATAACATAAATCTAGATTAACCATTTAACAAGCAAAGTATTAAAAGTGAACAAGATAACAAATACAAAACATGTTAGTATCAAACATTAAAGTCCATGTTGAGTTTATACTATACTTATTCTTACACCATTAGTGTAACCATTTCACCTTGACATAATAAACTTAGCTAAACATAATGAAAGAGAGAAACATAAATAAACAAGATAAGAACATAAATAAGATATAAGTTAACTAAGTAAATGAAAGGAAATGAAAAGCATAAACAAGAGATTAATATAAACAAAACTTAAGTATTACAAAATTATAAAGAGAGAGAGCAAGAACATGATCTTGATCTGAAAACCAAGATGCCTAAATGCATGGCAAATGCCTCCTTTTATAGGCCAAAATTTGAAACTATTGATTTGATGACTAATTGTTGAGTGGGTGGCCACATCTTGACTTGGTGACAATCCTTATCTTCTTGTTTGAACAAAATGTCATTGCTAACATCAAAATTTGAACAGATTGTCTTCATGAAAGTTCTAGGAAATTGTCTCAACTTTCCAACTAAAAAAGAATCGGTGCATTTGGACTTCTAGAACTCGAGATATGGGCTGAACACTGAACACTGTCTGGGCTGCAGGACAGATTCTGACTTCTCCGTTGTTGCTACAATTTGAACTTGAAAATGGCCTTTTTGAATATTTGACTCTTCATGAAAGTTTTAGGCCTATGTCTTAGCTTTCCATCCATATAGACCAGACCTAAATCCAAGTTCTCTGACTCCAGGTATGATTCAATAACCGAATAGTGTTCCAGTTTGGACTGAACCAGCATATCTTTTCTAAGCTTGCCCTTCTCTTTGTCTTCTCAATTTTTGTAGTTAAACTCATCAATCAATCCTTTGATTTATATGATAGGACTGCATTTAAGATAAACATTTACCATAAATTAAAGGTATCTTATAGTATCAGACTTGTTATTATAAAACATGCTTTAGTTAAGGAGTTATTGATACTTCAAGTGCAAAATAATGATATAAAACCTTGATAAAAATGTACTTTTAAGTACTAATCATCCGTCTATGACTCAGATTAAATATTTATGCTCATGAAAAAAACTACATTTTGAATTTATTATAAGCTCGTATGTTGAGATAAATCCTTATAGGAAGAATCCATGTAGGTTCACCTATCCTGGAAGGCAAATGTGTTTCCCACAACTCGTATATTGTGGTGAAAAATACTTCATATTAAAAAAGTTCTGAGAATTTCCTAGTCAACTCTTGATATTTAAATATCAGTATACTTATAAGTCCAAAATGTATACCAGAATATTGACAATTAATTTTTAGAGAAAAAAGAAGAAGAAAACTTAGGGTTATTGAAATATTGGTAAAATCCATGAGGAATTTTACAAACTTGTTGTAAATTCTAAAAATTCAAAGAAATACAAATTATTTTCTAAAACAATGCTAAACCACTTTTTCTCTGTTTTTTATAAATAAAATGCAATTTTTTATAAGGATTGAGTCGTATGCAATAAGCGGAAATCATTTTTTTTTATCATATGCAATTAAAACATTGTATTAATTAAATTTGTTTCTTTTCCTTATTTTTTAACAATTATTTAACACAAAATAAAATAAAATAAAATGCAAACACACACACCCTTTTTTCACTAATTACTCACACACCAAAAAATCAAATTCTAACAATAATTTAAAACACACTTAAAATTAAAAAAAATTACAAAATAGTCTTCAAAAAGTTGAAAACATGCTAGAGAGATTGCTGGGAACTCAGGAAGCATACTAGAAGCTTCTAAAATTGCTGGAATAATGGTGGCATATGGGTCTCACACACCACCGCCACTAGCAGCGCGTGGAACCATACATCATCACCTTTGAGAAGAGAAATTTGGTGGATTAGGAGAAATCTTTCCTTCTCTTTCTTCATGTGATGACAGTGAATCCCACTATCAACTGCAAAACAAAAAAAATCACACAATATAGTCGACTGAATTATTTCTTATATCTGTTCTTCCTGGTTAATTAACTTCTTATACTATTTCTTCTTCATAAGATATTGTGCCGAGGAGTAGTTGGTAAGACTAAAAAGGAATGGGATGGTTCATGGTGCTAGTGGTGTTGCTACCATGTGTGGTGGTTGCTGCTACTCCTTTGCTATTGTTAACGGTTGAAGATTGATGGCAATGACAATAAAAAGAAGGAGCTATGGTTCACATCGTAAAAATAGGTTGCCACGAGTAGTGTTGGTTTCAGTTGGTTGGGAGAAAAACTGTGAGGGGGATGTTTTAATGGTTACCGTCCTTGTGGGTGGTGACAACCATGGGTGTTTGTCTTCCAAGGGTTGATATAGGAGGGGCATGACTCTTGGTTTTGAGTGGTTGTCTTGAGAGTGTGTTTTGCTTTTGGGATAAGGAAGATGGTGCTTGGCCGTGAGGAAAATAACCGATGATGATAAAGGAGAGAAGATGTGTGGTAGCTAGCGATGAGGAAGAAAAAAATAAGAGTGAGGAGCAATATTTGTTGGTTGTTGCTTGGTTCTTGGGTGGTGGTGCTAGCGTTGAATACGGGTGAAGGGGGAGCCAATAGTTTGATAGTGATGAGGAAGAAGATCGATTGTGATGGAAGACCTGGTTCCTTTTATTTCAAAATGAGTCACTCCTTTTTTAATGGTGGGGTGTGCTGGACCAGAAGGTCCATGGCGTGGCACAATGTCTTCATCCTTTTATCTATGGCGGTTGGTGTTTTAAAAATGGGAAAGATAAGGTTGTTAGGGTTTTTTTTATGGATGAGAGGTAGTATTTGAATAACTTATTGAATATGTCATTTCCCCCTTCTTTTTAGCACCACACAAACTTAATTTATATTGCAATTTCTTTTGCTTGAAGGCAAAGAAAACCAAAATCAACCATTGAATTTCAAGAATTAATCTATAGCACTCATTTGATTTTTGTTGCTTTGTAAGAATAATTTGAAGGCAAAAAAAAGAAATTTGGACCCTTGGATTAAGAAAATTGATTGTGGACTATTTGATTAAAATTTGAGTTGCCAATTTTGCCAATCTTATGCATGTTGGTCCTCCAACTTTTCCACTTGTCATTTTGATCTTTCAACACCAACTTGGGCAAACTTCTAGGCTTTCTTCATGTATATCCTCTTGTATTCTGGATTTTTTTTCTTTTTTCTTTTCTAGATCTTTTAGTAGGGTTAAAAGTGGATAACAATAGATGCCCCCTCTTTACAATGCTTATGAAGCAAAATCTCATCAAGGTTTTGCATAGTGAGCTTGTAAAGAAAAAGTACCAATTAGACTTGCTAGGTGATCCACCCATCTTGGAATTCCAAAGACTTTGCCTTTTTTTAAAGAAAATTGTCTCATTATCATGTGTGACTTGCCTCTTTTTAAAAATTCAAAATTTGATCTATTTTCATGCCCGACCTGCCATTTTTTAAGAAAATGGTCGTATTATCATGAGTTACTTGCCCCTTTTAAAAAGTCAAAAATTAATTTAATTTCACAGGTGACCATCCCTTTTGAAATTTAAAAATGAATTTTAGCAACCTCCATGCTTCCTTGAAATTGGTTTATTTTTATGACGATCTGTCCATTTTGAAGTTAAAAAAATGGTCTATTTTCACGAGCGACCTGTCTTTCTTCAAATTCCAAAGAATTTTAGCAAGCCTCCATGCTTCCCTAAAATTGTTCTATTTTCAAGGGCGACTTGCCCGTTTTAAAATTCAAAAAATTAATTTATTTTCATAGGCGACCTGTCTTTTTCAAATTCCAAAAAGAATTTTAACAAGCCTCGATGTTTCCTTGAAATTGGTCTCTTTACACGGTCGACCTGTCCATTTTGAAATTAAAAAATTGGCATATTTTCAAGGGTGACCTATCCTTTTTCAAATCCCAAAAAAGAATTTCAGCAAACTTTTATACTTTCATGAAATCAGTCTATTTTCACGGGCGATTTGCCCATTTTGAATCTTAAAAATTGGTCTATTTTCATGGGCAACTTGCCCCTTTTAAAATTCTAAATATTAGGATCTACATCTGATCCTTACAAAACTTTTCTAAAGAAAATTCAAAATAAAATACCCTCCAAGAATAAATTCTTAAAACGAGTGCCTTGTTTTATGGCTTTAGTTATCCGCACCCTATGGATGAGATGTCTTTGCTATTTCTTGGCTTATATTCACCCAGTGATTTCACTACCTTTGACAAATCCTACGCCAATACTATTTCAAAATTGAGTTTCAACCATATGAAATGCATGCCTTTCAAAATATAGCCCTTATTTTCTTTATAATCTCGTTTTTTATTGCTAAGAGTTGTAATTTCTAAGATGGTCTCCCTTGCCGACTCATCCTCCCAGTTTACTCGAGCAAGTTTGTGCAAGTTGCTTTCAAATCTTGAGTGTCGAGCTGCTTTTGTAGCCTTCTTCTTTTGTGAGTATTTAGATCGTGGTGAACGTTATCACATTTTTTCTAATTGGGAATGAATTAAAACTCTTTGTCTTATGACAATATTATTTTTCATGTGCTTTTTTCCCCAAATTCTAGTGACACATGATTGGGCTTCTATTTAGGGTGTTTTTTTTTAACAAAGATTTCACAAGATTTACTGTCTTTTCAAAAACCTGATATTTTTCAATGACATGTCGAATAACAACATTCATGCAACTCTCATAATTTATATTAGTATTTGAGGAAAGATATTTAATCATGGTGATTGGTTTAGGAGATGACCTATTTTGCATTGGGTTTAAAAAAAAGATCAAATACTTATTTGGAGTCTTGTGTTGGATTTTCTCAACTTGAACAAAGACAAATACTTTTTTACTTCATCATGATTATCATAAATGGTTCCTTACAGTTTGAGAGCGCTATTTATTAGTTTTTCCTGCTTGCTTGACTAGAAAGGATTTTTCAAGACACGTAATGAATGCTGAGTTTCATGGCTATATATAAAAAAAGAGTTTATAGGCTCAAATAGTGTTTGAGGGAGTGTGACTTCACTCAACAAAGTCACTTTCCTGAAAGGCTCAGCATGCCGTAGAGAATGTTTTCGACTAATACGAGATGTTAATTCTCCTGCTGAGAGAGTTTCCTCGTGTTTAAGGATCGTTTCGTGAATGTTTGTGCGGCCTTCTTTTGGCATGTTGTATAGAGCATACACATTCCCTCATGTCTGTTACAAAGAAAAAGAAGAAATAGCTTTTTGTCTCTTAGAGGAAAGAAACAATATTTAGCCTTTTCGACACCCCTCTCCCATCCCTTTTGTGTGAATGGTTTATCCTGTGGCCATTCTCCAAAGACGAGGTAATAGAAACATTTGGATTCATCCTATATTAATATTATCTTTGTTTGTTTGCTTGCTCAACTTTGATCATTTATGATTGCTTGGCTTCATGTCTTGCATGTATACTTGGGGATCGGGAAACATGGGCCAACTTGGCCATACTTCTCTTCGGTCGGGGGAGAAAGAGTTACTGCCGAGGCGAGTGGTGGCTCTTGATGGAATCTTCAGCAACGATGTTGCATATGTAGTGACTCGGAAGGGAGCACTTTATGCTTGGGGTGGTGGTCAAGCTGGGCAATTGGGCCTCGACCTCTCCAATCTGGATCTTTTTCATTCATCCCTAGTGAATCAGAATCTGTTCTGCGAAACATCTCTGATGTGCAACTTGTTGCTTGTGGACATTCTCACGCACTTGTTTCTACGAGGGGATGGAAGAATACATGGATGGGGTTACAATAGCTATGGTCGGGCAGCAAATGAGAAATCTACTTTAGGTTGGTATCGTAAATCCTTGCAAACCCCAGGATAAGATCCACAAAATTAATAATGGAAAATCATATGTTAAGTATTGAAATTAAAAAGGTGATTTTAAATTTTGAGAATTTGAAATAAAATGTTCATGTGTTAAAGTAAAAATAAAATATGAAAATGGTGGAAAAATAAAAAACAAAGAAATGCATATAAAAACTAAATGAAAGAGATAAAAATGGAAAGTGATGTTCTAGGATATAATTTAATGAATTTTTATGTAGTCTGTTTAAATTTAGTATTAAAAATGCGTTTGAATCAGGAAAATATGGCCCGATAAATATAAAGGGTACAATGTAGACCCTTAACTTGAAAATTGATAAATTAGTGATAAGTATGGAGAATTTTTATAAATTTCGGGTGAAAATATATAGAAAAGTATTTTAGAATTTTCAAATGAATTAATGTATGGTTCTACGCACGAATGACTTTGATTGCCGGGGTGAACTTGTGTGTAATTGTATGGTTTTTAACCAGGAAAGGAACGAAATTTGAGGAAATGTTTTATTACAAATAGGGGTGGGAGTTCCCAATGAATTAATCAAAGATCTGAACAGTACAAAAATTGGATTTTTGGTGTAAAAAGTACTTGTTGTCTAGTTTTACACTATTAAGCTTAATTTTCAATTTCATTGTTGAATCAAGCTGAAATTTTACAAGGGGTCTCTTGACATATTGACAAATTCATAATAAAATAAAAAGACTCGCATTCTTCTTTATAAATATGGTCGATAGCCATTTTGGAAGGAGGAGAGCTTCTTTCTTCATTTTTCTTGAATTTTCCTTATAGTTGTGAGGGGATTTAGGAGTTTTAATGGGTTTAGCATGGATTAAAGGGAGAAAAACTCTTAAATGCAAGATCAAAAAGAGATTAAAGGGAGAGAAAAGGGGAAGTTAGAGAGAGAAACTAGAGGAATCTAAGGAGGAAGAAAGAGGCTTGGAAAACAATTTGACTAGAAGGCATTTGGGGTTCATATAAATGACTAGTAAGATGCTTAGAACTCATGTTTGTACGTTTGAGTAAGTTTTAAGTAGTTTTGAACAAATTATGAATCTTTGGTGTTAGGGTTCTTAAATAAGACCAGGGGAAAATCTAAAATTATTTATGATTGAATTAATTGAATTGGAATATGTTATAATAGATGCTAAATCATAGAAAAATTAAGAAATCATGGTGACAAGTAGGGTTTTATAGGCTGACCAAGAGGAAAATTGTTTTGGAGTTGTTTAGATTATGCAGTTAAATATAATTGTGTTATGTTATTGTGTGTAAAGTGTTTAAATATGAATGATTGAATATGAAGTTTGATTATATTACCATGTTTGGTTCTTAAAGTGTTTAAAATAATCGAAGGTATCATGGGGTTTCTCAATTGGTTCTGAATTCCTTAAGGTTTCTTGCTTCCAATTTAAATACATAAACATTTATATCAAATACAATATGTGCTCAACCCATGAGGCTGTCTTATGAAAAGAATGAAATTTAGTAAAAAACAAAGTAACAAAATGGTTATCCAAAGACTCAAATGGTAATTTTACATCATGTAGACACTTATTATAGCATACAATTTATACTAGAACAATTCAAGGTTGAATAGAAAGGGTTTAGGCAACGAGCGCCAAAGCTACAATAGCAAAGCACATTGGTTCCAAATTTGGTCACCCTTAGCTACAACAAAAGTTACTTTATCCTTTGGCACTTTTGAAACGAATAGTTTTATGAAATCATCATGGCAAGCTTTCCCGGTTGTTATATGCTTTTGCAACAGTATTATGATGGAGTATTGTTGTTGTATATACTATTAGAGATTTCTATTGCACAACGTTTCGTCACCTTTGTGTGGCACTCTTCCAAATGTCGAGAAAGCTCTGGATTTTCTTCATGAGTACGAATTGCAAACCCTGGTGTAACAAGTTTTGTAGTTCTCAACTGATCTCGTGTAGCACAATGCAAGGATGATAATGTGATGGGAAGAGAATTTATCGGGGAATAACGAAAAAAGAAAAGTGTTTAAAATTGATATAAGATCAACATTCTTGAAGAAAACTTTATGAAATTTGTTTTGATCATATAATTTCTAAATGTTATTGAGTGGGACGATGCAAATTTTTAAGATGATTTATTTTGTAATCTTGTGAATGTTACGAGATAAATGCTTTTGAGAATATCCATTTCTTTGTACCACCGAGCTACCTAGTATTATACATAAAGAATATTTGTATTTTCAAAAAGAAAAACTTTTAAATAGTTAGTGTGGATGTACTTTTAACAAGAGTTGTAATACATTTTGTACATTTATAAAATTGTTGAAAGGTTGTTAGGACAATATGTATGCAATTCTTAATTCTTATATGCTCGTCATTGAAATTAAGTAAAACCACACGAGAAAGTACATGATGTTACAATATCCATCACCATTTGACTGGTACGCTATAGCTAAAGTTCTTCGGTAGCTCTGTAGATTTATGTAACTTTGATGGAAGTACCATATCGCGAGGTGGTGTGTAGGGAAAATGTGAAAACTAGCGGTGGTGGGGTGGTCATTTGGCGGTGTTAACAGATTCTTGTTCCTCGAAAGAGTTGTGCGAGTTTAGACATTCGGAGACTTTAACTTTATTAAATGCTTCGAGATCGAGGATGTTGCGTCCAAAACGAGAACAGATGCTTTAGCACGCCCATATGGAACACTGAGGAATCGCTCTTTGCATATGGTTAATAGTTATTTGTATCCACTCCTTGTGACTAGTTACTTTGCTATGGAGTTCATTGTACCACACCATCTTCTGCTAGTAAACTGTCATTACATGGTGCGAGTTCGATTGGAAGCTAAAATCCTCTTAAACGTTTGCTTGTTAAGGTTTCGTTATTATGTTGTTGAGCCGGGCAACATTTGGAAGCTGAAATTCTTTGTCATGCCATGGAAGCTTCTTATGTTGCTGATTTGAAATTATTTGTTTTCTAAACAAAACAAATCATATGACATCTCTGTTGTTAGACGGTAAAAACAAAACCTAATAAAACTTGTTTTTATCTTTTTGTTATTGCGAGACTAGCTTTCTTGGCACGCTTTTTTTTATTCTATTATGTTATGTTAGTTTTTTAAAATTTATGAAGGAATGTTTTGAGTCAATTTATAAAAATAAATAAATATCAATATTTATAAAATTAACACGTTTGTTTTTAAATATGAAGGATTGAATATGAAGTTTGATTATATTACCATGTTTGGTTCTTAAAGTGTTTAAACTAATCGAAGGTATCATGGGGTTTCTTAATTGGTTCTGAATTCCTTTAGGTTTCTTGCTTCCAATTTAAATACATAAACATTTATAAAAAAAAATGCAATCTGTGCTCAACCCATGAGGTTTGTCTTATGAAAAGAATGAAATTTAGTAAAAAACAAAGTAACAAAATGGTTATCCAAAGACTCAAATGTTAATTTTACATCATGTAGACACTTATTATTGCATACAATTTATACTAGAACAATTCAAGGTTGAAGAGAAAGGGTTTAGGCAACGAGCGCCAAAGCTACAATAGCAGGCACATTGGTCCCAAATTTGGTCACCCTTAGCTACAACAAAAGTTACTTTATCCTTTGGCACTTTTGAAACGAATAGTTTTATGAAATCATCATGGCAAGCTTTCCCGTTTGTTATATGCTTTTGGCAACAGTATTCTGATGGAGTATTGGTGTTGTATATACTATTAGAGATTTCTATTGCACAACGTTTCGTCACTTTTATGTGGCACTCTTCCAAATGTCGAGAAAGCTCTGGATTTTCTTCATGTGTACGAATTGCAAACCCTGGTGTAATGACAAGTATACCGATAAACAAAAATAGTCCCAAGAAGATGTTTTTTCCTAAGCTTCCCATGTTTTTTTATAGCAATATATTCTCTTACTTGGACAAAAAGTTGTTGGATGCAAATAAAATAATACCATCCAAGTCCAATTTATAGGTAAGAAAATACTTCAAAACATTTTGTTGATTTGATATAGCATTGATTAACATTAGCACGTTAAGAGTTGATGAAATCCGTTTTAGAAAGTTAGTTCCAGTTAAAAAAGAGTGTTCAAGTGCTTTTGATAGCAACGTATTCAAGCATAATTAAGTAATTATGAGTTACATTTAAGAAATGACTAATTCTAAGAAAAAGATCAATAAATTTAGAAAATTGCTCAATAAATTCATTGTTTTAGTATAATAGCATAATCCAATTAAATGGTTTACAAATATAGATAACATACAAACTCTAGTTACGTTAATATTATTATGTAACTCTTATTCCTTAATGTGAACTTAACCCATGCAATTATATTACCCTAATTGTAACTCGTACTCGTAATAAAATTCTACAGCACAATACAAGAGATTGTGAACAAGTTTTGGAGTTCTCAACTGATCTCGTGTAGCACAATGCAAGGATGATAATGTGATGGGAAGAGAATTTATCGGGGAATAACGAAAAAAGAAAAGTGTTTAAAATTGATATAAGATCAACATTCTTGAAGAAAACTTTATGAAATTTGTTTTGATCATATAATTTCTAAATGTTATTGAGTGGGACGATGCAAATTTTTAAGATGATTTATTTTGTAATCTTGTGAATGTTACAGATAAATGCTTTTGAGAATATCCATTTCTTTGTACCACCGAGCTACCTAGTATTGTACATAAAGAATATTTGTATTTTCAAAAAGAAAAACTTTTAAATAGTTAGTGTGGATGTACTTTTAACAAGAGTTGTAATACATTTTGTACATTTATAAAATTGTTGAAAGGTTGTTAGGACAATATGTATGCAATTCTTAATTCTTATATGCTCGTCATTGAAATTAAGTAAAACCACACCAGAAAGTACATGATGTTACAATATCCATCACCATTTGACTAGTACGCTATAACTAAAGTTCTTTGGTAGCTCTGTAGATTTATGTAACTTTGATGGAAGTACCATATCGCAGGTGGTGTGTAGGGAAAATGCGAAAACTAGCCGCTGGTTGGGTGGTCATTTGGCAGTGTTAACAGATTCTTGTTCCTCGAAAGAGTTGTGCGAGTTTAGACATTCAGAGACTTTAACTTTATTAAATGCTTCTGAGACCGAGGATGTTGCGTCCAAAACAGGAACAGATGCTTTAGCACGCCCATATGGAACACTGAGGAATCGCTCTTTGCATATGGTTAATAGTTATTTGTATCCACTCCTTGTATTTGGTTACTTTGCTATGGAGTTCATTGTACCACACCATCTTCTGCTAGTAAACTGTCATTACATGGTGCGAGTTCGATTGGAAGCTAAAATCCTCTTAAACGTTTGCTTGTTAAGGTTTCGTTATTATGTTGTTGAGCCAGGCAACATTTGGAAGCTGAAATTCTTTCTGTCATGCCATGGAAGCATTTTATGTTGCTGATTTGAAATTATTTGTTTTCTAAACAAAACAAATCATATGACATCTTTGTTGTTAGACAGGTAAAAACATAACCTAATAAAACTTGTTTTTATCTTTTTGTTATTGCAGACTAGCTTTCTTGGCACGCTTTTTTTTATTCTATTATGTTATGTTAGTTTTTTAAAATTTATGAAGGAATGTTTTGAGTCAATTTATAAAAATAAATAAATCTCAATATTTATAAAATTAACACGTTTGTTTTTAAATATGAAGGATTGAATATGAAGTTTGATTATATTACCATGTTTGGTTCTTAAAGTGTTTAAAATAATCGAAGGTATCATGGGGTTTCTCAATTGGTTCTGAATTCCTTTAGGTTTCTTGCTTCCAATTTAAATACATAAACATTTATAAAAAATGCAATCTGTGCTCAACCCATGAGGCTGTCTTATGAAAAGAAACAAATTTAGTAAAAAACAAAGTAACAAAATGGTTATCCAAAGACTCAAATGTTAATTTTACATTATGTAGACACTTATTATTGCATGCAATTTATACTAGAACAATTCAAGGTTGAATAGAAAGGGTTTAGGCAACAGCGCCAAAGCTACAATAGCAAGCACATTGGTTCCAAATTTGGTCACCCTTAGCTATAACAAAAGTTACTTTATCCTTTGGCACTTTTGAAACGAATTGTTTTATGAAATCATCATGGCAAGCTTTCCGGTTGTTATATGCTTTTGGCAACAATATTACGATGGAGTATTGTTGTTGTATATACTATTAGAGATTTCTATTGCACAACGTTTCGTCACCTTTGTGTGGCACTCTTTCAAATGTCGAGAAAGCCTCGGATTTTCTTCATGAGTACGAATTGCAAGCCCTGGTGTAATGACAAGTATACCGATAAACAAAAATAGTCCTAAGGAGATGTTTTTTCCTAAGCTTCCCATGTTTTTTTTACAGCAATATATTCTCTTACTTGGACAAAAAGTTGTTGGATGCAAATAAAGAGAGAGCAAGAACATGATCTTGATCTGAAAACCAAGATATCTAAATACATGGCAAATGCCTCCTTTTATAGGCTAAAATTCAGAACTATTGATTTGTTGACTAATTGTTGAGTGGGTGGCCACATCTTGACTTGGTGACAATCCTTATCTTCTTGTCTGCCAAAAACATCATTGATAACGTCATAATTTAAACAGACTTAAATCATGAAAGTTCTAGGAAATTGTCTCAGCTTTCCAGGAAAAAAACGTTAAGGTCATTTGGACTTCTAGAACTCGAGATATGGGCTGAACACTGAACCGTGTCTGGGCTGCAGGACAGATTCGGACTTCTCTGTTGTTGCTACAATTTGGACTTGAAAACGGTCTTTTTAAATCTTGGACTCCCATGAAAGTTTTAGGCCTATGTCTTAGCTTTCCATCCATATAAGGCAGACCTAAATCCAAGATCTACAGCTCCAGATATGACCTAATGACCGAACAGTGTTCCAGTTTGGACTGAACCAGCATCTTTTTTCTAAGTTTGGCCCTCTCTTTGTCCTTTCAATTTCTATACTTAAACTCATCAATCAATCCAGCGTCATTGATGTGATAGGCCTGCATTTAAGATGAACATTTACCATAAATTAAAGGTATTTTATGGTATCAGACTTGTTATTATAAAACATGCTTTAGTTAAGGAGTTATTGATATTTTAAGTGCAAAATGATGATATAAAACCTTGATAGAAATGCACTTTTAAGTACTAATCATAGATGTTTTTCCCTAAGCTTCCCAAGTTTTTTTACAGCAATATATTCTCTTACTTGGACAAAATGTTGTTGGATGCAAATAAAATAATACCATCCAAGTCCAATTTATAGGTAAGAAAATACTTCAAAACATTTTGTTGATTTGATATAGCATTGATTAAGATTTGCATGTTAAGAGTTGATGAAATCCATTTTAGGAAGTTAGTTCTAGTTAAAAAAGAGTGTTCAAGTGGTTTTGATAGCAACGTATTCAAGCATAATTAAGTAAATATGAGCTATATTTATGAAAGGACTAATTCTAAGAAAAAGATCAATAAATTTAGAAAATTGCTCAATAAATTCACTGTTTTAGTATAATAGCATAATCCAATTAAATGGTTTACAAATATAGATAACATACAAACTCTAGTTACGTTAATATTATTATGTAACTCTTATTCCTTAATGTGAACTTAACCTATGCATTTATATTACCCTAATTGTAACTCGTACTAGTAATAAAATTCTACAAAGACAATACAAGAGATTGTGAACAAGTTTTGTAGTTCTCAACTGATCTCGTGTAGCACAATGCAAGGATGATAATGTGATGGGAAGAGAATTTATCGGGAAATAACGAAAAAAGAAAAGTGTTTAAAATTGATATAAGATCAACATTCTTTAAGAAAACTTTATGAAATTTGTTTTGATCATATAATTTCTAAATGTTATTGAGTGGGATGATGCAAATTTCTAAATCTTATGGTATTAGACTTGTTATTATAAAACATGCTTTAGTTAAGGAGTTATTAATATTTTAAGTGCAAAATAATGATATAAAACCTTGATCGAGATGCACTTTTAAGTACTAATCACACCCCCTAACCAACTTATTACTAGTCCCTAGTAATCAAAGCGTTAAAATAGAAAAACAATTTGCAAATTCCACAAAGCAAGGCATTCATCATTCAACTTCCATTAATCTATCCGAGATAAACAAACTCTCATTAAATTTATATATCTACTCAATACCTCTTAAACAAAATATTAATAAACCTTCCTTTTTATGTGCTCAATGTATGAAAACATAGATGATGGGGCTTTTATTGGAAGAGAACAATATTTTGTTCTAATGTTTAAAGTTAACTTCCTTGGATTGGGATTATTATCTTTTTTTTTTCTCTTTTTTTCTCTTTTTTTTAAAATATATATACATATAACTTAAAACATAATGCATCTTTAAACCATTTAACGAGCTTTCGACTAATGACTCCCAGACCAGTTGGTCTTATGGCATTAGGTGTTGAGACACCTCTACGAGCTTAGTAACTCGGGTTGCGAGATACTGATACGTAGATAGTGCAATGTTTGATTCCCTTAAGCTTTTCTCCTTAACCCATGTAACAAGCGTTGGGCCAATAGCTCCCAAGTTAGTTGACTTTAGGGTATTAGGTGTTAAAACACCCCTTCGGGCTTAATTGCTTAGGTTAGGGAGGCTACAAAACCAAACTTATCTACATTTTTATTATCATCATTTTTTATTTATTTATTTATTTTTATTTTTTTGCAAATTATATACTATCTCTTTCCTTTAGTTGTTACCTTTAACAAAAGAACATAAATAATGTAATAATCCAATGTGCAACCCATAATCATATGTTAAAGCGTGTGTGTGAAAATGAAAGTTTAAGAATACTTGTTAAATGAGTATATGAGCAGAATCAAGTGATAATAGTGCGAGAGTTTGTAAACCCGAATATTTCAAGAAGTATTCGATAGACCTTGTTATGAATATTGCAAATAACCATTAGAAAATGTTTACTAAGATGCGTCTCAAGAGTCAATAAAATTCCCCCTTACTCTGCCATCCTAGTAATAACAGTTTTGCCAAATGGTTTTAAAAACAAAAATAGTTAGTTGGTTAGGTTTTTTTTTATCAACTACTACCCTCTCCCCCCAACCAAAACGAGACATTGTCCTCAATGTCCTAAGGTAGAAAGATAGAGTATAGAAGTCATCACCTGAAGCAGCGAACACTGACAATCCTGAAACACACTTAAACAAATATAAGAGATAACAAAACAGAAAAAATATTATGCTATTAATAAAACCAAAAGACACAAATTTTTACAAACTAAGACTCAAATCGTAGTTGTGATTGTGGCTCACATCTTCCCTTGGTTTTACGTCCAAGAACGGCTTAAA
This sequence comes from Populus x sibirica, assembly GCA_019202695.1. Taxonomy (NCBI): domain Eukaryota; kingdom Viridiplantae; phylum Streptophyta; class Magnoliopsida; order Malpighiales; family Salicaceae; genus Populus; species Populus x sibirica. The sequence goes on from JAGMVL010002080.1 coordinate 53,278, forward strand.
CGCCCTCTATGGGTCGGGGATAGGCTTCCCATCCAGTTTTCTTAAAGCGGCAAACAGGGTCTTTTTTAGTCAGATTTCCAAGACTAAATCGATCATGTTCTTTATGAAAATGGGGCCATAAATCATGAATTGCACGATGCACATCTCCACTAGGATGCGTCTCAAGAGTCAATAGAAGATTATCTAAAAACCCCTTACTCAGGCCATCCTTAATGAATTGTATTTTATCTTCACGGTTTAAAGATATCATTCCTAAAGAACGACATGTTGCATTACAAGTCCATCTGGCACATCTGTGACAGACTTTTAGTCATTTTGCACGACGTTTCTTTGTAAAGGTGCTTTTACTTGTTCTAGGCATGTATGAAATGAACGAATTGGAAGACTCACACGATAATCTGACCTTTGCTTCAATCAGCCAGCGAATATCTTCAGGAATTCCATGATTCATTAACAACTTCAATCTTGCACACCTAGCTCGATAAATTTTTGTAATCGCATTTTGAGGCAAAGGGGGAAAATACTTTTTCAATTTTTCAAGAGTGGTGTCCATTTTTTAGATGAGAAGTGGAAAAGAGATGCAAAGAGAAGGAACAAGAAATTGAACAAATATATACACAAATATCAGTTATCATGGGAAACTGAAAGAACCGACTTAAGAGTCACGGAGTACCGTTATCCGCCATTTGACCGGGATGAGAGAGACTAGCAAAACAAGAGTCACACCAAAAAGAAACACAAAAACAATGTGAGAAAAACAAAATAATCAACCTTTATCTACAGGATCATTCAAACCAATGGATTCATTTTCACTAGGAAAATTATCAAAGTAAGCTTTCAAACGATGTCCATTTACCCTAAAAACATTGTCATTCTTTGGATTCTCAATATCAAAGGCCCCATAAGGATACACATGTTTCACAATAAATGGACTACTCCATCTTGATCTTAGCTTTCCAGGATATAAATGGAGTCGAGAATTATAAAGCAAAACTTTTTGACCAAGTATCAACTTTTTGACAATTTTCACAAGTTTTGCAGAATGCATGTGTGTCCTTAAACATGGTGGGCCAATAAAATCCATTTTGTAAGATTTTCACAACTGTCTTTTTTGACGAGAAATGACTCCCACATGCTTCAGAATGACAAATTTTAATGACATTACTTACCTCATTGTTAGGAATGCATCTTTGAAATATTTTATCAGGACAATATTTGAATAAGTAAGGGTCATCCCAATAAAATTTCTTCACTTCGTTCAAAAACTTACTTTTGTCTTGAGTACTCCAATGAGTTGGCAAATCTCTTGTAGCAAGAAAATTGATATTTTTAGCAAACCAAGGCATTGAACTAAGAGAAAGTAAGGATTTGTCAGGAAAGTAATCATCGATTAGTGTGATGTCAGAAGTCGAATCTATTGTCAATCTTGACAAAAGATTCATATCAACATTTTTGGTGCCTTTCTTATCTGTGATTTCTTCTTGAGAATAAATCATTTGCAAATCTTCAGATTCATCAAACTCAATTTTACTCAAAGTAAATTCAAGTTGATCATGAACTAATTCTTCAATAAGATCTACTTCTTGTAAATCATTATCATCTCCAGGTTGCTTGCAAATGTTGAAAATATTCATCTCCAATGTCATGTTTCCAAATGATAGCTTCATCAGTCCATTCCTACAATTAATCAATGCATTAGAAGATGCAAGAAATGGACGTCCTAAAATAACAAGAAATGAATTACATGCTTCAACAGGTTATGTATCCAGGATAATAAAATCCACAGGGTAAATGTATTTATCGACTTGTACTAACACATCTTCAATTATTCCTCTAGGCACTTTTACAGATCTATCGGCAAGTAAAAGAGTTACATAAGTTGGTTTTAACTCACCTAGATTGAGACTCTGAAAAACTAAATATGGAAGTAAATTCACACTAGCTCCAAGATTAAGTAAGGCTCTTTCAATTTTATGTTCTCCAATAAAGCATGAAATTGTAGGACAACCAGGGTCTTTATATTTCAAAGCATTATTGTTTTCGAAGAATGGCACTTACTTGTTCGGCTAAAAAGGCTTTCTTTTTCACATTCAGTTTTCTCTTCACAGTGTACAAATCTTTTAAAAATTTAGCATAAGAAGGAACATGTTTAATAGCATCCAGCAAAGATATATTGATCCTTACCTGTTTGAAAGTTTCAAAGATTTCAGAGTTGTGATTGACTTTCCTTTGTTTGGTCATGGCATGAGAAAATGGAAGTGCTAGCGAGAAATCAGTCTTTTCTTTGCAATGTTCAGATTCAACCCCTTCCTTACCCTTAGAGATTGACTCATCATCTTTCTCACAAGGTTTAAGAATGGATTTTTCAATAACCTTACCACTGCGAAGAGTGATGACTGATTTGACTTGATCCATGTGTTGGCTTCTAGAACTACTTGCATTTGCATTGTGTTGCCCCTTTGGATTTTGTTGTGGTTGAGATGGAAACTTACCTTTCTCTTGAAAACTGAGAGCAGATGTCAATTTTGCAAGAGTATCTTTAAAGTCTGTCATGCTTTAAGCAAGTTGAGTTTTGATTGTCTCCTGCTTTTCAATGAATGCATGCAATGTTTCCTCAAGATTTCTTCTAGGAGGTGGAGCATAAGGAGGTGCATATCCATGAGAATTTTAGAAATTATAGTGTGCTTGAAATGATGGCTGTGAAGTTTGTGCATTATTTTTATCACTTTTCCAATTGAAATTTGGGTGATTTCTCCAACCATGGTTGTATGTTTGCGAGTATGGGTTATGATTGGGCCTTTGGAAAGCTGTTTAAAGCATGGGCTTGTTCATGGAGACATTCCTTAAAAGAAGGCAAAGTTGGACAGTCATTGGTTGAATGTTCATTGGTTTCACAGATTTGACACACAATGTCTTGAATAAATTTTAGTTGACCACTCTTTTTCAATTCTAATGCTTCTGCTTTTCTAGTTAAAGATGCAAACTTGGCTTGGAGGTCATAATCTTCCCTAAGGTTGTACATACCTCCACTAGATGTATGAGGTTGGGTTTTACTTGGTGCCTCATAAGTGCCTCTAGTGTCCCAATTTTGAGCATTTTCAGCAACAAGTCTAGGTACTCCATTGCTTCATTAAGATCTTTATCCTCAAAAGTTCCATTGCACATCAATTCAACCATTTGCCTATCTCTAGGAGTTAACCCTTCATAAAAATATGAAACCAATCTCCATGTTTCAAAACCATGATGAGGGCAATATTAAGCAAGTCTTGATTCCTATCCCAACATTGGTAAAATGTTTCTCCTGATTTTTTAGTGAAGGTGATGATTATCTTTTGAAAGAGTTTGTTCTGTGAGATGGAAAAAACTTCTTTAAAAATTATTGTTGCATTTCATCCCAAGCACGAATAGATCCTGGTCTCAAATTTTATAGCCATGTTTTAGCTTTATCTTTTAATGAAAAAGGAAAAAGCTTTAACCTGATGGTGTTCATGCCACAATTTGAGTCATTATAGGTGTTCTGAGACCTCCTCAAATTCCTAAAAATGCAAGTATGGATTTTCTAAATCTAAGCCATGAAAAGAAGGTAAAAGTTGAATAATGTCTGGCTTAAAATTAAAATGAGATGCATCAGGAGGAAAAACTATACATGAGGTTGCACTTGTTCTTGTGGAATTCATGTGGTCTCTAAGTGTTCTCACTCGATTATTCTTATTATTCTCATTATGAAGCGACTGATTATCTTCTTCGGCCATATTTTCTGGAAATGATGAGGATACCCTACAAAGTCTACCACTTAATGTATATGACCAAACTCTCATGCACGTGTAGGAAGAGAATAAAAGGAAGAAAAGAAAAGAAAAAGAAACAAAAGAAAAGAAAAGAAACAAAAGTTAGATAAAATGAAAAGTGAAAAGAGAAAATAAAATAAATACTATAATTTGTACAAGAATTTACCTCCCCAGCAACAGCGCCAAAAACTTTACACAGTCAAAAGATTGATGTCTTCTCCCAAGTGCGGGAGTGTCGCAGTAATAAATAACCCTGGCAAGACCGGGTCGAACCACAGGGAGGTTAACTATATAAATTATAAATAACAACAACAACAACAACAACAACAATAATAATAAGTTAAAGAGAGCTTTGAGATGTGATATTGATGTAAGGATTAAACAAGGATAAAATAATTGTCAAGGTTAGAGGATCCACTAATGGTATTTCAAACAAGTATAGTATAAACTCTTTTTATTACTCAACTGGAAACCACACACAAAGGAGGTTCCAATCGATTATAAATTGTTAACATGATTACATTAGTTATCTTATTCGAATAATGCTAATACTTGTAAATCTTGTCAGGCATTCATGATTATAACTTATGTTAACAACAAATCAAGTTCCTTTCATAGCACGGTGTCGGTTATACCATACGGTTGGGCTATGAAAGTGCCAAGTATTTGTTGTACCAAGGGTTATACAACATAAATCTAGATTAACCATTTAACAAGCAAAGTATTAAAAGTGAACAAGATAACAAATATAAAACATGTTAGTATCAAACATTAAGGTCCATGTTGAGTTTATATTATACTTATTCTTACACCATTAGTGTAACCTTTTCACCTTGACATGATAAACTTAGCTAAACATAATGAAAGAGAGAAACATAAATAAACAAGGAAAGGAAATGAAAAGCATAAGCAAGAGATTAATATAAGCAAAACTTAAGCATTACAAAATATAAAGAGAGAGCAAGAACATGATCTTGATTTGAAAACCAAGATACCTAAATACATGGCAAATGCCTCCTTTTATAGGCCAAAATTCAGAAATATTGATTTGTTGACTAATTGTTGAGTGGGTGGCCACATCTTGACTTGGTGACAATCCTTATCTTCTTGTCTGCCAAAAACATTATTGATAACGTCATAATTTAAACAGACTTAAATCATGAAAGTTCTAGGAAATTGTCTCAGCTTTCCAAGAAAAAAACATTAAGGTCATTTGGACTTCTAGAACTCGAGATATGGGCTGAACACTGAACCGTGTATCGGGCTGCGGGGACGATTCGGACTTCTCTGTTGTTGCTACAATTTGGACTTGAAAACGGTCTTTTTAAATCTTGGACTCCCATGAAAGTTTTAGGCCTATGTCTTAGCTTTCCATCCATATAAGGCGAGACCTAAATCCAAGATCTACGACTCCGGATATGACACAATGACCGAACAGGTGTTCCAGTTTGGACTGAACCAGCATCTTTTTTCTAAGTTTGGCCCTCTCTTTGTCCTTTCAATTTCCGTACTTAAACTCATCAATCAATTCAGCGTCATTTATGTGATAGGCCTGCATTTAAGATGAATATTTACCATAAATTAAAGGTATCTTATGGTATCAGACTTGTTATTATAAAACATGCTTTAGTTAAGGAGTTATTGATATTTTAAGTGCAAAATGATGATATAAAACCTTGATAGAAATGCACTTTTAAGTACTAATCAGAGATGTTTTTCCCTAAGCTTCCCATGTTTTTTTACAGCAATATATTCTCTTACTTGAACAAAAAGTTGTTGGATGCAAATAAAATAATATCATCCAAGTCCAATTTATAGGTAAGAAAATACTTCAAAACATTTTGTTGATTTGATATAGCATTGATTAAGATTTGCACGTTAAGAGTTGATGAAATCCGTTTTAGGAAGTTGGTTCTAGTTAAAAAAGAGTGTTCAAGTGGTTTTGATAGCAACTTATTCAAGCATAATTAAGTAAATATGAGCTACATTTATGAAAGGACTAATTCTGTAACATTCCTATATCCGGGATAAAGCAACGATATCATGTTAGCTGATAAACAGAGTGACTAAATTTATATGTGTGTGTGTGTGTGTATTCATGGTATTTGCATTAAAATCTACTGAAATTTCAACGGAGTATCCCCTATACCGGGAGGTCCCAAGTTATCGATATACGACCTGTTTACACTTCTAATATACCGCATCTCCAACTCAATTCAGCCCAATCATCCTGGGTTTCAATCCCACAAACATCACCATTCATATCAACCACAATGTTAATGATATACATTGTACAACAATTAGCATTATGGATGGTTAAAGATATAAACATGCTTAATGGAACATAGTTATACAAACTACCGAATTAAATTCATCTATTCAAGTTTAAACATCAATTATACAAATTGAGTTAAATAAAGGTTGTAATATTACCCAATACAGGGGTATACTCTCTAGAACCTAAATTACAAAAAAAAGAACCTAAGCTAGAATCTACTCCTGTCGTGCATGCGATGGTCCTAAAAATAAAATACATATTATTGAAATATGAATATCACAATAATATAGCAATACAAATATCCTACAATTTAAAAAGGCAACATACATTCATATTTTATTCACTTCTCCCTTTTGGTTCTTATTAGAGACTTTTTCTCCTTCAATTACTAAAAACCATTTCCTCTTCTATTATCAACCTCCATTCAAGATCTCATAAAACCACTCATGATTATTTCCGCTTAACACATTACCGATACCCATTTCATTGTTATCATCATCATCCTGTAGGAGTCGATGCAAGGTGATCCCCTTACCGGGATCCTAACATACACTAAATGTATGCTAGTCAATACATCTCGATCCCCTTACCCGAGATCCTAACATATACTAAATGTATGCTAGCCAATATATGGTGATCCCCATACCTGGGATCCTAACATACACTAAATGTATGTTAGTCCCTTACCCGGGATCCTAACATACATTAAATGTATGCTAGTCAAATACATGGTGATCCCCTTACCCGGGATCCTAACATACCCTAAATGTATGCTAGTTCACGCCCCAAATCACACTTCTCATATTTTCTTTATCAACTATAATTTCATCATTTGGCAATTCACAGAACAACCGTTCACCTTGAATACACATACATCAAGAATACTATCCAAATATCGGCATCATTACGCAAACTTTCCTCCTTTCTCCTAATATCCAACATTCGGTAATTCACATCTCACATCAATAACTTATTAAATCATAGAATTAACTAGAAAGTATAGGTGCGGATCACCTACCTGCAATAGAAGCTCTACTCGTTCTCCCCTGCTGCTGCTGTTGCACCACGCCTATGGTCCCTCCTGCAATTCACGGAGTTTCTCTCATAAATTTTCCTCACTCAAGGATATGTTTTATAATAACCATATCGACAACCAATAAGTCTTTTTTTCAGTCATTTCTTAGTACTTTATGTTTTTCTCATTTCACTCATTATTATTGTCGTTCTTTGTGCAATCCTAGTTATCATTCCTTTCTTTATATTTGGACTGTCATTGTCCAACTATTACTACCTCGTTTTTGAATTGTTACTGTCTGACCTCTCCTCGGATTTTGAATTATATCTGGAGTTATAGAACTCCGATTCAAGCGAAATTTGTGTCGTACTGTCCATTTTTTAACTATTACTGTCTGACCTCTCCTCAGATTTTTAACTATATCTGGAGTTATAGAACTCCGATTCAAGCAAAATTTGTGTCGTTGGAAAGCTAAGACATAAGGCTACAAGTTCTATGGTTTAAGGAGAACCCAGTTCTGCCTCTAAGATAGTCAAAATCGCTCATCAACAAACACTTGGACCTTCTTGTCCGTTTTTGAAGCTATTCTTGTCGACCTCTCCTCGGATTTTTAACTATATCTCGGAGTTATAGAACTCCAATTCAAGCAAAATTTGTGTCGTTGGAAAGCTAAGACATAAGGCTACAAGTTCTATATGAAAGGAGAACCCGTTCTGCCTCTAAGATTGTCAAAATCGCTCATTAACAAACACTTGAAGTTATTCTTGTCCAAGCATTCTTTGTCCATTTTTGAACTATTACTTGTCGACCTCTCCTCAAATTTTTAACTATATCTGGAGTTATAGAACTCAAATCTATAATTTAACATCCATACATCAATTCATAATCGACTTTAAAACAACTCATAAGACCATGTTTAGAATATCTTACCCGATAAGAAATCAAGGTCTCGATCCCTCCTTTTCTTTCTAATAACCAGACCCTCCCCCTCTTCTCTTCTTGTTCAATTTTTTTCCTTATTAATCCCTTGCCTACGAGTGTTTATTTTTACCTATAACCCTTAATCTTGGATGGGTTCTTGAAATTTGGTGTTTCTCTCTTGATCTGTAAAAATAGATACCAAAACTCCCTCTCTTCTTTCTTCACGATAGTTGCAGATCTGTTTTTGGTAAAAAAGAGTAGTATTTATGCTCTATAATTATTCTTATTTGCATTTAGATCCTATTTTCTTTAAATGTATTCATTTTGCCCCCACTTCTTTTTAATTTAGTTTATTTTCTTTAATTTAATCCAACCCTCAACATTTTCGGGTTGATTTATATTGTCTCGAAATATTTCGTCCATAAACTTATATCCAAAATTTCTAAATTCCTGTTTTTATTTAATCATATGCATGAATTTCTTCACTTTTATTTCTCATGTAGTTAGTATACAATCTAAGCAACCTTTATTTTTCCCCCGGGTTTACAAATTCTAAGAAAAAAATCAAGAAATTTTGAAAATTGCTCAATAAATTCACTATTTTAGTATAATAGCATAATCCAATTAAATGGTTTGCAAATATAGATAACATACAAACTCTAGTTACGTTAATATTATTATGTAACTCTTATTCCTTAATGTGAACTTAACCTATGCATTTATATTACCCTAATTGTAACTCGTACTAGTAATAAAATTCTACTGACAATACAAGAGATTGTGAACAAGTTTTGTAGTTCTCAAGCGATCTCGTGTAGCACAATGCAAGGATGATAATGTGATGGGAAGAGAATTTATCGGGGAATAACGAAAAAAGAAAAGTGTTTAAAATTGATATAAGATCAACATTCTTTAAGAAAACTTTATGAAATTTGTTTTGATCATATAATTTCTAAATGTTATTGAGTGGGATGATGCAAATTTTTAAGATAATTTATTTTGTAATCTTGTGAATGTTACAGATAAATGCTTTTGAGAATATCCATTTCTTTGGACCACCGAGCTACCTAGTATTATATGTTGAAGATTCTGAAGAAATCAAGGCAGATTTGAATCTGATCTGAACCTGATTTATGGGAAATGAATATAGAAAGCCGGATTTTCTTTCCCATAAATCGGGTCCAAATAATAACACCTATTTATGTGTAGTTAATAGCCTTCCTAATATAGATTTGTAGATGTTGTATATAATCAGGAATATACTCTGAAATAAGATTGAGAAGTAAGAATTCAAGAATTCTACACATGGTATCAGAGCTTTAATGACCAAGCGGTCACGAGTTTGAATCTCACTATCCTTATTTATTTGATAAAAATTAAGCACAAGGTTATGTGGGCTTGTGCAAGTTCAAGCCCAAAAGGCTTTCACTTGAGGGGGGGTGTTAGAGAATAATATAAAATCAGGACCTTACCTAACAGCTTAAGCTATTGGGTTGAGATGGTTCTTTGACATGGTATCAGAGCACTAAACCGAGCCTATTTTTTTTTCTTTTCTGAACCTATCTCTCTCTAGATTTGGAATTTATTCTCTTATCTTCCAAACTATCCTGACAATCCTAGTAGCAGACCTGTCCAGATCTGAAAAAACATGTCTGAAAACACTACAAAAGAAACCCAAATATCGGGTGAATTCGGAATTTACGGTCATCCTACCGACTGAATGGAAGAAACTATCGAAGTGGTCACGAGATAGTAAAAACCTTTCTCAAAAGAAAGGGAAAGATTAATCATTTGATGGACAATCCTCCTAGTCCGGAAGACCCAAAGTTTACACTTTGGGATGAAGAAGACTCCATGATTATGTCATGGCTATGGAACTCTATTATGCCAGAAGTCTGTGGGCCTTATATGTTTCTGGTTATAACAAAAGATATATAGGATACAGTGAGACAGACCTACTCTAAAGTGAAGGATGTTGCGTTAATCTATGAGATTAAGACGAAGCTTTCAATGACCAAACAAGGTAATATGATGGTTATTGAATATTACAATACTATGAAAAGTTTCCGGTTGGAGTTGGACTATTATCGGGATTTTAAGATGCAGTGTAGTGATGATCTTGTGATTTTAAAGAATTATGTAGAAAGAGAAAGGATCTTTGAATTTCTTGCAGAACTCAACATAGAATTTGATCAAATGTGAGTCCAAATACTTGGAAAGGAATCTCTACCCTCACTCAATGAGGTATTCTCAGTAATAAGGGTGAAGAAGGAAGGAGAAGCGTGATCTTGGATGCACCAAATGCGAAGGATCTCGCTATATTGATAACTAATAGCAGAAATATGGGTGATGCCATGAATGGTGCAGAAGTTAGGAAGATTGAAGGAAAAAAATTCCCTAAATATGATTTGTTTTGTAACTATTGCAAGAAGACAAGTCATACAAAGGAGACTTGTTGGAAACTCCATGGAAAACCACCAAGGATGGGGCGTAATGGAGGATACAAATAGAATCAGTCAAGAGGACATGCACATTTAACAAATTCAGAAGAGACAGCCCGTGAGTCCAGCATCCTAGAAGTGGGGGGATTCAACAAAGAAGAGATTGAGCGCCTAAGGACCCTACTCAACACCATGGAGAAACCATCTAGGTCATGCTCTCTTGCTAAAAATGGTAAAATTCTAATTTCTCATGCATTTAATGCCTCAAATAAGGACCATTCCAGCATCTGGGTCATAGACTCAGGTGCAACAGACCATATGACTCATTCTGCGGGTTCATTCAAATCATATCAGCCTTGTCCTAGCAGTAAGAAAATCACAGTTGCTGATGGATCTCTAATCACAGTAGCAAGACAGGGAACAATCCCTCTTAATCACTCATTGAACCTTAAACAAGTGCTACATGTCCCTAACCTTACTACAAATCTGTTATCCATTCGAAAACTAATCAAGACATAAATTGTAGTGTAACTTTCTTCCTTGATCACTGTATATTTCAGGACCTAGCTACGGGGAAGATGATTGGGCAGGCTAGAGTCAAGGTTGGGCTGTACATGCTTGGAATGCAAGGCAGCAGTAGTAACTCTCACCCTCTATCATTTATTTCAGTCAATTCTAATAAAGATGATGTTTGGAACCATCATCGTCGTTTAGGACATCTTTCATTTAAGACTCTTAGTCACATGTTTCCATCCTTATTTAAAAATCTTAATGTGGAACAATTTCATTGTGAAATTTGTGAGTTTGCAAAGCATCATAGAATGCCTTTTCCTATAAGTGATTCAAGATCTATGTCTCCATTCCATATAATTCATTCTGACATATGGGGTCCATATAATGTTCCCAATATTTCAGGAGCAAAGGGATTTGTAACATTTATTGATGATTGTACCTGAATGACTTGGGTTTATCTTCTTAAAAGAAAAGCTGATGTAAGTCACATCTTTCCAAACTTTACAAAAATGATAAAGAATCAATTTAGGGTTAGCATTAAGGGGATTAGAATTGATAATGCTAGGGACTACTTTAATAAGATCCTATCACCATACTTTGAAAAGAAAGGGATTATTCATCAATCATCTTGTGTTAATACTCCTCAACAAAATGGGTTAGCCGAATGAAAAAACAGACATCTTCTCGAAACTACTCGAGCTTTACTTTTTCAACATCAAGTTCCAAAACACTATTGGGGAGAAGCTGTTTTAACATCTACTTATTTGATAAATAGAATACCTTCAAGAGTTATTGGTTTCAAAAACCCTTTAAACTATTTATCAGAATTCTTTCCAAAGAATAATTTTTATTCTAAAATTCCCCCAAGAATTTTTGGGTGTGTCACCTATGTTCACATTCATAAACATCACCGAGACAAACTTGATACTAGAGCTCTTAAGTGTGTTTTCATAGGGTATTCTATCACACAAAAGGGTTACAAATGTTATCATCCACCTTCAAAACGATTTCTTGTGTCAAAAGATGTCACTTTTAATGAAAACCAATCTTTGGACAACACAAACATAGAAGATAAGAATACAAATGTTTTTAACATTTTTTCCTTCCAAATCCCATCTCGGCAGCAATAATCTTTGAATTCACCACCCACTAAGTCTCCAAACCTCACAAGAGAAGTGCGGAGGTGAAACTACTACTAACGACCGACCTCTTCAGGTATATAGAAGAAGGGTACAGCCTGTTCAAAATCTCATGCAAGCCCAAGAATCTGAACCAGAGAAAGGTAATGAAACTTCTCATCCATCCTTATCTATTCTTAATACTAATGATCTTGATCAGCCAATTGCAATCAGAAAAGGGATAAGAGAATGCACTAAGAATCCCTTATATCCTATAGCTAACTTTATGTCATTTGAAAAGTTTTCACCATCACACAAAACCTTTCTCTCAAAAATAAACACCATACCTATCCCAAAAACCTTGCATGAGGCTCTAAGTAATGAGAAATGGAAAACTGCCATGAGAGAAGAGATGAATTGATGCGATCCAACCATCAAAAGATCCATTGGAGGTTCCAGTTGGTCCAGTTACTAAGCTTAGGGCTAAGAAGTTCAAAGAAGCTTTCAATGGACTTCTTCAAGATACATGGGCTAAGGTGGACTTCAAGAGGATTTGTAATAATAAAAAGCAAGCCTTGATTAATCTGATTCATGTTCAAGAGGGGCTTGTTGGTGGAACCAAGACCATTACACAAGGATTGGGAGAAGAAGACTAGATTCGGACAGTTTGACCTTTCGTTACTCTTTTAGTCATAACTGGAGTTACAGATTGAATTTTGATGTGATTCTAGTTGGACTGGAAACTAGACTTCCATACCTTTCCAACGGTATATGGCAAGCCTTCTAATTCATTAAGACGAGAGAGAACCATCCATTTTAAGTTGGGCCTTGCTGCTGCCAGACAGATTGCGGAAACAACGAACTTGTCTTATTTAATTAGTTGGGCTATCAAACTTTAATTATTTTGAGAGGAGACAATTTATTTGGGTTTTAGACTTGTTTATTTTGTTTATTTTAATTAGTTTGGGCTAGTTTTAGCTTGGGTTGATTATTATTTAAATTGGGTTTATGTGAGACCCATTAGGGAAACTAGGGTTTTGGCTTGGAGTATAAATACTTTTTAGGAATAATTTTAGGGTAGACTTTTGATAATATTTTCAGCATTGTAGCCGACTTTTGGTTGCTCAATCTTGGTTCTTGATTGAACTTTCAACTCTTCAAAGAATTGACCATTCTTTGTTGTGAATTTATACTTCTTTTGCTCGTCTCCGGGTGTAGGCGTTGTGATCGAGTTGGTTTATAGTCTTGTTGCCTTGGAGCAAGTCTTCCATTGTGATAAGCTCATTCAAATCTCAACAAACTTGGATTAGATTGATTTTGGGGTCGCGAATACCATTAAATTCCGCTAGGGTTCGCATCATGAATGCTCTAGAGAGGAATCAAACATGGGAAATAGTTGAGTTACCAAAAGAGAAGAAACCAGTAGGGTGTAAGTGGGTCTATACTCTGAAATATAAAGCTGATGGCAGCCTTGAAAGGTATAAAGCCAGGCTAGTTGCAAAAGGGTATACACAAACTTTTGGGATAGACTATCAAGAAACATTTGCTCCAGTTGCTAAGATGAACACCATTCGAATTTTGTTTTCTCTATCTGCTAATCTTGGATGGTGTATGCGGCAATATGATGTAAAGAATGTTTTCTTACATGGGGAGTTGGAAGAAGAGGTGTTTATGGATCCACCACCGGGGTTCGGTCACTCTCTACTTCCCAACCAGTCTCTGAGACTAAAGAAGGCTCTCTATGGACTAAAACAGTCACCTAGAGCCTCGTTCGAAAGGTTCACACAAGCCATGCTGTCAATGGGATATTGACAAAGTCAAGGAGATCATACTTTGTTCATAAAACACTCCATTTCAAGGGGAGTTGCAATTCTAATTGTTTATGTTGATGATATTATAATAACAGGTGATGATCTTGTAGAAAGGAATATATTGAGAAGAAGACTTTCTGCAGAATTTGAAATCAAAGAGCTGGGGAAGCTGAAATATTTTCTTGGCATAGAAGTAGCACATTCAACAAAAGGGGTTTTTATCTCTCAACAGAAGTATATTCTGGACCTTCTAAAGGAGACAAAAATGGTAGACTGTAAACCATGTGAGACACCTATTGACCTAAAGCACAGACTTGACAATGTTGAGGAAGGAGTCACAACTGACAAGGGACAATACCAAAGGCTAGTTGATAAGCTGATCTACTTAGCCCACACTCGTCCAGACATTGCCTATGCAGTGAGTGTGGTGAACCAATTCATGCATAACCCGAAAGATTCACACCTACAAGCAGTTTATAGACTTCTTAGATACTTAAAGTCTACCCCTAGAAAAGGAATCTTGTATAAAAAACATGAAAATCTAAAACTTGAATGCTACACAGATGCTGATTATCTCTTGGTGACTTAACAGATAGAAGGTCAACATCAGGTTATTGTACTCTGCTGGGAGGAAATCTTGTGACATGGAGAAGGAAAAAATAGAATGTTGTTTCAAGATCAAGTGCAGAAGCAGAATTCAGATCAATGGCACTTGGAATTTGTGAGTTACTATGGATAAAGATTATCCTAGAAGATTTAAGAATCAAATGGAAAGAACCAATGAGATTGTACTGTGACAATAAGTCTGCCATTGGAATAGCGCACAATCCAGTGCAACATGATAGAACTAAACATGTGGAAGTGGACAGACACTTCATCAAAGAAAAAATAAAGAGTGGATTGATTTGCATACCTTATGTGCCTACTGGGAACAACTTGCTGATATACTTACTAAAGGTTTGTAGAATCCTTCATTTAAAGGTATCTTAGACAAGCTGGGAATGAAGAATCTCTTCCATCCGACTTGAGGGGCGATGTTGAAGATTACGAAGAAATCAAGGCGATTTGAATCGATCGAACTCGATTTATGGGAAATGAATATAGAAAGCCAAATTTTCTTTCCCATAAATCAGGTCCAAATAATAACACCTATTTATGTGTAGTTAATAGCCTTCCTAATATAAATTTGTAGATGTTGTATATAATCAGGAATATATTCTGAAATAAGATTGAGAAGTAAGAATTCAAGAATTCTCCACATTATACATAAAGAATATTTGTATTTTCAAAAAGAAAAACTTTTAAATAGTTAGTGTGGATGTAGTTTTAACAAGAGTTGTAATAAATTTTGTACATTTATAAAATTGTTGAAAGGTTGTTAAGACAATATGTATGTAATTCTTAATTCTTATATGCTCATCATTGAAATTAAGTAAACCCACACCAGAAAGTACATGATGTTACAATATCCATCACCATTTGACTGGTACGCTATAGCTAAAGTTCTTCTGTAGCTCTGTAGATTTATGTAACTTAAATTGAAGTACCATATCGCAGGTGGTGTGTAGGGAAAATGCGAAAACTAGTAGCTAGTGGGGTGGTCATTTAGCAGTGTTAACAGATTCTTGTTCCTCGAAAGAGTTATGCGAATTTAGACATTCAAAGAATTTAACTTTATTAAATGCTTCTGAGATCGAGGATGTTGCGTACAAAACAGGAACAGATGCTTTAGCACGTCCATATGGAACACTGAGGAATTGCTCTTTGCATTTGGTTAATAGATCTATCTCTAACTTGTTATTTGTATCCACTCCTTGTAACTGGTTACTTTACTATGGAGTTCATTGTAGCACACCATCTTCAGCTAGTAAACTGTCATTACATGGTGCGAGTTCGATTGGAAGCTAAAATCCTCTTAAATGTTTGCTTGTTAAGGTTTCATTATTATGTTGTTGAGCTAGGCAACATTTGGAAGCTGAAATTCTTTATGTCATGCCATGGAAGCTTTTTATGTTCTTTGATTTGAAATTATTTGTTTTCTAAACAAAACAAATCATATGACATCTCTTGTTGTTAGACAGGTAAAAACAAAACCTAATAAAACTTGTTTTTATCTTTTTGTTATTGCAGATTAGCTATCTTGGCACGCTTCTTTTTATTCTATTATGTTATGTTAGTTTTTTAAAATTTATGAAGGAATGTTTTGAGTCATTTTATAAAAATAAATAAATCTCAATATTTATAAAATTAACACGTTTGTTTTTAAATATGAATGATTGAATATGAAGTTTGATTATATTACCATGTTTGGTTCTTAAAGTGTTTAAAATAATTGAAGGTATCATGGGGTTTCTCAATTGGTTCTAAATTCCTTTAGGTTTCTTGCTTCCAATTTAAATACATCAACATTTATATCAAATGCAATTTGTGCTCAACCCATGAAATTTGTCTTATGAAAAGAATGAAATTTAGTAAAAAACAAAGTAACAAAATGGTTATCCAAAGACTCAAATGTTAATTTTACATCATTTAGACACTTATTATTGCATACAATTTATACTAGAACAATTCAAGGTTGAATAGAAAGGGTTTAGGCAAGAGGCGCCAAAGCTACAATATCAGCACATTGGTTCCAAATTTGGTCACCCTTAGCTACAACAAAAGTTACTTTATCCTTTGGCACTTTTAAAACGAATAGTTTTATGAAATCATCATGGCAAGCTTTCCGGTTGTTATATGCTTTTGGCAATGATTACGATGGAGTATTGTTGTTGTATATACTATTAGAGATTTCTATTGCACAACGTTTTGTCACCTTTGTGTGGCACTCTTCCAAATGTCGAGAAAGCTCGGATTTTCTTCATGAGTACGAATTGCAAACCCTGGTGTTATGACAAGTATCTTGATAAACAAAAATAGTCCTAAGGAGATGTTTTTTCCTAAGCTTCCCATGTTTTTTTACAAGCAATATATTCTCTTACTTGGACAAAAAGTTGTTGGATGCAAATAAAATAATACCATCCAAGTCCAATTTATAGGTAAGAAAATACTTCAAAACATTTTGTTGATTTGATATAGCATTGATTAACATTTGCACGTTAAGAGTTGATGAAATCCGTTTTAGAAAGTTAGTTCCAGTTAAAAAAGAGTATTCATGTGGTTTTGATAGCAACGTATTCAAGCATAATGAAGTAATTATGAGTTACATTTATGAAAGGACTAATTCTAAGAAAAAGATCAATAAATTTAGAAAATTGCTCAATAAATTCCTTAATGTGAACTTAACCTATGCATTTATATTACCCTAATTGTAACTCGTACTCGTAATAAAATTCTACAGCACAATACAAGAGATTGTGAACAAGTTTTGTAGTTCTCAACTGATCTCGTGTAGCACAATGCAAGGATGATAATGTGATGGGAAGAGAATTTATCGGGGAATAACGAAAAAAGAAAAGTGTTTAAAATTGATATAAGATCAACATTCTTCAAGAAAAATTTATGAAATTTGTTTTGATCATATAATTTCTAAATGTTATTGAGTGGGATGATGCAAATTTTTAAGATGATTTATTTTGTAATCTTGTGAATGTTACAGATAAATGCTTTTGAGAATACCCATTTCTTTGTACCACCGAGCTACCTAGTATTATACATAAAGAATATTTGTATTTTCAAAAAGAAAAACTTTTAAATAGTTAGTGTGGATGTACTTTTAACAAGAGTTGTAATACATTTATAAAATTGTTGAAAGGTTGTTAGGATAATATGTATGCAATTCTTAATTCTTATATGCTCATCATTGAAATTAAGTAAAACCACACCAGAAAGTATATGATGTTACAATATCCATCACCATTTGACTGGTACGCTATAGCTAAAATTCTTCGGTAGCTCTATAGATTTATGTAACTTTGATGGAAGTACCATATCACAGGTGGTGTGTAGGGAAAATGCAAAAACTAGCAGTTGGTGGGGTGGTCATTTGGTGTGTAGGGAAATTGTTTTGGAGTTGTTTAGATTATGCGGTTACATGTAATTGTGTTATGTTATCGTGTGTAAAGTGATTACAAATAGATTAAGTTAATTTATCAAAATGATAATGGTATTTTTAGGTTAGTGATGATAAGGAATTTTGAAGAGATAGTTGAATTAAAGACATAGTTAATTGTACATGTATAAATGATGAAGAATCTAGTTTAAACCATGAACATTTAAGAAACAATTCCAAGAGGAAATGAAAGTTTTGGGGCTGGCCATAAGTAGAGTTAAGGAAATTTAAAAGTAAAGATGAAATGATATGAATTATAATTAATTTAAATGTTAATAGAGTTATTATGAGTTAAAAAGAATAAATTGAATTATATGTATGTTGAAAAATGGATTATTATGTTTTGGGTTGGAAGTATAAGTGAAAGTTGTGATGAATATATGTATAATAGATGGTAGATTGGAAGGTTTTAAAGAACTAAAAGTAAAAAGAAATGATTTGCAGAACATAGCGTAAGTTAGAACTTTATTTCTGAAAATATGAATTATAGTAAATGTATTGATTAGGTGGAAGAAAAGGTGATATTATGTAAAGGTGAAGAAATTTAAAAGGAAAACCTTTAAAGAAAAGAATTTGAGGGAGGATTCTCCGAGAATAAATATGCGCAATTAAATTGAGGATTGATGTTTCTCAACATAGCTACAATAATTTGAATAAAATGGACACGTAATAGATGGTAGATTGTAATATGCTTGTATGCATTGTTATGAATTTGTGAGTATGACGGTTGGAACTATTTTGAATGATTATGCAATGTATAGTATGGATGTGCTAGTGATTCAAATTTTATTATGGTGTGAGTAATAATGGTTGTTTGGATAAGAGTTGTACGAAAAACATTCAGAAAAAAACTCTACTTCTCAAGAGCTTGGATAACAAGAGTTAAGATAATGGATTGGCACTTCCTTGCCTTCTTAATTATTTAGATATCCTTAAGGTAATTAAATTGTATAGTACCTTATCGTTGTTATTGCTAATGGAAGGTATATGTTTTCGAGGTAGAAATTGATATGTAATTTGTAGTTAATTGCAAAGGCAATAATGTGTGGTACATTATTTTTTTCTCTTTTTTTAAGTTTTTTTTATTAGAATACTTGTTACTAAAACATTTTGGACTCACGCAACTTATGCAAATCATATTCATGCACAAAAATATCAATATACACAAAATCAAACACATAAATAACAAAATATTTGTATAGGGGTATGAAATCGACCTTCGAGCATAAAAAAACATCAAAAAAGCCTAGAAAATCCAATTAGGCCACCTAGATCTCGTGTAGCTCCCGCAGTGACCAATTGGCTTTTTTCTAGAAAGAAATGTGCATGTTCATCTGATGCGATCGAACCCATACTAAAGGATCCATTAATAGTTCCAGTACATCCAATCACTAGGGCTAGGGCAAAGAAGTTCAAGGAAGACTTTAATGAGCTTTTGCAAGATATATGGGCTAAGGTGGACTACAAAAGTGTAACAACCCAGGAAGAAAAGGCCTTAATAAATTTGATTCATATTCAAGATGAGATTGAGGACTATTGGTTTAGGCCAAGGAGTAAATCGGCATCATTGTGCTTGTTTTGTCAAGTATTGTGTGTTTTTTAATCCAATAAGGAAATCATGAATTAAGGAGTCTAATCTATAAAGGAGTTTAATCTATCAATGGGATTTAATTGGAAGGAAAATCCTACTCTACCTTGGACACTAAAGGTGGCGGCAAAAATAGGATTATTGGGACAAGAAAATTTCCTAGTCTATTCTTCAAAGAGTAGTGGCGGCACCATAGGATAAAATTTCAGAATTTTATTTTATTATTTCCATGTTGTTTAGTTAGTTTTTGGGTTATTTTAGGTTTAATTTCAAATTAGATCAAGTGAGCTCATTAAGTTATCTTAGGGGTTTATTTTCAAGAGTATAAATATTCTTTTGTAAAACTTGATTTTTGTATTGGAATACATATTAATTGTCGCATATTGAAGCATAGAGAATAGGGATTTTTCTTGTTTGGTTCTTGATTTAACTACACTCTTCAAATAATTAACCAATCTTTGTTTTGATTTTATACTTCTTGTGCTTATCTCTAGGTGAGGGTGTTGTGTGAGGGTGATTATTATATTTTTGGTGTCTTAAGGTGTGTAGTCCATTGTGTCAATCTCAATTCTCAATCTTAAGCCTAAATTAAAAAGATCTTGGGCTCGCGAATTTAATTAAATTCTGTTAGGGTTCGCATCAATTGGTATCAGAGCAAGGTATAATCTCAGGTTATATCCCTTTTAATTCATGTCTTTATTTTTTTCTTGATTACTTGTCATAAAGTTTCGGCTTATTGATTAAAAAAAACTATTTTTTGTGTTTCTTGATAATTGTCAAATGCATACTCTAATATTGTGTGTTCTTGATTTTCTTGATTGATTCATGTAATCAATATCTTTAAAAAAAAATATTGCAATACCATTAAATTTGTTGAGTTTTCCAAAAGTCTACAAAAAATTGAAAAAAAGTTTTGAAATTCCAAGGGTTAGCTGAATATACATCATTAAATTTTGATCCATGGACAAGTTGGTTAAACCTTGAATCTTGAATCTTTATTCATTCTTGATTGAGTTTCTTTAATAAATTGGGTTGATTAGTTATTTCTTTATTTTTCTTGATTTCATCTTTATTTTCTTAATAATTCTTGCTAGTGTTAGTTGTTTCTTGATTTTTATTTGTGTCTTCTAATCATCATTATAGTAGCATGAATTTACATTACTACTCGTAAATTTGTCTTCGTAGTTTTCTTTTGCTAGTTTTGTAATTTTCTTGATTCTTGAGTCTTTTCATAATTATATTATAAGATCAATGTAAAAATTTGGTTGATAAGTGTTAGTTTCGTTAAGAACTGAAGCTAAGAAAAATTATGTGGAAAAAGGCATAGTGAATATATTAGAGTGAAAAGCCTATAAATTTATGTGAAACACGAGTGAGTGAGGTATTATTTTTATTTCATCTAACGGTTTCTTGAAAGTAAAAAAAAAAATGCCTGCTAAAAGTGTTGCCCAGAAAAAGGGTGAAAAGCCTGAAAAATCTAACAAGTTCAACTCTGAATTGTGATAATACATGGATATAGTGTTTGGGAAAATTTTAAGTCAATTTGATAAATTTGAGACTGGGGTTGATATTGGATTTAGAAGCATTAGTAAAAAGGGTAAGTTTACTAAAGAAGGCTTAAAGAAAGTTGTATCACCTATTGGTTAAAGTATAGCTAAAACATTTGATGAAAAGGCTAAAGATGATAAGTTTATCCATGGTAATAGGTTTCGTACACAAAGATAGTCTTTATAAGGATCGGCCAAGGAGAGGGAGTAATCGGCCAAGGAGAGGGAGTAATCGGCCAAGGGTGAAATTTAATCATAGGAGTAGTTCTAATCACTATAGTGATATAGATAGGAATTTGGGTGGTATTAAGATGAAAATTCTAGCCTTTCAAGGAAAAGTAGATCCAGAAGCTTATTTGGAATGGGAGAGAGAGGTGGACATGATTTTTTATATCCATAGGTATTCTGAAAAGAAGAAGATCAAATTAGTTATTGTGGAGTTTACTGATTATACCATGGTTTAGTGGGACAAATTAGTGAAGGATAAAAGGAGGAATGGAGAAAGACCTGTAAGTATATGGGATGAGTTGAAAGCAATTATGAAAAAGAAAGATATGTTCCCAAGCATTAGTATAGGGAATTATTTAATAAAATACAGACTATTACACAGGGTCATAAGAATGTTGAGGAGTATCAAAAGGATTTAAAAGTTGCTATGATTAGAGCTAATTTAGTTAAAGAGGAGGAAGTTACAATATCTAGGTTCTTAAATGGATTGAATAGAGACATAGCTAATATAGTGGAGCTACAACCTTAAATAGATTTAGATGAGTTGGTGTATTTGACTATAAAAGTAGAGAAACAGATGAAAAGAAAAAGTAGTGCACACCCATATGGTTTTATGGGTTCTTTTTTTGGTTGGAAGTTGAATTACAAAAGAGAGCATAGTATGCTATTGAAGCAGTTGGTTGGACAGAAAACCTTCCATCCAAAAAAAGCTAGTTTTGGCCAATGATTGTAAGGCCAAGGCCAAAACCAAAACCCAACCTCAGTGAAAACATGATACTAGTTGTTTTAAGTATTAGGGTTTAGGACACTATGCATTAGAATGTCCAAATAAGAGGGTTATGGTTATAAAAGATGATGGGTTGGTTGAATCTACTAGTGAGAAGTCTAATTGTGATGATAAGCCACCACTAGAGGATGTTAGTGACTTGGTGTTTGTTAAAGAAGCTTTGGTAGTCAAAAGGTCATTACTTGTGTTAGGCTAAAGATGATGATGTGGAGCAACAGAGGGAGAACATCTTCTATACTAGATGCTTATTCAACAATAAAGTATATTGTATGATCATTGATAGTGGTAGTTATACTAATGTTGCTAGTATTATCATGGTTAAGAAGTTGAATCTGAATACTATTAAGCATGAAAAACCTTATTAGCTTTAATTGTTGAATGATAGTGGTGTAGTTAAAGGTGAATAAATAAGTGTTAATTCCTTTTTTTAGTGGGTAGGTATAAAGATGAAGTGTTATGTAATGTTATTTCTATGCATGCTACTAACTTGTTATTAGGAAAGTCTTGGCAATTTGATAAAAAAAAACCGAGCATGATGAATTTAAAAACAGGTATTCTTTGGAAAAGGATGGAAGAACCTATACACTTGCACCATTGACACCTAAGCAAGTAATTGAAGATGAGTTGAAGTTGAAGCAAAAGGCAACTTTTGAAAGCATTCAAACAAAAAACCATGGTAAGATTATAAGGAAGAATGAAAATAAAATGAGCCTTGAGTTATAAAATAAAGGGGGTACAGTTTCTGCCATTAAAAAAAAAGAATAGAGTTTCGGCCAGAATGAGAAAAAAAAAAAGGGTAGATGCCATGGATAGAAAATGATTGGAGAGAAGAAAAACATGGTAAGAAACTAAGAATGTAAAAAAATTTAGGAAACACCTTAATTATTTTGCAAAATCTGATAATATTAAACATGCTTTCTTTTTTAAAATGTATTGAAATCTTGTGTTCCTAGTGTATAAAGAAGGCATACATAAACTTTGATGACTTGAAATCTTGTGTTCCTAGTGTTATTAAATCTATTTTATAGGAATTCAATGCTATCTTTCCAAATGAAATCCCAAGTGGATTGCCATTGATTAAGGTAATTGATACGAGCCTCTTGATCATTTGGTCAAGCAACCCCTATCGAAGTAGCAACCAGGAAAGTCAAAAATCAGGTTTGATAGAACCTTGACCTAAAGGTAACCTTGTACCTAAAAACTAAAGGTATTGGAAAAGGAGTTGGACCCAGAGATAACCTTGTGTCTAAAAACTCTAAGTATGCAAATGATATCATGAAGCCAGTTAATCTTCGATAAGTCAATGTACGATATTTGTCCCTATAAATAAAGGTTGTTTTGCCACAAACAAACAAACAAAAAAAAAACTCACATTTATTCTCCAACTTACTGCTGGAATTTTCAGTTAAAAAAACATAATATAGCCTCCAGTAACTAACCATAATGGACTCCTTTTGGGTTGCATGCTAATGGGCCTAAACTAGTAATCAACTAACATAAGTCCAATAATGAAATAAACTCCTAAACAATGGCTAATGGGCTAGAACAAACCCAAATTAAAAATAATTATTCAAAAATAAATAAATAAAATAGGATAATAAAAACAAAGTCTTCATGTCAAAATTCCTCCATGTAGCCTGAAACTCCAATTTTCGCACATTATTGGTAGGTTTTTAGTCTTGACTTCGAACATGTCATTCTCTCTCTTCTAGATGAATTATAGAGCCAACCATATATGGTTGGAAAGCTTGAGATGTATAGTTTTCAGCCTAACTTGAATCGCAGAAAAATTTTACCTATAACTCCAAATATGTCCCAAACAGTACATAAAAGTCTAGTCTGGCATATTTAACAAGATTTTTCTAGTAACTTTGACCATATGAAATAATATGTTCCTGAACTCTATTTAAACTAATAAATTACCAAAATATATTCTCATGTGTCTAGTATCTCTCTGTAAAATATCAGCTCGTTCTGATGTACGGTTTAAGAGATATGTCTGATCTCACAAAACTAGTCAACAGACATTTTAAAGTTAAATTCGGACCTGACTTGATTTTTATCAGGAATTAAGCATTAAATTAATTTTGTTCTATAATCATCCATACCTAATCGACCAGCTTATAGGAGTAACCCTGAAGAGACTAGGAACTCCAAAAACAAATGGAGGAGTTGATATCTAAGGGGTACATTAGAGAAAGTATGAGTCCATATGTAATTCCAGTACTTCTAGTACCAAAAAAAGATAATACTTGGTATATGTGTGTTCATTTCTGAGCGTGACACTTCTAAAAGTGATAATACTTTTAGTACCAAAGAAGGGTAATACCCAATTTTAGTTGGGTTTCAGAGAAATCTTGGGAGTATTAAGATGAAGATGCCTATTACTTTTCAAGAGAGGAGTTATCTAGAAGCTTTTTTAAAATGGAAGAGGAAAATGGGGTTGATCTTCTATTGTCATAACTATTCAAAAGAGAAAAAGGTAAGATTAGTTATGATTGAATTTATTGATTATTCAATTATTTGGTGGGAGTAACTTGTTTAGAGTAGGAGGAGGATTCATGAGAGGCTTGTTGATACATGGATGAGATAAAGGCAATCATGAGAAAAAAAATTTATTCATGGTCATTATTATCTGGAGTTGTATCAAAAGTCACAAAACTTAACTCAAGGTTCTAAAAGTGTAGAGAACTACCATAAAGAAATAGAGGTAGCTATGATTTGAGTGAATGTGATGAAGGATAGAGAAGTTATCATGGTTAGGTTATTGAATGGTTTGAACCATAAGATAGCGAATGTTATGGAGTTACAATAATATATAGAGTCGGAAGAGATGTTGCATATAGCTACAAAGATAGAACGGAAACTTAAGAGAAAGGGTAGTTCACGACAAATTCATAATTTGATTTTTTTTTTATTTGGAGGCAAAATTGAAGGCAGAAAAGGTTTGCCCAAACCAAGCCAAACATAGAAGTAAAAACTAAACCACATAAGAGTAAGAAAGAAGTCTTCACCAATATTATAGGTAAGTGTTATTCTTAAACACTTCATCATCATGATATTAAATTTTTTTATGTGTAGGAATAGGTCACATAACTTCTCAATATCTAAACAAAGAGACTTATGATCTTATGTGATCATAGAGAGGTTGAAACTAAAAGTGATAGCAATGATAAGGAGATGTTACCACTTGAGGATGCTAGTGATGATGATGTAGAGTATCCAATTAAAGGTGAATTGTTTATGATTAGGTGAGAAATGAATGTTCAAGTCAAGAAATATGATTTGGAGCAATAAGGGGAGAATATTTTTCATACAAGATGTCATATCAGTAATAAGATATGTAGTATGATTAAATGTGGTAAGAGTTATGCTAATATAGCTACCACTATAGTTGAATCAGAATACTACAAAACACCGTATTCCTTTTAGACTTTAGTGGTTAAATAAATATGGTGAATAAATAGGTTTTGGTTTCATTTTTTATTGGAAGATATAATGATAAAGTTTTTCCTATATATCCAGGTCATTTATTATTAAAGAGGTTGTGGTAGTTTGATAGGAGGGTTGTACATGATGGATTTAAGAATGGGTTTTTATTTGTGAAAGATGGGAATTCATGACTCTTATACCATTATCACCAAAATACATTTACAAAGACCAATTGAAATTGAAAATAAAAAGTGAGATCAAGGGTATTGAAAATACACATTTAGTTGTGAGTCATGAGAGAAGAGAAAAGTCAAATTCGGCTAAGAGAAAAAATGGAGAGTTAGTCAAAAGTGGAGAGAAAAATAGAGGAGTGAAAAAAATAGAATAGAAAAGAGTGATGAGGGAAAAACAAGGAAACATATGAGTTTTTATGCAAAAGAAAGTGAGATCAAGAGTGGTTTTTATACGAACAAGCCTATGTTTATACTTTTATAAAAAGAGGCATATTTTAATGCTAATGAACTTGATCTTTTTATTCCTAGTGTTGTTGTTTTCTTGTTACAGGAATTTGATGATGTGTTTCCAGAAGATGTTCCTAATGGTTTACCATCATTAAAGGAAATGCAACATCAAGTTGATATTGTACATGGAGTTGTAATTCATAACTGACCAACTTATAGAAGTAATCCTGAGAAGACAGAAACTTCAAAGGTAAATTGAGGAGCTTATGTCTAAAGGTTATATAAGAGAGAGTATGAGTTCATGTGTGGTTCTTGTGTTACTTGTACCTAAGAATGATGGATCTTAAAGGATGTGTGTTAATTGTTGTGCTATCAACAACATTAAGGTAAAGTATAGACATCTGATTCTTATGCTAAATAACATGTTAGATGAATTGTATGGTTCATGTGTTTTTACTAAGATTGGTTTGAAAAATTGATATCATCATATTATAATGAAAGAAAGAGATGAATAAAAAACTACTTTTAATACTAGTTATGGTTTGTATGAATAGTTAGTCATGTCGATTAGTCTTACTAGTACACCTAGCACATTTATGAGATTGATGAAATATGTTTTACATGTATTTATAGGCAGATATGTTGTTGTTTATTTTGATAATATCTTAGTATATAATAAAAGTATAAATAAGCATATTGAACATTTATGATATATGTTTAATGCTTTAAGGAATGAAAACAAAAATGTTATTTTAAAAAAGTGTAATTTTGCATGGAAAAAGTTGTTTTTTTCTTTTATATGCTAAAGGTATAGAGATGGATGAAGGAGAAATGAAGGTTATCCATGAATGGCTCACACCTAAATCAATTACTAATGTAAGAAGCTTTCATGGTTTGACTAGTTTTTATATAAGATTTTTTAAATATTTTAGTACAATTTTTGTATAAGATTTGTTAAATATTTTAGTACACTAGTCGCATCATTTACAGAAGTTATTAAGAAATCTATATTGAGCAAGAGAATGCATTTAATTTGATTAAAAAAAGTCTATGCTTAACATGTTTATTAGCATTACCTTACTTTTCTAAAGCTTTTGAGATTGAGTGTGATACCTCAGGAATAGGTATTGAAGTTGTTTTAATGTAGGAGAAGCGAATAATTATCTATTTTAGTGAAAAACTTAGTGAAATAGCATTGAATTACACGACTTATGACAAGGAGATTTATATATTGATAAGGAATTTAAAGACTTAGCAACATTATTTGTGGCCAAAAGAATTTATTATCCATTTGGATCACGAGTCGTTGAAGCACTTGAAGGGACAATGTAATTTGAATAGAAGGCATGCCAAGTGGGTAAAGTTCATTGAAACATTTCCATATGTTATTAAGTACTAGAAAGGTGAGGATAATATAATGGTTGATGCATTATCTTAGAGGTAGGTTTTACTATCTACTTTGAATTTCAAATTATTATGTTTTGAGTATGTTAAAGCTTTGTATGCTAATGATAGTGATTTTACTAATGTGTATGAGCTTATGAGAAGTCAGCCTATGGTAAGTTTTATAGAATTGATGGTTATTTATTTAGAGAGAATAAACTTGGTATGCCTCGTAGTCATATGCATGAATTGCTTATGTGTAAAACTTATGAGGGTGGTTTAATATGACATTTAGGTGTTAGGAAAACTTTAGGAGTTTTGCATGAACACTTTTACTAACCTAAAATGAAATGTGATGTACAAAAGGTGTGTGATATATGTATCATGTGTAAGCAAGCTAAATCTAAGGTCTTACCACATAGGTTATATACTTCTTTGCATATACTTTAGGAACCTTATATAGATATTTTCATGGACTTTGTATTAGGTTTACTTAGGTCAAGAAAAGGTAGGGATTTGATTTTTATTGTTGTAAATATGTTTTCTAAGATGATATATTTTATATAATGTCATAGACATGATAATACAACCAATATTTATGATTTATTATTTAGGGAGATAGTATCACTTTATGGTGTTCATATAAGCATTGTTTCCTATCGACATGTTAAATTCCTTAATTACTTTTGAAAGGTTTTATAGGTAAAGTTAGGAATTAACTTATTATTTTACTTGTCATCCACAAATGAATGGTCAAATAGAAGAAGTAAATAGGACTTTAAACTACTTTATTACATAATTTAATTTAAAAGAATTTGAGAAATTAGGAAGAATATTTTTCATTTATAGAGTTTACATATAATAAAAGTGTGTATTCTACTACTAATCGTTCACCATTTGAAATTGTTTATAGTTTTAATCCAATAACCCCTTTAAATTTGATTCCTTTAATTGTTAATGAAAGGGTTAGTCTTGATGAGAAAAGAAAATCAAATATGGTGAAGACACTTCATGAGAGTTTTCAACAATATATGGATAAAAATAACGAACAATATGCATCTAAATCTAACAAAGGTCATAGGCATATTGTCTTTGAACCAAGTTTAAGGGGTTTAGATGCATATGAGAAAGGGAAGATTTTCATCCCATAGGAGGTATAAATTACATCCTAAAAGAGATGGTCTATTTCAATTTCTTGAACGAATCAATGACAATACATATAAAATGGATCTTCCTAGTGAGTATAGAATTGGTGCTAGTTTTAATGTTTATGATTTTTTACTATTTGATATAGATGATGACTCAAGGTCGAATCATTTTGAAAAAAAAAAAGAATGATAACAATCAATAAGTATCACCAAATGATCCAATAGAGCCAGAGGTGAGAATTGGACCAATTACAAGATCAATGGCTAAGAAGATTAAAAAGACATTTAGTGGGATAATTCAAGATATTTAAGCTAAGTCAAGCATCAAGATTACAACAAGGAATGATCAAGCTTTAATTAATATAATCCATACAAAGAAAGGAGTTGGCTATTGGGCTTGAGGCATGTGGATTGGGATTATTTTCCTAATGTTTTATTTTATGTTAATAGATATAACTTTTGATCCAACTGTTTGATTGGGCTATAATTTTTTCAGAAGATTCTAAAGGTCTTGTTTCCTATAGATTTGAAATTTTGTAGCAATCACATGTTGGTAAGGATTTTTTATAAAGCTCAGAATTTTCTATTCAAAATTTGCAATATTTTCCTAGTAGATTTTGAATTTTTTTTATTTTATTTAGAACTTTTTGTTATTTTTCTAGCATTATTTATGAAGTTTTACCTAGTATAAATAGAATTTTTTAACTTATTTTTAGCCTTTTTTATAACTAGAATGTAAACTCTATAGCTCAAGAATCACTAACACCTTTACTTTAATCATCTACGTGTCTAGAGAAGAATAATAAAGGGGTAAAGAAACCATAGTTTAGCAAGTAAAGCTCCACAAGCACTACCCAGCCTAGCACAAGTTTCATATATACATATATTTTTGCATTGCTAATAATAAAACAACAACTTAAAATAATTAAAAAATGTTAATATTTCATAGTTTAGAAAACATGTCGTAAAAATAGTAATCAATACATGTTTTTACTTGGTATTCAATCTCATAAACATGACTTTACTCTCAAATCAAATTGTTATAGTCATATTATACTTGTGACCAGACCATTAGTCGATTATTCTTGATCAACTATTGTAACCTGTTGACAAGGGGTCATTGCTAATTATTGTAACCCATTAACGAGCCATTAGAACTAGTTCTTATGTCGCCCACTCACCAAAGATCATTACATCATTCATAGCTATCTAAGAGTCATTATGCAACCATTTGCAAATCCATTCCAAAATATTTTCTTTCATAAACCAGTTTATAAAACATTCTTACAAAAAATCTATATCATGCACTCAACAATTTCACATATAAGCAAATCAATTTAAACATATCAAGTGTTTGATCTTCTTTTAAGGAGTGTATTATATATATATATAGAGAGAGAGAGAGAGAGAGAAAATATACAATTAAAAAAATATTTATTCTGTTTAAAAATAATAGTGTGTGTAGATTTACTTCTCTTGCTTTAATAACCAATATTCAAAATCTAAGCTCCAAACCTATATATCGAACTTCAATCCCACTTCACTTCTCTCTCTCTGCACCTATCAAAGGACAAGTGACTCTCATAATTTGTTTTCTCTAAACTATCATGAAGTTTATAAATATACTTCCTGGTTCCATCTTTATATATATATATATATATATAGAGAGAGAGAGAGAGGGGGGGGACTACATGGCCCTACTTTTTTTTCTACTTAGTCTAAAATAAAATTATATATAAATTTAGGATAGGGTATTACATTGACAAATCCATATTATAGATAATGAGTTGTTCTTTGCTAACACAATTCATAATAAGAGTTATAATATATGGAGGAAAGCCAAACTCATCAAGAGTAGTTTTCAAAGATCTCCAATCTATATGATCATAAGCTTTAGCTAGATCAATTCTCACTACCATGCCTCTATAACTCCTCTTCATGGCACAAATATTATGAAGATCTTCTTAAGCAAAGAAGATATTGTCAGAAGCTTTTCTACCAGAAATGAAGCTAGCTTGCATCAAGATAATCAAACCATCCAACAGGAGGCGAATTCATTGAAGAAGAACATTGGTAAGAAGCTTGTAGACTATATTACATGAGATGATAGGACGAGTTTAACTATAAGTTAAAGAATAATTTTCTTTAGGAATTAAAACAGTAAGAGTTTCTAAAAGAGAATGAGGGATCTACCCTATAAGAAAAGCATCATGCACCATTCGCCAGATAATGGCTTCATGCTCATGGCAATTGTATAAACTTACTGCTTAGTGATTGGGGGCAAAGATAGTACTCCTATCAGATTCTATTAAACGAGGTTGCTTATCAATCTCAATTGGCGCTGCAGAAATGTCTGAAAATATTACAAAATCTTGTGCAAAAATTATTTTGGCCCTCCCAACATTTGAGCATGTTAACACTTTGTCACTTTTTTTATAAATTATAATTTACATTATATACTATTTACATGGTTGATAACATTTTAATACTGAGTTAGACGCTCTAACTCAGTCAATGAAGAAGTTTAAAAATATTATAAAAATATCATTATAATTGATTTAATATCCAAAATATCTTTACATATTATATATTTATCACAAGGGCCTCGTATTTCTCTTGTATGCTATTCATTTTCTTCTCAACCATGTCAGGAGCAATCCAAAAACATAACCACCTCCATAAAAATTCAAATTCAATATAAATAAACATTTTATATCAAATGATAAAAGGAAAAAAAACCCTAAATTCATAAACCAAAAAACCCTAAAACTTAGAATCTAAAAACCATAGGAACAAATATTAAATATATCGAATCAAGAAGATATTAGGAACAAAACTTTCCTAAGTTTTGTAACTAGTTTATAATTCTAGCATAAAGTATCCATGTTTAATTGATTAAAAAGTAAAGACATAATATCAATAAAAAAAAAAAAGAACTATGGAGTACTCAACTACAAATTTAAAAATTCATAATGCTAGCAAGGTAGATTATGAGGTCAATGAAATGGGAAAGTAATTGAAAAAAAGGATATGACATAATATATAAGCCGACAGAACGGATGATGAAGGAATTGATTTCTACAATTTGATAAGAAAAAGTTAAATCATTCAGAATTATCATTTGCTTGAATAAGAGAAAGTTATTATATCTGTATTTTTGTTATGTCTCGTAAATATTTGATATATGGGTAAATTTTGCATAATTACAAGGAACTTCACGCAACCCTTGATCAAGATCCACTCCAACTTAAAGTTGCATCAATTGCTAGATCCAAGAAGTAACTGTAATTATATTTTCAATTTTAAAACCTTTTTTTTTTCAAGAAGGGTAGAAATCCACCTAAATTTAGAGAGAGAAGAGAAGATGGGATGTTTTGAATAAAAAAAAAGAGATGAAGAGAGAGGGGACAGGGAGATGAGAAAGTAGCAGAAAGAGAAAAACAGTAGAAAAAGAAAAAAGAGGAAATCAAGGAAAGGGAAAAAAATCAAGTTGGGGATATTTTTG
This sequence comes from Populus x sibirica, assembly GCA_019202695.1. NCBI lineage: Eukaryota > Viridiplantae > Streptophyta > Magnoliopsida > Malpighiales > Salicaceae > Populus > Populus x sibirica. The sequence goes on from JAGMVL010002080.1 coordinate 85,293, forward strand.
TATTTTCACTAAAATTTAAATCTAGCTATAAAGTGTAATTTTTAAAATGATAAAGACAAAAGTGTTATCGTGTTAAAATATTAGGAGCATTAAGGTAGTTTTTCACTAAGAACCATCATTCAACTTTGTCCTTTCAGTTTGATTTTGTTTCCTGCGAACTATAGTGTGCGAATGAAATAAACTTGTAACACAATCATCGACTTTTAGCCATTCAACATGAGATTTTTATAACCATATTATCTCCTCTCACGCTAAATTTTTATTATAATCATTTAATAATTCATCCTCAATATTAATCAAGAAATCAGAGTACTTAGTGATGGTACACCAAAAAAAAATTTAAAAATTATTATTATTAATCCTAGTCATTTGAGTTAGGCTCGAATGACCTCACACCTTCAAATTGTTCAAGCCAAACCCGAACAATCTAACATTTTCCATCCAAACTGCTCACTAAGCTATTTGGTTCACAACCAAGCTTGAAACAAGATGACTGCCATGCTTTTTTATGTCTTGAACAAGTACCGCTCATGTGCATATACCTCAACATATTTTTTAAGTTCCAAGAAGTTTGTGCACCACCCATTAGCACACATCTAATTTTTATGGTGCACCTTCGAACCATCAATTAGTGTTTGTGGCACACACCAAATTCTTTACACAACAAAAGCATCAATCTCTTCATTAATGGCAAGAGGCACCACAATCAATAGCAAGCATCAACATCTTCATCAATGGTACAATAATCAACAACTCATTATTTACTCACCATGAGATAGTTCTTCATCATTTCTCACTCTTCATGATGTAACTTCACGTGATCGAGGTATATAAATACCTCAAGTCACTATGTAAGTTAACATGAGAAACAACACAACACAAAAATAAATCCTCACAACAGGACTTGAAACACAAAGCAGAGCATACAATGTCACAGAGCCACACTACTACTCCTACACTCCTGCTCCTGCTCACATACTACATTGTTCATATTCTTCATTACTAAATTTTCATGCTCAACATACTCCTCTCATTCTACATTTACTGATTTATTCATTGAAAGATCCTCTATTCCGATAAAAGACTTGTTTTGCAGGATATTTTGTGAAAGTTATCTCGTCAACCTACTAGACAAGTCATAACACCGGCCTAAATATTAATCATGGAAAGTTCAATCAGTTCATGCAAATCATGCCAACCTGTCACTGAATCAGTTCATATAAATCCTCATGGTTAGTATAACTACGAGTATTCATCTGATGAAGAAGATTTATTTCAGCTGATGGGAGGCACAAGCAGGAATCACAAAGAGAAGAGGAACGTGGACTGACCTCAAGGTCGACCTTACCTTAGACGTATTCCTAAAATTCCACCTTGACAACCACTTGTCTATGTGAAGGGTGTTAGTAAAGATGAACTTGATAGAGGTCATGGGACCTTGTCAAATGAAGATATATAACCACAACCCGGGAGATAGAAATCGATTAATATGATTAAAGGTCGGTATGAGCAAGAACCTTTTGATGACAAGGATGTTTTATGTGAACCTGATGGAGATGATGATGAAGATTTATAGCATAAAGAAGATCTTCTAAACAAATACATGTAGAACTCGGTAATTTCTTACAAGTCTTTTGGAGATATTACATAAGATTATTAAGGTGTTCCTTTAAATAGAACAATTGAAGTATTGGAGGACATAGATGATGATGAACTCTAGTTTAAAATAGAAATGTATGGGAAAGAACTACAAGTGGACTTCACAAGAACAAGAAGTATAACATCATATATGGATTTTTCCCTATCATACACGCACCATAAATTAAATTTTGAAGTTCACAAGTCAAAAACATGCTACTTTGTGAATAAGTTAGGTACAATATTATAATTAAAGTATTTGTTTCTTTGGAGTATAAGAGGTCGGTTTTTGACAGATAACTTGAGGATGAGTTTTTCTCAAGTAGGGGAGACAAATGTAGAACAAATAGCTCAGGAGTTTATGGACCAAATTTAGAAGGCCAAGCATGAAAAGAAGTTCGAGGAGAAACCCGGAACCATCTGATGTGAAGCTTGAAGTTATTTTTTTTATTTTAATTATTTTCATAGTTAATGTTGAATTTTAATTATTTCTCCTACTTAGTTTAGGGATTTTAGTTAATTAGTAATTTATTATTTAGAAATCATAAAGCTACATGGATTCTATTAAGAAATTCTTTTCTATAAAGGATTAGAACTATTATAAATAAGGGATGTCTTTATTTTTAGAAGATTCGGACTATTATTCAGATTCAATAAAAAAAATACTAGAGAATTTTCTCTAGATTTTTGTACAGTTAGGTTTGTGACCTTAGAGTTTGAGAACTCTAATTTTATCTTTGTTATATGCTATGTCATGTAGTATTAGATCATGTCAATATCTTGATACATGTAGAACCATAAAGAGAATAGTGGGAAAGTTAGTGGAAACCATCTCCGTAATGGTGATTAGGAGATGCAAACTATTTAGGATAAGGTAGATCTTTATTCAGTGGTGATAGCAACTTTAGAGAAACAAGTGCAAACTGGGTTTGGTGACATCAACACCAGATTTGATGAGCTTACATCCAGGCTTGAGGCACTAGGGCTGCACACCTGGAGAAAAAGAAAGGCACGCGTCAAGGATGAAGCCCATGACCAACTTGCCACCGAACTGATTCGTGCAAATCCTTGTGATTAGTATGGCTACTGTTATTCATCTGATGATGAAGATTTATTTTAGCTGATGGGAGGCACAAGCAGGAATCACAAAGAGGAGATGAACGTGTTTGGAGACTTACCTCGAGGCTAACCTTAACTTAGACCTATTCCTGAAATTCCACCTAGACAACAATTTGTCTATGTGAAGGGTGTTGGTGAAGATGAACTTGATGGAGTTCATAGGACCTTTTTAGATCAAGATAAACAACCCCAACCCGGGAGACAGAAATCTATCAACATGATTAAAGGTCAATATGAGCAAGACCTTTCGATGATGAGGATTTTCTATGTGAACTTGATGGAGATGATGATGAAGATCTTCCAAACAAAGACATGGTGAACTCGGTAATTTCTTACAAGTCTTCTGGAGATATTATGAAAGATTATTTTGGTGTTCTTTTAAATACAATTGTTGAAGTATTGGAGGATATAGATGATGATGAGCTCTAGTTTGAAGTAGAAAGATATGGAAAGAAACTACAAGTGGACTTTATAAGAACAGAAAGTATAACATCATACGTGGATTTTTTTTCTTATTATACATGCACCATAAATTAAATTTTAAAGTACACGGGTCAAAGACATGCTACTTGGTGAATAAGTTAGGTACAATATTAAATTCGAAGTATCTGTTTCTTTGGAGTGTAAGAGGTCAATTTCTAACATATAACTCGAGGATGAGTTTTTTTCAAGTGGGGGAGACTAATGTAGAATAATTATCCAAGGAGTTTATGGACCAGATTTATAAGCCCAAGCATTAAAAAAAGCCCGTGAAGAAACCCAAAACCATTTAATATGAAGCTTGAAGTTATTGTTTTCTTATTTTAATTATTTTTCTAATTAATTTTGAATTTTAATTACTTATTTCCTTTTTAGTATAGGAATTTTAATTTAATTATTATTTTATTATTTAAAAATTCTAAAGTTATATGGATTCTATTAAGGAAAGTTTTAATTAGGAATTGTTTTATATAAAGAATTAAAATTATTATAAATAAGGGATGTCTGCGTCACTTAATTATAAGATATTTCTGAATCCCATTAATGCGATCAAGTAAGCATCTCTTCCTCTTAAAGTACACATCAATATTGCTAGAAATCTTCTCAAGGAGATCTTTAGTTGCATCAGTAATAGAATCAATAGCGTCAACAATTGAACTATCATTAGCACGCCAAGCATCATTAATGATTTGTTTGAAGTCTGCATGCTGCATCCATGAAGCTAGGATATCAAAGGGCCAGATTTCTCTAGCAGGGATACTTCTAGACAGAGATGACAGAATACGACTACGATCCGAGTTGTGTCTTGGTAAATGATGAACTGAGGCTTCGAGGTAAGGAAGACCATAGCTGATCAAGTCTGACCATTGCATTTTTTAGCATATGTAAAACTGCCATCCTTGAACCCAAAGTCAATGAGACTACACAGCTATCCGCCTGTCTCTTGAATTTGTCAGCCCTGCTACAAGAGAGAAAGTGCCATCACGCTTCTCATGAATACTCAAGTAATAACCATTAAAATCTCCGATTAGCTTCGAGGGGGCAATATTGATGTAGCCAAATTGAACAGGCCGTTCCACAAATTATCCCTAGCCGCCATAGAAGGACTAGCATAAACAGCCCACAAACCCACGCCTTGCCATCGAAGAAAGCCCTGAACATAGAGAGAAAGACACCATTGACGCTAATGCAGCACACAGATAGTAACATGCTGAGATTTCCATAATGCCCAATGCCACAAGAAAGAGCAGCAGCATCAACCTTGACAAAGCCTAAAGAAGATGACACCTCAGCAGCCCTTTTGTAGGCAATATGAGTTTCAAGAACGAAATTATTAATGGAGAAAAGGAGGAGCATAAGAAAAAATAAATCATCAAAGAAGTAATTGCACAGTGTCTCCCATAATGGAAACATCACCATTATCAGTATCCATACCAGTCGCAGCTGGAACAAAATCAGTATCATCCTGACTGGGGCCCAATTCAAGCAATTCACCGTCAGTGATGATGATAAAGTTCAAAGGATTCTTTACACCATGATTTCGCGCCTTTACTGCTAGTATCTTTGAAATTCTATGAACCATGCATGCTGGTTAGCATTATTATCAAATACCCAAAGAGAAAGCAACATGTGGGTTAGCCAGAAACAGCCTCTTTAATATGAAGAGATTCAAACCAGTTGCTTATAAGATTTCCCAGAATCTGTGGCTTTTAGCTCTAGAATTACGTTGCTGCTTACGCGTAGCCACCATGCACTGCCCGCATTTCGATAGAAATATCATTTTGCAAACTCTTTCCACAATTGTTCGCTGGAACAGTATCTGCAGCTGATCAGTTGCTAGAGACCGGAGCAGTAACAGCACCAACCATCTTAGCCTTGTCAATAATATATAAAAGTCTATAATAGTCATCACCTTCGACGCGAGAAGATATGCAGTTTCTTTCAGTGGTAGTTTATTCGTCCCTCTGTTCTATTTATCCCAAAAGTTTTGCTTTGAAAGAAGCAACATCTACACATCCTCTATTCCCAACATTTGGTGAAGAAGCAGCTGGCTTAAATGGATTTGAACTTTGAACTATTCATCATGAAATAATTATTCAAAACATAATTTGGTGGTCGTTTTTTTGTGGTTTCTAAGGCCCCGTTTGTTTGCAGGAAAGTAGTTTCCTTTTGGAAAGTGAATTCCGGGGAAAGTGAATTCCGGAAAAGTGAATTCCAGGAAAGTATTTTCCGATGTTTGGTAGTGTAATGGAAAATAAGTTGGAAAACACTTTCCGGTGTTTGGTTATGTTATGGAAAATGAGGGTGGAAAATAATTTATTAATGTTTTATTTTTTCAAGTTTATTAAAATAATGAGGAACAAATCTTACAAATTAAAATTTTGAATGAGAATGAAATTGAAAAAAAATATAATTTCATAAATTATCTCAAATAAAATAAATAATAATCAAAATAATAGAGATAAAATATAAAAAATTAAAAAAAAATGAAAGGTGAAGAAATTAAAATAATAATAATTAACATTTCATAAATTATTTCAAATAAAATAAGTAAAAATCAAAAGAATGAGGACCAAATTTGATAGATAAAAAATTTCAATAAAAAAATGATAAGGAAAAAGCAAATAGCAATTATAAAAATAAGGACCAAAATTAATATAAAAATTAAATTTTAAGAGATGAAATTGAAAAATAAATATTCAAAACAAATTATATATAGCAATCAAAAGTTTGATGATCAAATTTGATATAATCAGCAAATAATGACATTTCTAAATTTTTCACAACTTCGGAAAGTGTTTTCCGTCCAAATTTTTCAGGAAAACACTTTCCCGAAAACCAAGCCAAATTTTCCTTTGACTTGGAAAGTGTTTTCCGTTGACCAACTTTTCCAATGGCAAACAAACACAAGAAAGTTTGGAAAGTGGTTTCCGGAAACCACTTTCCGGGAAAAACAAACACTGACAAAAAAGGAAAACACTTTCCTAGAAACCAAACCAAATTTTTCTTTGATGGAAAGTGTTTTCCGTTGACCGAAAAGTGTTTCCGTTGACGAGAAAGTGTTTTCCGTTGACCAACTTTCCTAATGGCAAACAAACATAGGAAAGTTTGGAAAGTGGTTTCCCGGAAAATGAATTCCGGGAAACAAACATGGCCTAAAGTTTTCGGGATGAAGGGAATCCCATGCACGGTTTTCTCTTGTATATGTTGTTTGGAATTCAGAAAAGTTTGATTTATACTAGTTAGGTCTAAGCAATAAGGAGCAAGGAATTTTTTCTATCCTAAGCTGCTAAGTAAATATATAAAATTATTTTTTCAAAATCAATTATTAACTCATGTACATGAATTTATGAAGTTAATAATAAAGTTTTAATTCAAATACATTATATGAAATGTTAATCTCATATGAAACATTTATATGTGATACGTTAATCTCATATTATGTGCAAGCAGATTGTATATGTGCAAAGAGAAGATCAAATTTAGCATCTTTTAAAATTTAAATCAATGCTTCAGTAGTGGTGGGTGATGTGTTGTCTACAGTGTCAAATAACTTCGCCAAATTGTTTAATTGGTGATCAAGAATCACTAGGAAATCTCCTATCCCTATTTTGGACACAAAAACACCATTTTTCAAGGTATTTTTTCATCTAAAAACACTTGAGAAACACAGTTATAAACATAAATGAATCTATTTCTAAGTTCAAAACAATGTTTAATTGGTCAAAAAACACAGAATTTATCTTGAGTCAAAAAGTATTCTCAAAGGTCAATTTACTTTTCCCCGGAGTTAAGGGGCAAAAACACCCCTATGACATTCCTATCGTGAAATGAAACCATTGACACCAAGAATGATGTTTTTGATTTCTAGGGTGTGGTCAATGATAACTTTCTTTTTTTCTCATCGTAATTCAGTAACTCTTTCTTCTCACTTAAACTCAAGAACTTAAATGTGAATAAAATAAAATCTTAAACCAAATCATATAATTTTCAAATTAAAAGGATCAAAAATGATTTTGGACAGAATCCTAAGCTTAAATGCACTAACACAAAAAAATTAAATTATTATTTTTTTATTTTTCTCAAACAATAAAATTAAATTATTATTTTTTTGAAAAATTGAGAACCAATGTCGAGATATTTTTAAGATGATGATAACTAGAAAGAAAGAAATATGAACTAAATCATGAAGCCGAATCACCGATCGCTAAAAGGATGAATGTGGGGTGAAAAGTTCAATGGCCAAACTAAATAAAAAGAGAGAAACTAAGGACCAAAAAATAAAAATATCATCCTTTAAAAAAAAGGCTACCACTTCACTTAACTTTCAATTTGTGTCCCATCATTTATAACTCATTGCAAATAATTAAATTGATTTATTCTCTATAAAATCAAGAATCAACTTAATACCAAGACAATTTTTTAAATCATGAAAACCTAGAAAAAAAATACATGAATCTCAATTCTAAATTAATAAAACATGCAGGGATTAAACTGGAAAAAAAATTGAAAAAAAAATGAAATAACCATGCAAATCCAAAGTGGTCACAATCTTTTACTAATCCCCTTTCCAGTTTTTTTTTTTTAATATCATACAAAAGAATCCTTGATCTTCGAACTATTTAAGTTCAATATTTGTATTTTTAATTTATATATTTATATCCAATGATATTATTTATCATCAAGAAAATCATAAAACGTTGTATAGAATAACCATTTTAACCACAAAGAAAAAAAATAAAAAAACTTGCTGCAGCCTCTTGAACCGACAGATCACATGCATGTTGGGATTGAGCTCTTTAGACATCTCTTTTCTTGTCCTTTCCTTTTCTTGTTTTAAATGGTTACAACCTAAAATGTGAAAATTGTATCCTTTGAGAGAGGAAGGTGCTGCTACTTATTACAGGCATGCAGAAGTCTTTAAGAAATTGCTTGAAATTTGTTTGAATCGAATTTTATAAGATCACTGGTAATCATTGGTAAATTGCATAATCTTGGAACTGCACACACTGATCTGAATTTAGTCATACCTTCAATTTTACTAAGACTCTTCGTTCCTGATTCTAGGACAGGAGAAGAGCTAAGAATTCCATCACAAGATCAACAAACAAAACTCAGAATTGGGAATAATAGGTAGGCCATAGCACATAAGGGAACGAAAGAAGAAACTGGTACACGGACAATGCTGATCATGCATGTTAAAACACTCCATTATTCTAATCCTCTAACTAACCACTACGTATATGAGCTCGGCGAAAAGATGTCTTTTGCCAAATTCTATCCTCAAAAAACAACACCTCGTCAGCATGGAAACACAGCAAACATCAATTCATGTTTTTAAATTATTATGATAACTGTAAGCAGATTTTTCATTCATATGGATGGGGAGAAAAAAATTAACGGGCTTTTGGAAGAGAATGTACTTTGTAACAATTGTTATGTAGACCAATCGTTCATTTACAATATAGACAGCAAACACTTGCGGTATTCACAAAGAACTCTATACAGTCTTCTTTTACCTTCTTCTCGCGCTGTAGCTTGTTTCATCCACGACACTAACCTTTGAAGCAAGATCAAGTCGTTTCATCGAATACCATCACCTAGAGGATCAAACCAAAAGACTTGGTTAAGTCAACATAGAAAAGATTCAGGAAAAACATGATATCAAACTTCATTCTACTTTTTTCATGTTAACAACAGCAGAAAACAATGATTTTCATATTTGAATGTTGAAGTAGCAAGCAAGTAGTTATGCTGAATGTGTCAGAAGAATGCTTTCAAAATGGAACATACGAGAGTGCAAATTATATTGCTGTTTCCGACTAATCTTGAGATAAAATCAATGTAAACCAGCTTTTACCATCCAGAAACCTGTGTATTCCAAGTATAAACAAATACAAGAAGTAACCAAGATGGACATTTCATCCAAACTATCAAGACTTGCATGGCATCAGCAGATTTGATATGTGATCACTGAAAGTAAAATCATGTGAGAAATGAATTTTCTGCAATTGTGGTTTCTCAATGCCCCGTAGCTGGCAAACTAACTTGAGGCACAGCTACCTTTCATATGCACCAGGTAAGCAATTTGTAAGCCTCTTCAGTTTACTAAGGTGTGCGCTAGAATACATCACATCCTAAGTATCAATTTTATTAATTACTTTTTTGGCTGTTAAGCAACAAAATGCTGGCTAACCCGTCACCTCACAATTTCTTCCCACATGCTGCTGCTCATGACACTTGAGCAAAAGGCCAGAATAGCCGAAAGTCTTTTTCAATACTTCATGAGCCAACAGGGGACAAAAAAGTAATTAATAAAATCTCAACTGTCATGAGCTACCTCTCAAATCTCAACTGCATAAAAAAGTTTTTAACACCCAGAAGGCGAGGTAAGGCAATATCTGACCCTCTAAATTGAGTGCAAAATGGAGTGCAATTAAGTAATATAAAATTGGAGTCATCAGAGACAAAAGAAAATCATGCAATAGAGCCAGCTCCTACAGCATTCAAAAGCACCCAATTCATCATTTAATATAGCTAACAAGACATGTCATTGCTATCCACAACAACAAAAGAAACTAGATTTACTCATGCAAGAAATGAGCATCCCTACGTTAAACCAAAAGAAGAATTTAATCAAATGCACAGGAGCAGGAAAAGTCTTGAAAAGAATTAAGTTTTTGGCAGCACAGAAAAGAAAAATAAAAATCTGTTGAACATTAAACTCATTGTGCTCCTCAGGTAGCAAAGGTACTGATTAATATAATTCCAGAATGAAAATTGCAAATTGAATGAGCAAGTTTAAACAAAATAAAGCAAAACAAGTTACCTTGCCACAGACTGGGCAGCTATCACTTCTTTCCATCCACTCATAAATGCAACCAAGGTGGAAATGGTGAGAGCATTTTGTCATTATCTTTGGGTTCTCTTGAGTATATTCTGCATAGGTAAGAGGGTAAAAAAATGACAACTTAATTGTCAACACACCAAGTCCATAAGAGCAAATTTTAAGCATCTTTAAAACAATGACAACAAGGAGGGTCACTACCCATCAGAAAACTGGTCTAGACTCCAAGATTTCACTTTTTTGCCATTGTGATGGCTATGGTTGCACTCTTCATAGAAACAGCTTCTTAATTACTGGAATTGGGCTTCTAAGGTTGGATCCAATTATTTGACAGGGTAGGATTAGAAGGAAATCCATGGCCTGTTGAAAAATAACCGTGACATGCTCATAGCTTCCACTTTTTTCAAGTTCATAACGTCTTCCAATATAGTTTTAACAAATTCCCAACTTCAAATTATCAGAGTTTTGTTTCTAAGGTTGGAACCAATGAACATGGGGAGGAAAACATGGAGTGGAAGAACAACTGCAATATGGTGAAACAAATCTGACAAACTCAAAGCTTCCATCCTCTTCTGTTCTGTTCATATTCACACCATCTCCCACTATAGTTTTGATAAAATCAAATGATTGTGCCAGTAGCTAGCTTAGCATTCCAACCAGAAAGACTAGATCAATGTCTTTTATAACTAAAAGTAGAATAATCTTTCTTGTTTTTTTTACATAAGTGTTGGGGCTTCTCAATATGCCTATAAAGTGAAAGTTTATTGAAATATCACTATTTGAATGATGGGGGCTATTCCCACCTAACATAGAGATATCAAAAGACAAACAAGTAAAAGAGTCCAAGGTGGCTTGGCTCATGCCAGGAGATGTAAGAGATTCTTAAACAACAAGCTAGCAAGGAAAGTGAAAAACAAAATTGTGTTCAAGACATGTTGGACTAACAATATCAGCAGAAACACAGTTACCATAGAATATCTTAATGGACACAACACCTATTAAAGCTAAATCAAGAATTTTACCATCAAGACATGTTGGACAGACATCCTCTTCTTCTGAGGATGAATAAACATGTCCATTTGCAACTGTTGCTTTTGCAGATGAGAGCTTTAGTGAGGATCTAGAACGCTGTTCCTTGCCTCCATCTTCACAAGCAGACACATTCCATTTGTCTCCTGTGCTGAAGGATTCAGAATCAACATCACTATCACTTCTTAAGGGTTCTGATTCCTCATGTGAATGACTTGAACCCTTATCACGTCTTGAAACCAGACCATCACGCTGCAAGCGGATGCATCTGGGGTCAGCATCATAGGGCAAGGGCCGTGGAGGAGATCGGTACATGTCAGCAAGAGAGTTGTCAAGAGATGAAGAAGAAGTCAGAGATGCTGCCCCTTGAATGGATGAAGGGACAGAATGCAATTGCCCTCTTTGAAATATTGAGGTATACTACAAATATTGGAGGGAAAGAAAGAAAAAATTAAATAGTTAGAACTCCATCAGAAGGAATATTAACTAATATTGAATTACAATTCTAATTCCATTCAAATCAACTTGGAAATTCTGAACCAGTACTTTTTCGGTTTTTCCATACAAATGAGCTGCTCGTTCAAATAAAATCAAATAAATGCATTGCACTCAAAAATACACTTTAGCTAAAACTAAGAATCTGGATGATTCTCCACATTAATCAGCACACCAACTAATATGCTTTAATTTTTTCCAACAACTTTTACCACCCGTTTGATTACCTTGGTGGAAGACACCGATAGAAATATAGAATCGTCAGCTTAAAAGTGGTAGCAACAATGTTACATATAAAAACAAACATTGGTAACTTGTTGGGTATTTAGCTCATCCTTTAGAGCTCTAATATATTTCCTCCTTTTAACAATCAATAAATTGTCAACTTGTAAGAACCAACATCCAAGAGTAAAACAACGCAGATGCCTTTCATCTTTAGGCATCAATCTTTCCCTGATACTTTTTCTTATTCCTGATCTTCATGAGGCAAGAAATGGAAATAATGAAAATGTCTTATGTAGCATTAGCAGCAAATATTCCTGACAGGTTATAACTCACAGGTTAAATAACAAACCTAATAATATATTAGATGCCATGAAAAAATAGTAATATATTAGAAGCTGCATATAACTTCTAGTCCTATTGCTATGACAGTGAAAGACAAACTTAAATTTCAAGAGTAACAGAAAAGGGAGGTAAGGCAAGGGGGGAAGCATACCACATGTAGGAAATTCTGAACAAAGCAACCAAGGCACATGCAGTTTCTATATACAGAATTCTCAGGATTCATATAATCCTCGAAATCATCAGCATGCAAACAGCAACAAACAGAACCCATGGTGTTACTTATCTCACTCTCTAGCAAATCTCATAAGCATCAAGAAGTATTCTCGTGCACAATAAATAGAGAATGAGAGAGGACTCTAAGCTCGCAGAAGTTAAATTGCCTCCACGAACCAGTATCCTCCCTCCCTTAGTCACCAAATGCCAATTGCCTTTTTTTTTCTTTGTTTGTTTGTTTTTTTTCTTGTTAAACAATTGGCGGGCCTAAATACTTCTTGACCTGTAAATCAGGAGAATCATGTTAAAAAAATCATGTCACTAATAAAGATAAAATCAGAAAGATTCGCTAAAATGATATCACTAGAGCTAAATAAGCAAGTAAATTTCTTCAAAAATTTCAGCATTCACAAGCACATAGCCCATAGACATTAAAAAAAAAAAGGACTTCATTTGCTTGATCAATACAAGTTGTGACAGCATGATCAGTACAGAGAATCTTCAATTAACTACCAAACTAACTAAAATCGGTAACTTTCAGAAGAAAAAAACTGAGGATCGTCTGTAAAAAAAATTTCTTTTTTTCTAGGAAAATAACAATCCTTGCTTGCTCTTTATGGGATCCTATCAAAATCAGAGAAAGGGTTCTTTCTTTTAATACAAAGTAACATTTTTTAACAATCAAAAACTGAAATTGAGAAAATGAGGGAGACTTCCACAATCATCCCATAAGCAAAACCCCAAGCAAAAAAAAAATCCTTTATGAACCCCCCTCCCCCAAAAAAAAAAAAAAGCAAACTTTATCAAGCATGTCAAAAACCCATCAAAAAACTCAGTGAAAACAAAAGGATCAACACAAAAACATACATGGATCATTGATCATTAAAATGAAAGATACCCAGTTGAGATTTTCATGTGTTCATGCCAAATTTGAGGTTTTGAAGAAAAAGAATTTGAGAGAGATTAAAAAAAGAAAGTACCTTGTAAGAGTTGAGACAAGTCGAGGAGAAGAAACAGGAGAGGATAATTGGGTTATCTGTTTTAGTTAATGCTTCGGCGAGAAAAGCTACGAAAGCGCGGAATTAAAGCAGTGTCTGAAGATGTTTGTAATTGATTTTCAATTTGTTAAAAAAAAAAGTTTGTTTTAAATTAAATTGTTTTATAATTTTTAAATTGTTTTGGTATGATAATATTAAAATTAAATTTTAAAAAATAAAAAAAATTATATTATTTTAATATATTTTTAAATAAAAAAATACTTAAAAATAATATTTACTATAATTTTAAATACCTCATATCTGCCCTTTCTTTGGTGGAGGGTGGTAGAATAAATCCACTCCAAAAAAAAAAAATTAAAAATCTAATATATGATTCTTATAATATATTAATTGATTATTAACGTATTCAAGGCCTTGGCAAATTTCATCATAGAAATAAAAAGGTTTTTTTAATTTTTATTCTCAAAAGTTTTGAGGCTTTTTTTTGTAATTTAAATTTTTTTTAATTTTATTTTTAATATTCAGTTTATTAGGTAGTGGACTTTATAATTTATTTTGATTTATTTTCTATAGTATTATCACGGTTTTATGATTCAGGTCGTGAGTTAAGCTAATTAATTTAGGTTTTTTTGTTCTTTTTATAGTTGGATTTTTTTTTTCAATTTCATTATTTAATATTGAGTTGATTGTGAATTAGGTTTCATAACTTGTTTTGGTTTGTGTTCTATAAGATTATCTTAGTCTCATAATCTAGGTCACGGGTTTGGTCAGTTGACTCGGATGGTTTTTTGTGTTTTTTTTTAATTGATTTTTTATATTTTATCCTTTAACATTGAGTTGATTTAACATTGAGTTGATTGGGAATTGAGCTTCATAATTTGTTTTTATTTGCTTTTTACGAGGTTATTTTAGTCTCATGATCAAAGTTTGACAGGTTCATTCGAGTTGATCTGACTTATTTTTTAGTTGAATTTTATTTTCAATTTCATCATTCAACATTGGATTGATTAAGAATTGAGTTTAATATTTTTTTTATTTGTTTTCTATAGCGTTATCATGGTCTCATGATCTAGGTAGCGAATTTAATGAATTAACCTAAGTTGATCACAATTCATCTAATATATTGCCGTTTCAAATTTTTTTAATATCATCTTGATTTTTTTTAATCAAACTATATTTTTATATGACGTACATGTTGTCTTTGGATATGTTAAGTCGACCAATTCACATTATATCAATCATCATATAGTTTAAACTAATGTATTGATCCGCACTCCGTAGTGGGTCAATAACAATTTTTTAAAAAAATAAAAATATATATTTTACATTTTAAAAAATATTTTTAAAAGAGACTTGGGTCTGACGGTCAACCCAAACCTAAGAGCTTTGGGTCTGGTGTCCAAGACACACTCAAGTCTCTTCGATCTAGCGGCCTAGCCAGACCTAAGAGACATGGTTCTAACATCAATGTCAGACCCAAGATTTTTATTAATTATAGATTTATAAGAAAAACATGATTATTGTGGCATGCTTGTTATTGCATTTCAAAAATATTTTTGAAAAAAAAATTATTTTTTTTTATTTTGATATGTTTGCTTTAAATTATTTTTTTATATTTTCAAATTATTTTAATATATTTTTAAAAAATACTTTTGAACAAAAACTATATTGGTAACAAACATAAAATTAAATTTCTATTGAAGGAATAACAAATTCATAAATTTAAAAAGTGAACTATTTCAATAGGAAAATATGACTTGAATTTTTAGATATAAAACGTTAAATTAGATTTTTTATAATGGTTTGTTGTTTATAAATTATTTATACTTCGTTTATAAATAATTTTTTGACCCACGTTACTTGGATCTTGCAAACATGTCTAACTCAAGTTTATTTAAATAATAATAATAATAATAATAACACTAATAATAATCATATTAATAATAAAATTTTTATTGAATGAATAATAACAAATTTATAAACATAAAATACGAACTATTTCAATAGAAAAATATGATTTTAATTTTTAGATTTAAAACATTAAGCTAGATTTATTTGATGATTTGCTTACAATAATGAAGATATGTTTGCTTGGGTCTGGCAACCATGTGTGATGCCAGACCCAAGCACGGGTTTGGCAGACCAAGGCGAGCGAGTCTGTCAGGCGCTCCGGCCAAATCCACGTTACTTGGGTTTGACGCCCTTTCTAGACCCAAGTTATTTGGGTCCGGTGTCCCTACGTGTTTAAGATTAGCGTGTCTAAAATAAATAAATAAATAAATAAAAACATGATTGCTCCAATCAATTTCAGATGCAAAATCCATCCACCCGTTGATGCAAAACAATAAATAATAAAATTAAAGCAAGAACAGAAAGAAGCTTTAGAAAAAAAAGAAGTTGAAGAAGAGAAGAAAGGGGATTGGAGATTTGCAAAATCTGCAATATTTTCATTAATAATAAAAAATTGTCTCTCAAAATGACAGAAGAACATATAAATAGTAAACCCTAAAACATCCTGCTATTGGGCTCGGCCCATCAAATCAAACTGTTTAACATAAATAATAAAATACCAATGAGCAAGCCCAAATGGGCTAAATAAATAAAATAACAATGAAATAGGCCCAAATGGGCTTAGTCTCCCAACCAAAGCGTGACAGGCTGGGCCATCCTACGTCGTTCTCGTCCATATACTCGTGTAGTTTGTGGTGTGGGTCTGGTGTCCCCACCAACTCTCCCCGGGTTAGAGAAACTCGACCCCATCGAGTGTAGTACTGGCCGACTTCGATAGTACTCCCAAAGATCTGGATCAAGCTGCTGCAAAGTATCTCTAGTAATCCAGGTGCAATCTGAGTCAGGTCGACCCACCCAACGAACTAGAAACCGTTAAACCTCACCATTCCTGTTAAAAACAACTTGTTCATCCGGAATAGCATTAATATTATCCTTTTGTGCTGATGTCAAGGTGAAAGGGATAGAGGTTTCAATAGGATCATCAGGAGGGGAGTTAAGTGGTATCTCAAATGGATCATTTGGAATAGAAAGTGGTTTGCGGTATGCAACTAGATCCTCAATGTTAAATGTAGAGCTAATGCCAAAATCATGTGGTAAATCAAGAACATAAGCATTTGGACCAACCCGTTGTAGCACTTTGAAAGGCTCGGCACTACGTGCATGCAATTTTCAATTAGCTCCCGAAGGAAACCGCTCGGGTCTAATCCGTATCATAACATAGTCTCCCACATTAAACTTATTATGTCGTCTATATAAATCAGCTTGAAGTTTATATTGCGCATTACTTGTTTGAATCTGTTTAATGATCTCAATATGCAAATCCTGAATTCTACGTGCAAAAGACTCGGTACGACTCAGACACTCTAGCATGAAGGGACATGGGAAGAAGGTCTAAAGGTTTCCTAGGCTTGTAACCATGTACAACTTCAAAGGGACTCATGCCTATTGACCTATTGATAGAGCTATTATAGGCAAACTGGGCCATAGGAAGAATCAGATCCCAATTTCGATTATGATC
Source organism: Populus x sibirica (assembly GCA_019202695.1). Lineage (NCBI taxonomy): Eukaryota > Viridiplantae > Streptophyta > Magnoliopsida > Malpighiales > Salicaceae > Populus > Populus x sibirica. The sequence goes on from JAGMVL010002080.1 coordinate 102,208, forward strand.
ACTCACTAGACACCTTAAAAGGTTGCCCAAACTCTTGTTAACCACCTCAGTTTGACCATCAGTTTGGGGGTGGTAAGTAGTAGAAAACTTCAATTTGGTTCCCACCATATACCAAAGGGTTTTCCAAAAATAACTTGTAAATCTAACATCCCTATCCGAAACTATGGTTTGGGGAAGACCATACAACTTAACAATCTCGTCAAAATAGAGTTTTGCAACTCTGGAAGCATCGTGGTCTTAATACAAGGAATGAAATGGGCCATCTTAGAGAAGCGGTCGACAACCACAAAAATAGAATCATGTTTCTTTGCAGTACGTGGAAGCCCAAGCACAAAATCCATGCTTACATCTTGCCAAGGGCAAGTAAGAACAGGCAATGGGGTGTAAAGACCAGTATTTTGTTTTCTATACTTAGCTAGTTGCCAGGTTCGACATTGACCTACCAATTTGGCAACATCTCTTTTCAAACTAGACCAAAAAAACTGACGTTCCACCTCTTTGATGGTTTTATTCCTTCCAAAATGTCCTGAGAGACCTCCAATATTAATCTCCTATATCAAAAAATCACGCACGGATGTTTTCGGGATACAAAGCTTATTATCCCAAAATAAGTATCCATCTTGGAGGTGATAACCATTTATAACACGGTGATTCTCATCCTTCAATGTCAAGTATATTTCTCCAAATTCTGAGCAAGATTCATACTCCTTTTTGAGTCTCTCAAATCATGTGACTTCAACACTCATTACGTATAACGGCGTTACCCGACGACTCAAAGCATCTCTGACCTTATTCTCTATTCCGGATTTATGTTTCAAAACAAATGAGTATGCTTGCAAATATTCAACCCAATGACCATGCCTATGATTAAGCTTCTTTTGGGAGTTAAGATAGCAAAGGGCCTCATGGTCGGAGTAAAGAACAAACTCATGTGGTAACAAGTAATGGCGCAAATAGCGCAAGGCCTGAACCACTGCATAAAACTTTTTATCATAAATTGAGTACTTTTGTTTTGCCTCATTAAGTTTCTCACTAAAGTAGGCTACATGGTGACGTTCCGACTAAGTACTCCACCTATACCGACTCCCGAAGCATCACATTCTACTTCAAACACTTTAGTAAAATCAAGTAACCGCATTACTAGGGCCTCCGTCATTTTCTTCTTAACCTCCTCAAATTCCTTATTAGCTCTTTTACTCCACTTAAACTCACCTTGTTTCAAACAATCTGTAATAGGCGACATGATGGTGCTAAATCCCTTAATAAAACGACGATAGAAAGTCGCAAGCCCATGAAAACTACAAACCTCATGAATAGTCTTAGGTTCAAAGCCAATCTACTATCGCTTGGACTTTCGGGGTCGCAGAGACTCCTTTTCATGACACTATAAACCCTAAAAAGACCACTTGATCTGTAAAGAAGGAACACCTTTTGACATTTGCAAACAAACTTGCCTTTCTTAGGGTGGTACAAACTTGAATAAGATGATCAAAATGTTCTTCCTTGGTTTTGCTATAAATAAGGGTATCATCAAAGCATACCACCAAGAACTTTCCCATAAATGGCCGAAGCACTTATGTCATTACTCTCATAAAAGTGATTGGTGCATTGGAAAGGCTAAAAGACATGACTAACCATTCATATAAACCATCTTTAGTCTTAAATGTCGTTTTCCACTCATCTCCTGGACGAATTCTAATCTGATGATACCCACTCTTCAAGTCAATCTTAGAGAAGATCTGGGCTCCTGCCATCATATCTAGCATGTCATCCAATTGAGGAATTGGAAAACGATACTTAATTATAATCCTATTGATGGCTCGATTGTCAACACACATTCTCCATGATCCATCTTTCTTGGGTGTTAACAATACAGGTACTGCACAAGGGCTTAAACTCTCTCGTATAAATCCCTTTTGTAACAACTCATATACTTGCCTTTGCAATTCAGTATGTTCACTCGGGTTCATCCTATAGTGAGGCAAGTTTGGTAATGTGGCTCCAAGAACAAAATCTATGGCGTGTTGAACATCACGCATAGGGGGTAAAACATCAGGTAGTTCATAAGGGAAAACATCTAGAAATTCTTTCAACACTTCTCTTACCTCTTTAGGTGGCTCCTCTAAAAAGTCTTCTACAATCTCCTTAGCCACTATAGCAAACACAACAGACTCCTCACAAATCTCCTTATCAAACTCCCTAGGACTTATTATGTTAAGCCCTCCTTCTTTCACTTTATTCTTCTTCTGACTATTATCATTAGACCTTGGAGGTAATCCAATAAGTTGGATTTTTTTACCTTGAAAAGTAAATGAACAAGAATTTGATCGTCCAAAGATTGTAACATCCAAATCATATAACCAAGGCCTACCTAAAATGGCGTGCCCTACATCCATGGGAATGACATCACACCAAATTTCATCATGATAGTCAAAAATCTTAATGGGAAAAAGACATCTCTCTTTGACCGCTATAGTTGTATCATTAACCCAAGACATATTATAGGGTTTAGGGTGTGGAACAGACTTTAAGCCTAAGCGGGATACACTACCCGAGGAAACTGTATTGATACAACTACCACTGTCTATAATGATCTTACACCCTTTATCTCCACATTTAATGTAAATGTAAAAAATAGTAGTCCTTCTCCAATCCTCAGTTCCTTTAGGTTGTGTTAAAGCACATCTAACCACACCTAACCTGGTTGTCTTGATTTGAGTGGATATAGACCTAACACATCCTAGCAAGTTAGACTCATCATCCTCATCATTTAGATCTTAAAAATCATCGGGATTGGGTTCATATACCTTATCATCACAATTATCTTCTTCACCCATATCCTCTTGCCCCTTGATGAACAAAGCCTTATTAGGGCAGCTAGAGGAAATATGACCAAAACCCTGACACTTAAAACACTGAATTCTTGAAGTTTTAAGTGCTTCATGAAAAATACCCTTACCCTTGTCTTCTCTAGGTATCTGGGAAATCAAAGGATTGGGTTTACGAGGTGGGGCACCTAATATGGAGTTATTACTACTAGGTTGAGATTTAGAAGGGGTATTACGAGTGTCCTGACGTCTTGTCCACTGGCTTTTTGTGACCAAGTCATAATTTTGTACTAAGGTATAAGCTTTATCAAGGGTGGAAACACCCCTAAGCACAACCTCTCTTCTAAGGTCATCGTTTTAAGCCTTTTTGAAATCTACTTAGGGTCATCACTTCATCCTCCCTAACTGCACACCTCATCCTATACTCATCAAATTGTGCCACATATTCATTGGCAGACTTGCCTCCTTGCCTCAAGTTATTCCACTGGTCTAAAAGATTTCCTCTATAAGAACGAGACAAGTACTTTTCTTCTAACTTAGTCTTCATTTCAACCCGATCAAGTAATAGGGGGTTGACCTCTCCTAATCAAAGACTCATCTACACTTTCCCAATAGAGCCGAGCGGTTCCACTAAGTTTTATCTTTGCAAATCTTACCCTTCTATTCTCAGATAGATTATACCAGCCAAAGAATTGATCCATGTCACGGATCCATCTATCAAAAATCCACAGGTCAAGTTAACCCTCAAAAGTTGGGGCTTCTACCTTGATATACCTCATGACTCGCTCGCCAGGGTCATCATAGTCGTGATGGCCCTGATTGCGGTTGTATTGACGGTTCCTAGGATGAACTGGTCTTTAACGGTAATCATTGGAACGCTCACTATCATTAGGGTCATCAAAGTTATTGTGACCCTGGTGTTGGTTATGGTGGTGATTCCTATGAGGAACTGGTCTTTGAGGATTCCTATGGTTGTCATTAGAATGCTAACTTTCACTAGACTGTCTTATTTGTAAAGTTTCTATGGACTCCATCCTCCTAGAAAGGTTGTTCATTTGATTGGACATGTTGCTCATTTCTGTTCGCATAAGTTGTAATTGTTCTTGAATATCTCTAAGAATATTACTAGAGTTCGGGTCCATAGTAGCTATGACTTCTAGATTGTGTACTAGACGACCACTACGTAAATGTATGCAAAAACTAATCCTGAGACTGAGATCACAAAATAACACTTGCAAGTAAAAACGCAAAATAAAATTATAGCTAATAAAAAATATAAAATAAAGAAAATAAAGAAAATATTTTTTATTTTTTATTTTTTTATTTTTATTTTTTTTATTATCTTGGAGACTAAGTAATGACAGATTAAACCAAGAAAATGCGCAAGCAGGCAATGTAAGTCCTTTGAATTCACACAAGTAATCCAAACACAATGTTTCAGTTTCCCACTAATTTAACCAAGCTCCACAATTAATTAAGAGGATCAGATCTTCAATGCTAAACAAGCTCAAAATTAAGGTAATTTAATGTAAAGGCGGGCTATGTAATTTAGTTATGGGCAAGCACAAAAAAATAATATTAATGCTTAATCTTGGTTAACAAGTGTAAAAGCATACCAGGAACGATGATATTCAATGGGTAAAAGAATTTCTGACGAGGTGATATGGCAGTGAAGGATGACATGGCAGATGATGTAGCAGAATCCGCTGACGTGGCTACTGACACAGGTGTTGTCTCACGTGATGACGTGTCAAGTGATGTGGTGATGACGTGGCTGATGATGCAGATACTGAATGTTGACGTGGCGCTGACATGGTAGGGTTAATTATTTTAGGAGCCTCTGTTTCTGTCTTCCCTACCTCCTGTGGTCTGTTGCCGTTCTTTGTCGGCGATGGTGCACAAAGCGGGGCTTCGTGATTCTACTTGGGCCCGACGGTGCGAGGGATGGGGCAGTGGTGTCTGTGGAGTCGCTACTGAACGGGGGCCCGTTGATGTGTGGACCGGTCGTTGCTGCTGAAGGCGATGGCACTGTGGACGGTGGCAGATGGAGATCTGTTGCGTGGTCTTTGTTGTGGTGAGCCACCAGTTGGCGCTGGCTGTGATGGGTGGGTGGCTGCGTCTGGTGGTTTATGCTGCTGATTTGGTTCTTTGAAACCGGAGAGTCTGTTGTGGAGGCGCCGCTGCAACGATTTGGCGTGACGGCAGGTGGCGTGGAGAGTGGCCTGCTGTCGGAAAATCTCTCATCGTGGGTGTTATAGAGAGCTATCGTGGGTTTTTGGTTGTTGTTGGGGACGCCTGATCTGCCTTCTGGCGAAGGTGGCGTGCTGTGCGGCGGCGGCTTCTTTGGTGGAGAAGATGAACAGTGTAGATCCCGTTTTTTTTTTAGATCAATCTAAGGTTAAGCATAAACATATGGGTCGTTTAATTGTAAGAACAATTAAAAGCCATGCTATGATACCAAATTTGATGCGAAACAATAAATAATAAAATTAAAGCAAGAACAGAAAGAAGCTTTAGAAAAGAAAGAAGCTGAAGAAGAGAAGAAAAGGGATTGGAGATATGCAAAGTCTGCAATATCTTCATTAATCATCAAAAATTGTCTCTCAAAATGACAGAAGAACATATAAATAGTAAACCCTAAAACATCCCGCTATTGGGCTCGGCCCATCAAATCAAACTATTTAACATAAATAATAAAATAACAATAAGCAGGCCCAAATGGGCTAAATAAATAAAATAACAATGAAATAGGCCTAAATGGGCTTAGTCTCCCAACCAAAGCGTGACAGGCTGGGCCATTCTACATCGTCTTCGTCCATATACTTGTGTAGTTTGTGGTGTGGGTCTGGTGTCCCCGCCACCCGTAATCCCTTAAATCCAACAAAATCCAAAAGAAATAATTAGAATAAACAACCCAACGCAATCGTAGAGTACTTGTACCAACTCAGCGCAATGATAGAGCATTTATACCTGCCCAAAACAAAGAGAAACAACAAAGAAACCACTGTCATCTCATGCAAAATCAACCAAAATCTCATCCAACACACCAGACTAGCACTCTCCCAAGAACTACCACGCAACCAGGTATATCACAGGTAAGGTCTATATCTAACCACCAGCCCCTCCATATTAAACAAATCAGGAGAATGACAAGCCACCAAATACTCATTGACAACAAACAACTCAGGAAACTATAGCACACTATGCATGCCATGAAAAATAGCAAAAAGCAAACCGCTCACAACTTATCACGAGAACCAACCAACTTCTTCCCAATAAACACTACTCTAATCTACATTGAAAATATTTATAGTCTATAGTTAAAAAATTGAGCATTTTTAGCTTTTGTTATAATGTTTTTATGCTAAAATACATACTAACAATATCTAAATATTTTTTTATATTAAAAAAAAAATATTAACATGTAGCACGACCAATCATCTAGTTACTTGATTATACAATTTTGTGTCATTTATTGTTATGCTTTTTTATTTCTGTACTTTATTTTATCTTTTATTTGTTTATGAGTTGTTTTTGATATGCCTATTCGAGGATTTCTTTTATAGTTGAATAAAAAAATAAAAATTTTATGTTATCCAAAATAGGAGGAGTTTCTCCAATCTAATATAAAAAAATATTTAAGAAATACCAAGTAAATAATTAAAATTATTAAATATCAAATCTCTTTTATCTTTTAGTTTTTCATTTTTTCATTATAAAGTTTCCATTATTAATTAATTCCATCTATACATGGCAGTATTGTTCCTTGCCATATGTTGGGTTAGAACTCATGCTATCTTGGGCAGCAAAATTAATTTTTCTGGAGAAATTATGATCTATTCTTTTTTTCAAGTGTTAGCAGTTCTTTTTGGTTGTGTTCATTTGTCAATTGAAATTGAAATTCTATTTAAATTATCTAAAAGATATATCCTCATAAATATAGGTATTAATTCTAAAATTTGAATTCAAAAGATTAAAAAAGGGAACGAGACCAATTCTAGTTAATTTTATGTACAAAAAGTTAAGGACTGGATATTTTTCAATTAAATTTTAAATAAATCATTCACCTATTAATTAAAAAAATTATTTTTAACAAAATTATTTTAAAAAAAAACACTATTTCAATATATTTTCAAGTGAAAAACAAACTCTACCACAATATAAAACGGGCTCTAAAAATGTGTTTATTTTAGAGGTGGAGGTTGAGGTTTGGGTGTGGAACCACTAAAAAACTATAAAAAGCAAGAAATATTAGCTTTTGTGGTTGAGTTTTGTGCATAATTGGATTGTACCCAACCACAACCTCAACCACAAAAACTAAACTAAATACACCATAAGTTATGAAGCTAAACACGGTATTAAGAGTTTCTTTAAGAGTGTGATAATTTTTTTTTTAACTTCATCAGCATATTAAAGGTCTCTTTGAAAGCGTGGTATAAAACAGGTTATAAGTTATGAAGTTGAATATTTCTTGAGATTGTTTTTAAAAATATTTTTTTATTTAAAAATATATCAAAATAATATTTTTTTATTTTTAAAAAATTTATTTTTAACATCATCATTATATTAAAAACATTCAAAAAAAATCTAATTTAAAGTTAATTTTTTTTAAAAATTATAAATATAATTAAACCTCTACGGAAAACAAAAGGGTAAGTCGAATGTATTTCCTTTCAAGCAATTAGTTTGACCTTTTTCCCGGGGATTTAAATTTCATATTGGGGGGGACCAGATTTTTAAAATTCAAAATCCATAGAAGGGGGTAAAGAGGGTTGTTTTCCAGTGCAGTTTACGATGGCTGGTAGGCGTGGTTATGGTCAATGGTCAATCAAACTCTTTTGGTTGAATCCATCAAACCACACGCTTGAAACTTTCCTCTTTCACACCGTGTTCTATAAAAAGTCAATATATTTTTTATTTATTTACTGAAAATTAATTTTTTAATCATTTTAATATATTGATATCAAAAATAATTTTAAAAAAATAAAAAAAATTATTATTTTAATACATTTTAATATTAAAAATATTTTAAAAAATAATTATAATCACTTTTTCAAACAATCACCATGAGCCATATTAGTCCATGTGACGACTTTTCTTTAGAGGTTGTCGATTAATCTACAGAAAAAAACTTTGAGATTTTTGGGGGTCGAAATCAAGAGAGATGGAGGTTCACATCCATGCTGGAATTTTTTTATATTTTTTTTATAATCATTGTGCTTGAAAAGGGGTCGCCCATTTCAATGCGAAAGCTTCATGAACATAAAAAAATAAAATAAATAAAATAAAATTTGGCCATTGTTAGGTTATCATGGATTAGGATACTTGCTTTGATTTCACACTTGACCAAAAATATTATATCTAATGTGGTTTTGCCTTCCGGGTAAAATTTGAATTTTTTTATGATTTTAGATTATTTTAATGTGTTGATATTAAAAATAATTTTTTAAAAATAAAAATATATTATTTTAATATAAAAAATATTTTAAAAAATAATTTCTATCCAATCTCAAATATTACAGGATGTTTATTGGACATAAATAAAAACATTGTTATACGATGATGGAAGACATGACACCCAATTTGATTTGATTGTGACAAATGAATCAATCAGATTAAGATTAATTTTGAGTGTTGAGAACGGATTCCAAATTCTAACTTATTGGTTTAGTTCTTCATGGAAAGGCGCAGCATCTTTCTTACTTTATTAATTTCCAGTTGCTTGAAATTACGAGTATAGTTTCCAATGCCTTTTTTTTTTTTTTGTTAAAAACTCCTTGTAGATGGAATTTCAGATGCACAAGGCTGGATGTAAAGGTATGATTTGACGCTGCACTGATGTTTTTGGTGAAATCATCGGGACAGTTTGTCTTTGTCTTGTGCATGCCTATACTCGCGCCTTTCTTTTCTTTTTTTTTCTTCTGTTTTTTTATTTTCATAATTATAATTGTGCAGCCAATCAACTTAAATATATCTCAACTAATTTCCTAATATTTAAAGTTAATGACTAATAAATTTTCAGTAACCCTAAAATTTATAAACTCAAACTAGTAATATCTGAAAAATAAACCTAGAATTTAACTAATTGAACTACACCCTTTATAATTATATTCGCACCTTTCTTTCCTCTAAAGGTCGTGTCACTAATTTCTCAGCAAATTTTATTTTTATTCTTTTATTTTATTTATTTTTTATCTCATATTTTGTATTCATTATTTTAATTGTTATATTTTTTAATTTTCTTGATTTATTTTTTTAATTTCATCTCTTATTTTTTATTCCGTTTAATTTTTATATCAGATTTGTTCATTGTTCTTTTAATTGATATTTATTTTATTTTTTAATTTTGGATGATTGATAATTTTGCTTTTTGATTTTTTTTAGTTTATCTTTTATGGGTAACCTGATTTTATGATCCGAATTACAAGTTTTGAAAATCAGTCCAGTTTGACTTTGATTCTTTGTTTATTTTTTTATTTAAATTGCTTAATTGTTTTTCAATTTATTCTTCAACATTAGGTTATTAGGCCATTAGCTTAGCGAGTTTTGCGACTTTTCTTTTTATAGAGTTATTTCGATTTATATTCCAAGTTATGGTTTTGTCGGGTTAAACTGAGTTAACTTATTTTTTTATATTTTTTTTAGTTTTGTCTTCCATTATTTTGTTTATTTGAGAGTTGACTCTATTATTATATTCATTTTTTTTATATGTTGTTATCTTGCCCTCGTAATCGGGCTGCGTGATTGGCTTAGTGACTAGAATTGGAATTTTTTTTATTCTTTTTTAAAATTGATTATTTTTTAATTTGTCCTTCAACATTTGATTTGCTAGTAATTGTTTTTGGTTTTTTTATTTTTATTTTTATTTTCATGAGGTTATCATGATCTTATTTAATTTTTTACTTTGTTATTAAATAGGATCGTTGACATCTTTTAAAAATATTTAAAGGGTACCTTTTTATAATATTAACAAATATTTTTTTTATTAGCATTGTCATTTTTTATTGTCTTTGGCTTTATTTTTTATATATATAATTATATATATAATTAAATTAATTAAACTTACTAAACCTATTCCAATTATTGACCCGGTCCCAAATTTCTCTTGCTCTTTTAAAAATGCTATTGCCTCATGAGCATCCATTTTGTCACGGCCTGCGATGTAAAACAGGCGACATATCTAAGTAAATAATATATAATTAATTAAATAAAAATACTATTTTTATGACCTAATAATTTGTCAATTAAATTATAAATTATTAAAAAATAGTTTATTGCAACGAACGACATATTGTTTGTTGAAAAAAGGAATGGGGCAAAACTCTTTAAAAAAAGGATAGACGAACCTCGCATGAGCTTTTTTATTTTTAACCGAGTTCGCAAGCTTGACCTCTCTTTCCTTTTACTTTTCATTATTTTTTTAAAATTTTTAATACATACTTTCTCTTATTTTCAAAATTGTTTAGTTTATTTTTTAAAAAATATTGATTAATATTTTAATTATTTATTTTAATTTCATAACACTTTTTTCTTATATTTTATATAATTATAAAAGAGAAAATTGTTTGTTGTTAGCAATTAAAATTAATCTATAAGATAAAATATATAAAAATATATAAAATAAAAAAGATAGCTGAAATAAAATATGCATGTGCATGTATAATGTCTTACAGGAAAAATTAGATTCTCTTTAATATTTTGTTAGCATTGATAAATATTTTTTAATTTATCAACTCATATATATTTTATATTTATTTTAATAAATATAAACATCATTTTTCTATTAATTAATTAAAAAAATATTATATCCAAAGATTTTTTTTATTATGTTAAAAAATAACATAAAAGTATTAGCATGATGTGACTAGTCAAGTAAGTGACCACATAGCACTCGTAAAAATGATAATTTAATTACATCAATAATACAATTAACTCCAAACAGTTACTTCCTCAGAACAAAAAAAAATCTCTCTGTCCGAATCTCTGCGTTTTTTCTTTGCGTTTAGAAATGTGATAAAAATTATTATTTTCTTAAAAAATATATTAAAATAATTTTTTTATTATTATATCAAAATACTAAAATTAATTTAAAAAAAATTCAAATTTGAATGAAAAACAGTTTAACTGTGCCAAACGGGCACTGAATTGCCGGCCGAACACAACCGGCGTTTTGTCTGATCTACTTGTCTTTCTCTGCAAATCTAGCGTTTCTTTAGAGAACCCATTTATTCGAAGAATTTAGGGTTTTGTAAACTTTTAAATTAAGAATGCTGCTATCTTAGTAGTGTTTCAAAAAATTCGTTGTTGAAGAAGCAATCGAAATCTAGTGTTCAATGCAGGGGTCATCGAGCGCAGTGGCGCAACCAGAGGCCATACTAGAATGGTTGCAAAAGGAGATGGGGTATAGGCCATTAGGACCGTACAGTGCAACCACAAGCAAATCTCAATTGCCTTCAATTGATGCGACGAGGAAAATTTGTCGTGGAAATATGATACCCATTTGGGGGTTTTTGGTAAAGAGAGTGAAATCGGAGAAAACGGTGGAGAATATAAGGAAGAACATATTGGTACATGGTAGTGGTGGTGGTTTGGTAAATGCGGGGAAAGATGAGGGGAGAAGTAAAGGAGGGAGGAGGAAGGAGAAGGTGGGCGGGGAGAGTGGGGGTGGTTCGAGCATGCTGGAGAGTAGGGAGGTGGCATTGCAAGAGAGGGAAATGGCGGCGAAGGAGGTTGAGAGGTTGAGGAGTATTGTTAGAAGGCAGAGGAAGGATTTGAGGGCTAGAATGATTGAGGTTTCGAGGGAGGAGGCGGAGAGGAAGCGTATGCTTGATGAGCGTGCTAAGAATAGGTTCGCTTGTTTAACATGTTTCTGATGCATATGTTTTTTTTTTTTGTTTATTGATTAGTTAAAGTGATTCATGGTGTGCTTAATTGATAAGGAATCTGATCTTTGATTTGATGGTTTTTGATAAGAATGGACAATTAGTTTCTCTCAGGATATTTGTTCGTGCATGCTGGGATAGATCTTAAATTGGTTCTCTAGGTTTATTGATTAATTTAAATTATTAATGTATGCTTTATTGTTAAAAACCAAGGAAATTAGAGGAATGTGGGGTTTGGCCGGGATGGGTTTTTTTCTTGGTTTGGAGAGGAACGCAAGAATTTTGTTTGTTAATATTGGTGGGAATTAAGTTGAAAATTCCCATTTCTGGATGCATAGGAAATGTGAAATTTGTTTTGCAAAAATCTATGTTCAGTTCTAGAAGTAAAAAGTTCACGAGGGCATGTTCAAGAATAGATGGAGTGACAATATCAACTAGGATTAGTTGGATTCTGTTGCTATTGATCATTCCTAAACTTGTGTACCTAGATTGATGGTTGGCATCCGCTCATTGTTGTTCCTATTGTTCTTTACACATATTTCGTTGAAGTTTCGTGTCGCACTGCTATGGACCATGTTGTTCCTTTGAAAGTAAAAGATTTCTACCACTTAATTCTATAAATTCTTATGGACAAATTTGCTTTGCTTGGATACATATTACATGGCCATATCAATTATATAGCAGTTCTTGGTAGAAAGTACAAGTCAAAATTGCCTCTTTGCATAAAGGCCTTTACTTTCTGATTATAACAGTTTCATGTGCATTTGTGAAACTTGATATTGAACTTCAATTATCTGGGAAGCTATTGAGGGATGCAGACTCTGACATGATTATATACATTGGAAATCTATTGGTGTCTGAATCGTAAAACCCCCGATCCTCTTAGCAGGCACTTTATCACGGGAAAGGACAACTAGGGAGTGGCAGTGATTTATTTTGTTTTGTTGAGTAACAATTTTAAAGAGGAATCCTTTTGATGAGGATGTAATCCATCCCAACCCTTGTGATGTGTCCTATGGGCTGCAGGCACAAACAGGTCATGCTGGAGGCTTACGACCAGCAATGTGATGAGGCAGCAAAAATATTTGCAGAGTATCATAAACGTCTTCATCAACATGTTGATCAAGCGAGGGATGCTCAAAGGTCAAGCATTGACAGTTCTATTGAAGAAGTTAGCAGTTTCAGTGCAAACAGTGAGAAGGAAGCTGTTTATTCAACCGTTAAGGGCACTAAATCTGCTGATGATGTCATTCTAATTGAAACAACTTGTGAAAGAAATATCCGGAAGGCATGTGAATCTCTTGCAGTTTATATGTTCGAGAGAATACGCAACTCTTTCCCTGCTTATGAAGGAAGTGGCATTCATTTGAATCCTCAATCAGAAGCAGCCAAGTTGGCCATTGATTTTGATGGGGAAATACCTGATGATGTTAGAACTGTTATTGTGAATTGCCTGAAGAATCCTCCTCTCTTACTCCGGGCAATTACTGCATACACTTCACGACTGAAAACTTTGGTTTCTAGAGAAATTGAAAAAACTGATGTTAGAGCTGATGCAGAACTCTTAAGGTACGTTCATATTTTCTTGCTATTTCATGTTGGCTCATGCAAGTACAATTTTTGTCAGATTGTTGGAGTGGCCATTTACCCTGCTCACACCAAAATTTCTTGTTACTTGTATAATGTAATAATTTCTTTGTTGCCTTAATTCATTTGATCATTCCTGTATTTGATAAATGTGGATAGCTGCATAATTTCTCATTAACTGAATTGGGGCTTAGGCTTCTAATGCATATGATGGAGACAAGTCACAATGAATTGCAAGATAAGTTTTTTGTTGTGGCCATTACACTATGTGCAATAGTACCTAAAAACAATTGTTTTGTTGTGATAAATCATGTGCTTGATCCGGTCCCCCATAACAAATGTTGTACTTTCTTAGTCATGTAGGTATGTGTTACTCGTATATTGTGAATTGACTAAGGCAGTCATGTAAGTAGTCTGTTTAGAAGTTGTTCTGGCAAGGCATTGATGAAATGATATTCTTGTTATTTTCTTCAAATTGACGAGGACCATCATGCATCATGCATTCATGTTGTATTTACATGCAAAAAGACTGTAAACTTTTGTTACACTTACTGTAACTGATATAGTCAATTTTTGTTATTGTCGTTTCCAAAGTACATGGTAAGTACATTAAAGAATATGCAAATTGTCTCTCGATTCTTCCACACTAATATGGATTCTGTTGTTGTTTATTACTGTACATGTCAATAACATAAATTTACAGTTGCTTTGTTGACTTGAATGTTCCTTTTTACTTGATCAATAATTCTAAATCGCTTGATCAGATACAAATACGAGAACAACAGAGTAATGGATGTTTCTTCTACTGACACAAACTCATCATTACACCACCAGCTTTATGGCTATGGGACGATTGCAACAGACATGACTTATAGAGGATCACAAAATCAGCTTCTTGAAAGACAGGTTTTCTTCTTTATAGATGGTAGCTTTCGTATTTGAAATTTACCTTTTAGTTTTCATATAAAGCAATATATATATATATATATATATATATATATAAACTCTTTCTTTTAATTTAATGCCTCCTAATTCCTGTACTTTTAAGTTATTGTGCCAATGTGGTTAAGGGCTTTGGGTGCCAAACTGATACCCTCCTATTGTGAAAGGATATATAGTGGGTGCTTTTGCATTTGATTTTGTTTTTTTTTATTTTATGCTATTGCTTTTATATCTGCACTCTCGTGTCTGGAGCTGTTCATTTGACATTGTTTTGCATGGTTGTTTTCAGAAAGCCCATGTTCAGCAATTTTTGGCCACTGAAGATGCACTCAATAAAGCTGCAGAAGCCAGGGACTTGTGTCAGAAGCTTTTAAAACGATTGCATGGAACTGGTGATGAAGTTTCTTCCAACTCAATTGTTAGTGGAGGCACAACACAGAACATGAGCAGTCTGAGGCAATTCGAGGTAATTGCTCCCATTGATTTGTGGTTAATAGTCGTGAAGGTCTTGAACAATGCTACGATGAAATGGTGGCTTTACCCCTTGCTTTTGATACTAGCCTGTTTTTCAGTGTTTGGTTATGGAAATTTGAGTATTTCATTGAAGTTCCTACTGATGAGATTGTTAGATATACTTGGAATGCAAAAGTGTTGGTTTTCTGCTGTAACATATCTAGAACCATTTGTTCTTCTGTGCTCTGAAATTTTTCATGTCAACCATCTTGCTCCTAACTAGTGATGATGTGTCATTCGTGCACATGAACTTATTTTCTTGAAGGGCGCAACATAATAATACTCATTCTCGACACACAGATAATCTATACTGCTTGCACTTACTCTAGGCAGCCTCACTTTGAAGTTCATTTATATAGTTCTTCAGCGTGATATCAAGGCACTGACCTCACAGAAGCTTCAAAAACAATGGTTAATGCTATTGTACCTTAAATTAAGCGTACAATAAATTTACATCCGAGACATCATAATGCAAGTATGCCATACATTTTTACTTATCTAATACTCATTTAATCCGTTCATTGTGCTAAAGATACATTTTGAAATTCTTTTTTAACTAATGTCCAATATTTTCTGTGCAGTTGGAGGTTTGGGCCAAGGAGAGGGAAGCTGCTGGACTGAGGACAAGCTTGAATACATTGATGTCTGAAATACAACGCTTAAATAAATTGTGTGCAGAGAGGAAAGAGGCTGAAGATTCTTTGAGAAAGAAGTGGAAGAAGATTGAAGAGTTTGATGCACGCAGATCTGAACTTGAAGCTATATATACCACTCTACTGAAGTTTAACACGGAGGTATTTGATTTTGAAGATTTTTGAAGAACTCAAAGCATTAGTTTATCTGACATTTAATTAATTTAATCATATGACTGGATATTGTTAATTCACGTGTCAGAATTAATTATGAAGACTTGTAGGTCAAATGTTTCCTGATGGAGATCACTACCTTGAGTTTTGTGTGCGTTTGTCTGCATGCTTTTGTAGCATAGCTCAATTTGTCCTTTTCTATGCTATAATTCAACCTGGTGATTTTAATGTCCAAGGCAATAAGTTTTCTATGTTTCACAAGAAATGGGTGTGTGCAATGGGGATGCATCACATTTTGTTGAAATGTTTTGGTTGTCTGTTCAAATCGAGAGTAACATAGCTTAACTTGTCTTTTGTATGCTAAAATTAAACTTTGCTGATGATTTAACTGTTTCAGCCTAATGTAATAAATGACTCAAAAGAAATGGATGCGAGCAATGGGGATATATTACATTTTGTTGTTAATTTTTGGATTTCTTCCTTTCCATTTGTTTTAACCATTGCTTTCGCAGCCTTGTTAAACTCTTAAGAAATATGTGTGAAATTATAACACTTGTAAAAATTTCATTTGCCTCCTAGGATGCGGCAGCATTCTGGAAACGACAGCCATTGATTGCAAGGGAGTATGCATCAATTACTATCATCCCAGCATGTACAATTGTTGTGGACATTGCAAACAGTGCCAAAGATCTTATTGATAAAGAAGTTAATGCCTTCTCGCGATGTCCTGATAATAGTCTTTACATGCTTCCTTCAACTTCACAGGTTTGTGAAATTGAAACAGCATGTTGGTTTTCTGGTATCAAATATTGCAATATTTTTAGTTGTATATTCATGCTAAAAGAAATTTATTTTTTAATTAAATTCTATCAGGCACTGTTGGAGTCCATGGGTTCTAATGGATCTACAGGACCTGAAGTTGCTGCTGCTGCAGAGAAGAATGCTGCTTTATTGACAGCAAGAGCTGGTGCTAGGGATCCATCCGCAATCCCATCCATATGCCGTGTGTCTGCTGCCCTTCAGTATCCTGCTGGTAAGTTCTTACTTTTCTATAGAAGGTTAGAAGCTTGTCCCGGGCTATCTTTTTGGATTTTGGATAGCTGTTTGGGCTGGGCGGAACGTGTGATATCTGAGGTTGGGACTTTGGGCATATTCATTTGTCAGGGTTCCACTTAAAGGATTCCTGTTGTGCAAAAGGTTTTTAGATCTAGTTGCATCTGGCAAGCTGGAAGATTTGCATAGGCTGATCTCTTACTGAAGTGGAAGACCAATAATCTCCAAGAAGCTTTGAAAAAAAAAATAAAGAAGAACATTTGGGTTAAGAGCTGAACATGTTCATAAAATGATATAACTGTGCCTTTTCTTTAATAGCCTTATATCGATTTTCAAGGAAAAAAATAAAATAAAATTCAGAGGATATTTCTTGCAGAGGATTCATTATCTTCATCAAAGCTTGGTTGACTACATTCAAGTTAAGATTTTTGTCATACTAATGAAGCATGATAATTGTTGAAGGAAAAGATTAGTATTACCAGTTGGCATGCATAACAGTTAACTGTCACCCGAGCATAAGTTGTTTAATTAAGAAGTATTGTTCCTTGATCACTGCTTAGTGATGAATTGTATGTTTTTGTGGATTCCTGGTATTTAGTTTGAGCAGCAGCAATATATTTAGCGGAATTGAATATTTGAGTTGATGACTTCTTCCCATTGGTTGCAATGTGGTCTGTTCTATGTGCATTTCTGAATACTGAGCCTGCTAAAGGTTGCTTTACATGTTATTCTTATGCCTATAATTTTGTTGACTATATCATGGTTTTAACTATGTAAAATATAAGTAAATTGGAAATGCATTCACTGACTTGACATCCAAAGTATGTGCTTCCTTTTATTTTCTTATGTTCTAAGTGAGTTGCAAATGACAAATAGGTTTGGAGGGTTCGGATGCTGGTTTAGCTTCAGTGTTAGAGTCCCTGGAGTTCTGTTTAAAACTTCGTGGTTCTGAGGCTAGTGTGTTGGAGGACTTGGCAAAGGCAATCAATCTGGTCCATATTCGGCATGATCTTGTTGAAAGTGGTCATGCAGTGTTGAACCATGCATACCGTTCTCAACAAGAATATGAAAGGTACAACTGGACATGTGCATGCTTGTTTTACTGTGGTATTGTAATTATCCAAATGGTCTGCATTTTGAGTAAATATTTTTTATATCAATTCTGCCACTTTTCTTTTTTGATGACAAACATTTGTAAATTGTGCAGTTGTTGACATGGAACTCCTCTTTTAGACTTAGCCTTTAAATACCTTTCCCCTAGTTTCTAGTTTCTACCATTTTGTCAGTGATTTGCTTGTCCTGATTTATGTCCTTCAATAGAATTACTTTCTGACGATGTTGTAAATGACCAAACTATTTGAGTCATGAATATGTTGTGTTTCATGTGATCTCTCTCTTTCTCTGACACACAAACATGCAAACAATCGCTTAGATCTCATGTGCATGGATTTGGTTTCTTTTTCAATTTCCTTGGGAAATCTAACAGGTGTCTTTAAGGCACTTCATAAGAGGTTAATTATGATATTTAATGGTAAATGTTGTAACAATCAGACAATTTTAAATTTTGAAAATTTTATCTACTCACCATTACGCAGCCCATGAAATAAGATTTCTTTTTTTGTATTAGTAATGTGAATGGATTGAAATATTCACAATTAAAAATTGTCTAATTATTATAATTAAATTACCAATAACTAATCTCTTAGAGTGCCTTAAGGACACCTATTAACGCGACCCCATTTCTTTTCCTATCCTAACCTTTTTTTTATGTGACACTGAGAAGCTTCACATTTGTTGTTATGTCATCCAGGACAACAAATTTTTGCTTGGACTTGGCCAATGAGCAAGAGAAAATTGTCGTGGAGAAATGGTTACCTGAGCTTAAGACTACAGCTTTGAATGCCCAAAAGTGCTTGGAAGATTGCAAGTACGTGAGAGGTTTGGTGAGTACATACTGTAACTGAAAATGTATTAATTTTTTGTTGCATTTCCTGCATGTTGTTTCATGAAGAGAGAGAAAGATCATTGAGATTTTGGGTTGGGTTGGAATGAAGATACTTATGTCTTGACTATCCATTTAATCTCTTGATTCTTGATTTTAAATTGGAGGGACATTGACTAGATTACTGATGTTGTTTAAGCAAAATTTGAAGATGTCTGCAAAAGCAGATTTGCTTTGTATTGTGTTGATGTCTGTTGCAGTAGCTGGTGAGGTTGCTAGGCTCTTTTATTTGGTAGTGGGTTAGTGGGACTTCTGGGTATTTAGTTAGAAAGATATATGATTCTCAAAACAAGTTAATTTCTGGAATTTGTAGATCAAACTTGACCATCGACCTTGTTGGGACCACTTAGAAAACATGCTTAGATTGTCTTTTTGTAGTAGGTTTGGGATGGGATGGAGCGTGGTTAATTCTTTGGATGATATCTCATGTCTTTTTTTCATGGTTGTTTTTCTTAGTTTATATGGTTATAGGAGGAAACCTTTTTTTTTTTTTTTTTGTTTTTGAGAGTCTGAGTCTTGTGTCATTGCATTATGAAAAGCACTCGTTCATGGCTATTTCTTTTGGCAAATCAAATGTGGAAGGCTAAGGCACCTTCTAAGTCCAAGAAATCTGTTAGGTTGCTGTTTTTAATAAGATAAGATGTTGGAGGTGCAGTGGCCATATAAAAAATTGTCTTCATATGCATGTGTTACATGCCTTGGGTGTTGTCACCTTTTCATTGTATTCTTTTGTCGTGTTAAATATACAGAATAGGTTTTTTGCTTGTTTTGGTGGATATAGGATAGGAATGTCCTTGAATGTTAAGGATTCATTATTCATTCATATCTTTAGTGTGGGGGGAGGACATGTAAGGACTGGCTACAGAACAATATGATGAAGTTTCCACCAACAGATACTATGGTGTTATATAAGAATCAAATGTGAGAAACAGGCAGATGAAACAATGTTAAAGTCAAGATAGAGAAGATTAGATGGATCAGTTTGGATGTCTATCTACTGGCACAAGTTGTTTTTTAGATTTCATGAATTGTATGGGCTGGAGCAGCATTCTGTTTCCAAGAGCTAATCAGCTGCACCCTTGAGAAGCAAATTTTAGGACAGGTTAAAAACTCAAGAAATAACTGCCTAACAAAATGCTGATGCAAACAGAATTAATATTTGTTGCCATATCTTAAGCAAAAGGACAAAATTCTTTATTTGGTTCTAAAAAAAAGGATCATGCCCATCAATGATCACTCACAAGGCTGTTTATACAATTCCCGACTTCGCTTAAAATTGCTTGCTATGTTTAGACTTAATTGTTGTTTTGTGTCATAGTATGGCATGCCTAGGTTTGTGGTTTATATGTTTTTCTGCCCCCTCTCGTCTGACCTATTTTTCACCATTTCTTATGATTCTCGTTTCAGAAGTGATGGAAAGAATTGAGTATGAATTGTTAATCTAGTAATCTGTAACTGTAATTCTGGTTGTTTTTTTTGTTCTGTTCTATATCTAGCCCTTGACATTGTTTCTGCAGCTTGATGATTGGTGGGAGCAACCAGCATCTACTATTGTTGACTGGGTTACAGTTGATGGACAAAATGTTGCTGCTTGGCATAATCACGTCAAGCAACTTCTTGCATTTTATGATAAAGAGCTCATGTGAACAAGATCTTTGTGCACTTTTCCTTGCTTGACTGATTTTTTTTACCACTTTCATGTCAATACGGAAAATTACATTTGGGTCGCATGGGATACACTCGAGAATGCGATGAAGAGATCTTCGATGATATCCTTCTATTTAGTTTGCAGGATGAGGGGGGAGGCGGTTGGATGGATTTGGTATGTGTACATGAGGGTAGACAGAGGCAATCAAGCACCATCGATTGGAATACTAGTCAAAGCATCCTCCATTGGCTTAGAACATTAAAGGGAGGTGGTGGTGGTGGTGGATTTCTGTACTCTGCTTTTTGGTTGAGGTATCTTGGCCTGTTGTCTCCCTTTCCCACTAATTTTGTACAGACTGGTTGGTTAGTGTACTATAGGGCATCTGTTGTCATTAAAAGTTATGAGGCGGTTTATGATTTGCTTCTTGTTTATTCAGTCTATATATGGCTTATAAAAAAGTCATTTCTCCTGTATTGATGGGTGGAGCTGTACCTAATCTCTTTTATAATGGAAGTTAGGAGGAAGTGTGTTTTATGGCGTGAAAGAACAATCAAAATATTACTGACTGAAGGCTCAGAGCCAGAGGGGATGGCGCACTTGCTGTCTTAAATTTGTAAGGCTTTCTTTTTTTATTTATCGTAGTTGTCAGAATGGATTTTAACATGTCCTGTCCTTATCTTTTTATGAAGCGTTTTACAGCGGACATTGGGATTAAGAAACTGTAAAAGATAATACTAGAGATACTTGACTTTTATACTAAATGATGAGAAATTTTATAGTGCTTAAACTCTAACTAGTGACATTACAGCCGACCACTCTGCCTACAAAATAACAGCACCACCCTCCGCCCCTCTCTCTGCCGACCAAAACAATTAGAAAGTGGTCCTGTTCGTTGTTCTTGTTCTCGTTGCAATAGCTTGCCTCCATCCCTATCTTCTCCCTTCTTTCTGTCGATCAATAAAATTAAGTAATCATGTTCCTTGTTCTCGTTGCGAAGGCAGCATAAATCCTTTTATGAAATTCATTGTTCAGGGGAGGTGATTCATCTGTAATTTGTGGTCAGTTTATATACAATTGTTTTTGGAATTCTCTTGGCTGTTTTCATTGTTAGGCTGTCTAAATGCTGTAAACTATTTGATTTGCTAGTGATAATGGATTTGAAATGGTATCAACTGGTTATCTAAGAGGAGAAAAAGTCATGTATAATAAGCGTCATGCTTGGTTTTATCACTGTAAGAAGTTCTCGGGCAGTGTTGAATGCTTCCATTCAGTATCTTATATACTCTATTCAAGATTATATATTGCTTATTATTTATGTTCAAACATTTCATAGACTTGGCCTACTAATCCCTATGTATTAATATGCATAGAGTATATTTTTAGAGTTATTCTAAGATACCAGACCAAATTCACTTGGTCATAATTGGTAGTAAATAAACTGAACTTACACAGAGAGATTGAGTGATCAAAACTAGTAGTATTTTGATAATCCATGGAAGACCTTATTGCAGGAATACTGACAACTATTTCAAATGCAAGGAAGTCAATTAAACCCTAACTCCTAGATAAAATTCACAAAATTAATAATGGAGAATATTATGTGAAGTAAGTATTGGAATTAAAAGGATGACTTTGGATTTTGGGAACTTGAAATAAGATGTTCATGTGTTAACTTAAAAATAAAAGTATGAAAATGGTGGAAAAATAACAATAAAAATAAAAATAAAAAACAAAGAAATGCATATAAAAACCAAATGGAAGAGATAAAAAGGGAAAGCAATGTTTGGAATATAATTTAATAAAATTCGATGTAGTATGTTTAAACTTAGTATTAAAAATACGTTTGAATCCAGAAAATATGATCCAGTGAACATAGATGGTACAATGTAGACTCGTGGCCCAAAAATTTATAAATTAGTTTTTATAAATTTGGGGTGAAAATATTTAAAAAATTATTTCAAAATTTTCAAATGAATTAATGTATGATTCTATGCTCGAATGACTTTGATCTCCAGTATAAGACTGCATGCAATCACATAGTTTTAAACCCGCAAGTGAACAAAATTTGAGGAATTGTTTTACTATAAATAGAGATGGAAGTTCCCAATGAATTAGTAAAAAAATATAAATGAATTAAGTACATAAAATAGTATAAAAATTTAGATACTTGGCTTAAAATTACATGCCGACTAGTTTTACACTATAAGCATAACTTTCAATCTGACCCTTGGATGATACTGAAATTCTATGAGGAGTCTTATAACATATTTATTTAGGGTAGGGTAAAATCTTAGTACGATCGAAATTAAAGAAGGCTGCACGAAAATATTGACAGCCGAACAAAATTTAAAAGGGTTCATTAAGGGTAAATTGGTCAATTGAACTTAAAAGCTGAAAAAATCAGCCTCTTATTCTTCCTTAATTTGCCGGCAGAAATGGAAATAAAGAATAGAAAGAGAGAAAAGAATAGTTGAAAGCCAAATATTAAAAATCATTGAGATAAAAGTAGAAATTTGGTAAGATTTATGAGTTATGAAGTGTGAAACACCAACCAATTTATCAAGCAAAGTGATGCGAACCTCGTGATCACGTGGTCATGCAACCCACAATCAAGATTGAGATCTGATCCCAGAAAGCTGAAATAGGTCTAATAGGAGTGTGACACAATAGAAACCTACTCCAAGGCACCAACATTATTGGATTGAGTAGAATGACGCCACGAAGCCAGTTAATCTTTGATAAGTCAGATTCAGTTCGTTCAAGAACTGAAGAATGCAAGAATCACTCTCACACGTTAAAACTAAAAAATTCGGAAGTAATTATCATCAAAGCTGCCAAAATTTTGGCTTACATGAGTTTAAATAGTTCTTGAAAAGTTAACCCTAATGGACCCCTTATGTGGACTTAAACCCTAAACTGAAAACCCAAAACTGACCCAAAACCTTAAACTGAAAAGCCCATAACTTAATCCAAACAAGCCTTAGATCCTAACTGAAAACAAAGTATTAATTAAGCCCAAACAAGCCTTGAGGTGTAGCTAACAAAATAAAACAAAGCCCATAATATTAAATCCATGTTCTGTTATGAGAAGAAGAGAAGGAAGTAAAATATTATAGAACCGATTCAAGGCTTATTTATAGCCTTCCATGCGCACCCCTTTAATCCTAGAAACAAAAGGAAAAGGTAACCATCCATGTTGTTTCCAAGTTGTAGAAGGATTCTTTTGTTTCCTTTCTTTGTCCTCACCTTATGACCCAAATAAGGTTGTGTTGGACCCCTCTTGCACATGGATAAGATGTGCTAGGGTCTCCTCTTGATACTCTAATGGACCTTTCAATTCTGACTTGGTTGAAACATTCAAAACCAATGCATGCAATGCCTCTTTCATGCTTTGTCTTGGACCGAGTCATTGGACCATTTGGAACATGTAATGGGTCCTTCTTTGGTGTTTCTGGGCTGGTCCACATCATCCCTCTCTCCTTGAAAGGATTCGACCTCGAATCAAAATTTGTGTCAAACAACGTAAGATCAAGCAACATTAAAGGTAGCACTAATACCATACTCACCGGAAGGTCAATTTTGTATGCGTTGTCATTGATTCTCTCTAAAACCCGAAATGGACCATCACCACGAGGCTGTAATTTTGATTTCCTTTGGTTAGGAAATTGTTCCTTACGCATGTGCACCCAAACCCAATCACCGGGTTGGAAAACAACTAGTTTACGTCCCTTATTTGCTTTAGAAGCGTAAAGTCTGTTCTTTTTCTCTATTTGCAGTCGAACTCCCTCATAGAGTTGTCTCACCATCTTTGCCTTCTTTTCACCATCTAAACTTATCTTTTCTTCAAAAAGCAAAGGAATTAAGTCCATAGGAGTCAGTGGATTAAAACCATAAACAATTTCAAATGGAGAAAAACCAGTGGTCGAATGCACAGTTCTATTATAAGCAAACTCAACAAAAGGCAAATATTTTTCCCAACTCTTTAAATTCTTTTGAATTATAGCACGCAAAAGTTAGGATAATGTTCTATTCACTACCTCAGTTTGTCTATCTGTTTGAGGATGACATGTTGTCGAAAATAAGAGTTTAGTTCCCAACTTTCCCCATAAGGTCTTCCAAAAGTAGCTAAGGAACTTAACATCACGATCTGACACTATAATACTCTTAGGAATGCCATGCAAACATACATTCTCCCTAAAAAACAAGTCTGCGATATGAGATTTATCATCCGTTTTATTGCATGCAATGAAATGCGCCATTTTAGAAAACCTGTCAACCACAACAAAAATAGAGTCTCTACCTTTCTTTGACCTAGGTAAACCTAAAACAAAGTCCATAGAGATATCTACCCAAGGTTCAGTAGGCACATGTAATGGTGTATATAGTCCATGCGGTTGTACTCTAGATTTTGCCTTTCTACAAGCAATGCATTGTTCACAAATTCGTTGCACATCTCTTTTCATCTTTGGCCAATAAAAATGCTCATGCAATACATCCAAGGTTTTCGCAACCCTAAAGTGACCCATTAAACCACCCCCATGTGCTTCACGAACAAGCAATTCACGCAAATAACTAGCGGGAACACACAATCTATTCTCTTTGAACAAATAACCATCCATCAAATAAAACTTACCAAAAGCCGAATGTCCACATGCATTATAAATCTCGGCAAAGTCAGAATCATTATCATACAATTCCTTCACATATTCAAAACCTAACAATCTAGTATTCATTGTGTGTAAAAGAACATACCTGCGCGAAAGTGTATCAACTACGATGTTCTCTTTGCCTTGCTTATACTTGATTACGTAAGGAAAAGTTTCAATGAATTCAACCCATTTTGCATGCCTCCTATTCAACTTACCTTGTCCTTTCAGATATTTCAAGCACTCATGATCCGAATGGATTACGAACTCTTTTGGCCACAAGTAATGATGCCATATCTCAAGTGCTCTTACCAATGCATAGAGTTCTTTGTCGTAAGTGGGATAGTTCAAGGTCGCTCCACTTAACTTCTCACTAAAATATACAATAGGTCTCCGATCCTACATCAAAAAAGCACCTATTCCCATTCCAGATGCATCACATTCTATTTCAAATGCTTTCGTAAAGTCAGGTAAAGCCAAAACAGGTGCGAGAACATAATTTATCTTTCAAAAGAACAAAAGCCAATTCTTGTTCCTCCCCCCATTTAAACCCAACCGACTTTTTAACAACTTCATTCAAGGGTGCAACTATTGTACTGAAATCTTTCACAAAACGCCTATAAAAACTAGCTAACCCATGAAAACTCCTTACCTCACTTATCGATTTGGGTGTAGGCCAATCCCGGATGGCCTTAACTTTCTCCTCATCCATCTCGATACCACCGTGCGCTTACAACATAGCCAAGAAACACAATTTTCTCCATGCAAAAGGCACACTTTTTAAGATTAGCATACAATTTCTCACTACGCAGCACACTAAGTACATTACATGATTCATTAAACACATAAACGTAGATCATAATGTCATCAAAATACACAACCACAAACTTACCTATGAATGCACACAATACATGATTCATTAAACACATAAACGTACTAGGTGCATTTGTAAGTCCAAACAGCATTACTAACCATTCATACAAACCATGCTTAGTCTTAAATGTTGTTTTCCACTCATCACCTTCTTTCATTCTAATTTGATGGTACCCACTTTTCAAGTCAATTTTAGAGAAAATACGGGATCCATGTAACTCATCTAACATGTCATCAAGCCTAGGAATGGGGTGTCTATACTTTACCGTTATGTTGTTGATGGCTCGGCAATCAACACACATCCTCCATGTTCCATCCTTCTTAGGCACAAGTAGCACGGGTACAACACACGGGCTCATACTCTCACGAATGTAGCCCTTTTCCATTAGCTCATCAACTTGCCTTTGAAGCTCCTTCATCTCCTTAGGATTGCTTCTATAGGCTGGTCGGTTAGGAATTGAAGCTCTGGGTACGAAATTAATCTGATGCTCTATCCCCCTCAATAGTGGTAATCCGTTAGGAGTATCGTTGGGGAACACATCATTAAACTCCTGCAACAAAGCAATAGCAACACTAGGCACAATATGATCAAGGTCATTAGTATTAAAGTAAGCCTCTTTGTACACAAGTAAAATCATTGGCTTGTTAGTGAAAAATGCAGATTTGCCCTCACTCTCTCTAGCATAAAAATTGGGTTGTTTTTTTAGTTTTTCCACACAATTCTCATCACCCTTACTGACTTTCTTCACTCCTCTTGTCTTACCTTCACTCTCGGCCAAATTTGGGTGTTTTTGAGTTGTGGTCGAATGGTTTGATTTGTTTGGAGTGTTGGCTGAATATTTGTTTGTGTTTGGATGGGTGGCTGAATGGGTTGTAGTGGTTTGAGTTCTAGCCGAATCGATGGTCTTCTCTCCCCTTGTTCCTCACCTTGATTTTCTCTCCCCATCACCTCATGCTCACTTTTTAGCTTTATTTGATCATCATACACCTGTTTGGGTGTAAGAGGTATAAGAGTGATGGTTTTACCATCCTTTACAATGGTATACCTATTTTTAACCCCATCATGAATTGCCTTCCTATCATATTGCCATGGTCTCCCCAACAAGATGTGACTTGCTTACATTGGTACCACGTCGCACAGAACTTCATCAATATATTTCCCAATCGAAAATGGAACCACAACCTGTTTAGTAACTTTCACTTCACCACTATCATTCAGCCATTGCAATCTATATGGTTTAGCATGCTTAACAGTACACAAATTCAGTTTACTAACAGGGGTGATACTACAAACATTAACACAACTTCCACTATCTATAATTAAACCACACACCTTGCTTTGTACATAACAATGCGTATGGAAGATGTTCTCCATTTGTTGATTAATTTCATCTTCCTTTACCTGAACCTGAAGTGTTTGTCTTATAACCAAGGACTCCCCAACCCATAATGCTAACTCATCCCCATCACTATCCTCCAATGGTGGCATGCCTTCACAATCAGATCTGTCACTTTTAGATTCCATATCACCATTATCTCTAATCATCATGATTTTCTTGTTTGGACACTACGAAGCATAATGTCCATGTCCTTGACACCCGAAACATTTAACATCATGGGTACGTTTAGGTTGAGTTTCGATTTACCTTTGGCATCAGTAGGAACATCAACTTTAGCCTTTGGTGGTTCAGTTCTAGAAGGAACAAAGGATCTTGGCCGAACAGTACCCTCTCTCTTTAGATTCGGCTTCCAAGATGATGAAGAGCCCGAATTAAATGCTGGCCGAGCATGTCCCTTCCGAAGTTGTCTCTCCATCTTCGTAGCCATGTGAACCATGTCCTCTAGCTCCACACAGTGTTGTAGCTCAACCACATTGGCAATGTCCCGATTCAACCCATTAAGAAATCTAGCCATGGTGGCTTCTCTATCCTCAACAACATTGACCCGAATCATTGCTATCTCCATCTCTTTATGATATTCATCTACTGTCTTATAACCTTAATTCGGACCTTGGAGCTTCGGATATAAGTCTCACGTAATAGTGGTTTGGCACAAATCGTCTTCTCATTAAGACTTTCATCTCCCCCCAAGTTTGAACGAGTCGCTCCCCATTCCTCCTCCTCCTTATTATAATTTGATCCCACCAAATCAATGCATACTCCGTAAACTCAATTATCACCAATTTCACCTTCTTTTATTCAGAATAGCTATGGCAATCAAAAATCCAATCTACCTTTTTCTCCCACTCCAAATAAGCCTTGGGATTGTTTTTACCTTGAAAGTTAGGAATTTTCAGTTTAATGGTGTCCAAGTCACCATCCATATCTTCATAAGTGCCCATGCCATGGAAATTCACATTCCTCCTAGCCCTGTTCGGTCCAGACCTAATTCCTTGGCCAGCGAGATGCAAAATCATAGTCATCTTCACCCGCATCTGCGTTTTCGTCAACAAACTCTTCAAAATCAGATCTGACATTCCGTACGGCCATACGGATCGTATTTCCTCGGCGATCAGCCGCACTATTCTGTTGCTTTATTGAATTCACCTCATCTTTCAGATCCTTGTACGTTCTAGACAACAGCTCAGGTTGCTGGCCTATGGCTCGCAATTGGCAATTGGAAAGCTACGTTAGCGTTTTGTGTAGCTGATTCGTTGTTTTCAGACATTCTTTGAATCTGCAAAATTTGGTTAGTAGCACAAAATATATCCTCACACCTCTCGTGTATCACACAAAAAAAAAAATCAAGGCTTTTCACTCTAATAAGCTCACTACGCCTTTTACCTCACAACTTGCTTTCTTTTGGTTCTTTAGGAACTGAAATCAACAAATCAAAGTCGGTAGCCTTTGCAGCGCACTCTAATTATAATTTTCGGACTCAAGAATCAATAAATATACTGAAAACAAAGCAAAACAAAACTACGATTATGATTTTGCGAGTAGCAATGCAAATTCGTACGAATTGTGGACGAAACGAAGACACGAAATAAAACAGAAGCGAATATTAGAAAAAATAGTTACTTGACTCCTAGATAACCCAAATATAATAGAAACAAAAAGGTTTGGACAAAACTAAACAGTAAGGATCACGTTTTGAAACTTGACGCAAATCTAACATGTTACGCAATTTTTACGTAACAGAATTGAAACCCAGACCAAACGATCCTGAAATGACCTCAAATTAAATTTTTAGTATTATAATACTAAAAAAACAACAAAAATCAATTTATAGGTCGTTATTTTATGTCTAGGTACCTAAACCCCTTGTATGATCGGTTCTTGCGAGAATTGAACCCCCAATTAAAACCTCCGAGAAGACGATATCAAAATAAGCCCAAATTTAATATATGGTGCGATCTCATCCCCAATACACAGAATATGAAGTTTTAATTTATTCTAAGGTGTTTTGCTTATGGTTCACAAAGAGTAGTGTTTCTACGGCAGAATTGAGCCTCGAATTAAAGCCTCAAGCAAAAAATATCATAATAAGCCCAAATTTGACATATGATGCGATCTCACCCCCAATAGACTGAATATGAAGTTTCAATTGATTCCGAGGTGGTTTGCTTATGGTTCACAAAGAGTAGTGTTTCATGGCGAGAATTGAGCCTCGAATTAAAACCTCAAGCAAACAATATCGAATAAGCCCCAATTTGACATATGATGCGATCTCACCCCCAATAGACTAAATATGAAGTTTCAATTGATTCTGAGGTGGTTTGCTTATGGTTCACCAAGAGTTGTGTTTCTGCGGCAAAAATTAAATGATCCTTCAAATTTCAACAATCCCTATCTCTCTTTCTTTTTAATATACTGGTATGATTAGAGACAGTAACAAGATGAAATATAACTTTTTTTTTTTGCTTAGATGACTTGAGACATGAAAAACAAGAAAATGGACGCAAACACCGAAAAACTTAAAGGAACACTAAAAAAACAAAAATAACATAAGGATATGACCTTGTTTGAGACTGCTCGATACCAAGCGATGCGAACCTCGTGATCACGTGGTCATGCAACCCACAATCAAGATTGAGATCCGATCCCAGGAAAGCCAAAATAGGTGCGATAGGAGTGTGACACAATGGAAATCTGCCCCAAGGCACCAACGCTATTGGATTGAGTACAATGACGTCATGAAGCTAGTTAATCTTCGATAAGTCAGATTCAGTTCGTTCAAGAACTGAAGAATGCAAGAATCACTCTCACACGTTAAAACTAAAAAATTCGAAGTAATTATCATCAAAGCCGCCAAAATTTTGGCTTACATGAGTTTAAATAGTTCTTGAAAAGTTAACCCTAATGGACCCCTTATGTGGACTTAAATGAGGTCTACTCAAAACTGACCCAAAACCCTAAACCGAAAAAGCCCATAACTTAATCCAAATAAGCCTTGGATCCTAACGAAAACAAAGTATTAATTAAGCCCAAACAAGCCTTGGGCTGTAGCTAACAAAATAAAACAAAGCCCATAATATTAAATCCATGTTCTGTTATGAGAAGAAGAGAAGGAAGTAAAATATTATAGAACTGATTCAAGGCTTATTTATAGCCTTCCATGCACCCCTTAATCCTAGAAACAAAAGGAAAAGGTAGCCACCCATGTTGTTTCCAAGTTGTAGAAGGATTCTTTTGTTTCCTTTCTTTGTCCTCACCTCATGGCCCAAATAAGGTTGTGTTGGACCCCTCTTGCACATGGATAAGATGTACTAGGGTCTCCTCTTGATACTCTAATGGACCTTTCAATTCGACTTGGTTGAAACATTCAAAACCAATGCATTCAATGCCTCTTTCAAAGCCTTTGTCTTGGACCGAGTCATTGGACCATTTGGAACATGTAATGGGTCCTTGTTGGTGTTTCTGGGCTGGTCCACATCACAAAGATTTAAGAGGAAACTAAGTGAGGGAGAGTAGAAAGTCATATCTGTAACTCACGACAAAGAGGAGAAAATTTGAAAGAGCAGAAAAAACTTTGACTAGTTAGCTTTCAAAGTCTATTTTATTGTCGGGTAAGAAATTCTAATTAAGCTTGTTTAAACAATTTTAAATGAAAAGAAATGGATATAATGCATATTTCTTAGATTTTTTAATTAGGATTCTTAGGAGAAATTTAGGGAATTTAAGAAATTGTGTGGATATGATGTAATTAAGGTGTAGTAGAGTATGAATGACCTAGTTTTATGAATGTATAAAGAAGAAATTTGAGTGCTTGTACTTGGGGAGAAGTTTCAACCAAGGGAAGGAAAGAATGAGGAGAGGTATAACTACCTTAAATTCTTGTTTATTTCTTGTAATTCAATAAAATATTTGAAGTAAATATTATGTCAAAGGCATTAAATTGAATATTTGAATTAAAAAGATGACTTTGGATTTTGGGAAATTGAACTAAAATTTTCAAGTGTTAATTTTAAAAATGAAATTATGAAAAATGGTAAAAAAAAATATACAAATGAATAAAAATTAAATAGAAGTGATGTATGAGGAAACAAAGGTATCAGAATATAATTCAATGAAATTCAAAATAGCCCAACTTAAATTTGATATAAACAAGTGATGGAATCTGGAAATATTACTCGTGAATATAAAAGGTAAAATGTAAACCCCTAATTGGGAAATTGATAAACTAGTGCTAAATATGTAGAATGTTTATAAATTTGGGGTGAAAATAGTTAGAAAAATATTTATTAATTTTTAAATAAGTTAATGTATGGTTTTACGTGTAAATGACCTTGACAGCTGGTATAAGCCATGCGTACAATCGCATAGTTTTTAACCCGAAAGAGGAAATAGTTGAGGAGAATTTGTAGTATAAAAGGGGATGAAAGTTTTTGATGAATTATTTGGAAAATATTGATGATTTAAGTAGATAAAATAGTACAAAAACTTGGATTTTTGGCGAAAAAATAACATACTGACCAATTTTATGGTATCAAACATAACTCTCAATCTGACTGTCGAATTGAAAGGAAATGTTATGTGGAGTATCTTGACACATAGTTCCACCTAAGGTTAAAATTTCAGGGAAATCGAAGGTTAGAAAGGCCTCACGAGAATAACAACAGATTAGATAAATTCATGGGCTCATTCAGGGCAAAATAGTCTTTTAGCCACAAAACGTAGCTCTCCTTTCCTTTAAGCTGATGGGAAGTTGCTGGGGAAAAAAATAAAGAAAGAAAGGAAGAGAGAAAGGCTTAGTGAACATCAAAATCCAAGGTGAGAACATAGGAATTGAGAGATTAAAGTAAGAGTAGGCAAATCCAATAAGAGGAGCATTATGTGAAGGGCTTTAGAGCATAGTTTTAAAACCCGGCTCAGCAGGTCAACCCGGGACCCGGCTGACTCGGGGCCAGAACCGGGCTGGGTTTATGAAAAAATAAAGGAAGTCAAAAATCCGGCTGACCCGGTGACCATGTTGACCTGGCAGGACCTGGTCGAAAACCTGGTTGTAACCTGTTGACTATTTTTTTTTTACCAAAATGACGTTGTTTTGATTTATAAAAAACATTGGGGTTGGCCCGGATGACCCGGTGACCTAGTCAAAACCCGTGACCTGGGCTGAGTTTAAAAACACTGATTAAGAGAGGAAGACATGAGAAAGAAAGTGACGGTCAAAGAGAGAAAGAAGGGATTGGTGAAGGAAGAAGAAGAGGAGTGAAGAAAAGTAGACATGTTAATGTTCGAAGTCCATTTTATCGTTTGGTAAGGGGTTTCAAACCTATTTATAAAAGTTTCAATGAAAAGAAATAATATTAATGCATGGTTTTTTTATTTTTAGTTAGGCTTAATAAAATTAAAATTAGGGAAAATGAGATTTTATTGTTAATTGATGAAATTAGGATGTATTAGGTTATGAGTAATGTATAATAATGGTTAAATTGGATCAATTATTGGAAGAATTGAAAAAGATTTACAGTCATCATCTAGTATTTTGATCACTAGGAACCTTATTTGGTCTTTATAATCTGGATAAGAAAACTAGCTGTGTATAGGAAGGACAATATCACCTATAGTATAACCTACCTAAGGTAAGCTGCATTGTTTATTTATTATCGATTACTAAGGCACTGTTATGTTTTTCTAGCAATTGGTTTGTCTATTGGTTAAAAGTCGATCCACACCAGTAGAGTAAACAATGATATTATGCGTCAAGCTTAACATTTGTAAAATCTAAACATATTTTTGCATTTGTTTCTTTTAATACATGAAATATGTCTTACGTGTGAGTTCATAATTCTTGGTATTAAAATAAAAATATTGATTTTTTGGTATTTTTGAAATGTAGATCAAATTGTAATGGATTTAATAAATTTGTTACTAAATCCAAAAATAAATACAAAGATGTAAAAAAAAAAACTATTTTTCTTGAATCTTAATATTAAAAAATATGCTAAATCATGCTCTGTATTTTTTTTATTTTTTAATCTATGCAAAATTTGGGTTTAGGGCAAAAATCTCCCCCTTAAGAAGATCAAGACGGGTACTGCAAAAATAAAATAAAATCCATAACTGTTCAAGTGTTTCAAAAATTGAAAACAACTTATTCCTTTAGGCTATGTTTGTTTCCCGGAATTCACTATTCGGAAAACTATTTTCCAAACTTTCATGTGTTTGTTTGCCATTAGGAAAGTTGGTCAACGGAAAACACTTTCCAATCAAAGGAAAATTTGGCTTGGTTTCCAGGAAAGTATTTTCCTGGAAAATTTGGGCGGAAAACACTTTCGAAAGTTGTGAAAAATTTAGAAATGTTATATTATTTGCCTGATTATATCAAATTTGGTCCTCAAACTTTTGATTGCTATATATATTTTGTTTTGAATATTTATTTTTCAATTTCATCTCTTAAAATTTAATTTTTATTAACTTTGGTCCTCATTTTTATAATTGTTATTTGCTTTTCCCTTATTATTTTTTTATTAAAATTTTTTATGTATTAAATTTGATCCTCGTTCTTTTGATTGTTACTTATTTTATTTGAAATAATTTATGAAATGTTATTTATTATTATTTTAATTTCTTCATCTTTTTTTTTAGATTTGATCTCTATTATTTTGATTATTATTTATTTTATTTGAGATAATTTATGAAATTATATTTTTTTTCAATTTCATTCTCATTCAACTTTTTAATTTGTAAGATTTGTTCCTCATTATTTTAATAAACTTGAGAAAAATAAAACAGTAATAAGTTATTTTCCAGCTCATTTTCCATGACATAACCAAACACAGGAAAATATTTTTCAATTTATTTTCCATTACACTACCTGTCGCACGTCTAAAAAATCCGCGCGGCATCGGCTTGGCAATTTTTCATTATGTTGATTTGATTTGTTCGTTGGAGTCGCCACCTAGTAATTTATTGAGGGCTACTAGGAAACCGGATGTACTGGTCTTGTCAGAGATTCATGGGTAAGGGACTGGTTGTGGTTAGGGAAGGTATTAGCACCCCTAACGCACCCTACCCGAGGTAAGCTTGCTTCATGGACTTGATGCGTTTTAAAAATAAAGTTTTAGCCCAATTCTAAGGCTTTGATAAATCAGTTATTAGTTCCCAAAATATATGTAGATACATGTTCTACATTTTTATGGGAAATACAACATGATTTTTATCTGTCCTTTAGATATTTGTGCATATAAATTAAAATATTAAATTCATTTTTTTCTTTGATTCAATAACATACATAAAAAAATACACAAACACACACACATCTCTTTTTCTATCATTGTTTTATCTTTCTTTCTTTTCTTTTCTTTTTTACATCCACAAGTACAAAATACAATTTCAAAACAAATAAACAAAAAATTACATTAAAATTACAATATGACCCCCAAAACAATCGGAATTTACAGGAACACCTTTGGCCAAGCCGAAACGGTGTTCAGCAGGATTTCCGGGCATCTTCTCGTGACTATGAACGGTGGCGGCGCGTCTCCTCCACGCGCCGCCGCGAAAATCAAACGGGAAACGGGGGGGGGCTGTAACGGCCTCCTCCCCTCTTCCTTTCCCCCGGCGGTGAGGAAATCTGTCACGCAACAAGTAAAGAAAACGCACAAACAGCAATGGGTTTTGTTTTTTAGATCTGTCCGGCTCCTCCGCCTTCTCCCTTCTCTATCGACGTTTCTTCCGACGATGGCCGATCCGGTAGGCGAGAGGGCTTCTTCTTCTCCTCCACTTCGGTGGCTGGAGGTGACTTTGGCTCACTCGGGTTTTGGCCAAAAAACGAGGCGGGCGGGGAAGAAGAAAGCGGGACTCGGGTCCGTCGGGCGGAGGAGAAGACAACAAAATAAATAGGAGCGGCGGCCTCCCTTTGGCTCCCGGTTCAGGTGTGGCTGTTTGGGAGAGTGCCGGTGAGGGAAGGATGTGGCCCGGAGTCGGTGGCCGAGAGTGGGTCGTTGGTTTCTTTGCCTCGAGAGAAGGGAAGGACCGCCGCCTGTCGGCTTGGATAGAGAGCGAGACGAGGAGGTGCTCTCCGATTTGTTTCTTTCTGCAGTTTGGGGGGCGGCTTCTCCTTGGTTTTGGCAAAGTGAGGGAGGCCACGGGGAGATGGTTATCGTGGCTGGGTCGGGAGAAGGAATGGCCGAGAGAAAGGAGAGGATTGCCTTGGCTTCTCCGGGTTTCGGGCTGGTTTGTGGGTAGAAGCTGTGGTGGTCTGCTGTGAGGGTGGAGAGGCGAGAGGTGGAAGGCTGAAATGGCAGGGGAAATGGCGATGGGAGCGGTTCTTTGGGTCTGTGGGAGATGATGAGAGGAAAGGGAGGGGGAAAACGGTGAAGAGGGGAAATGGTGGAACCAGCCGGGTCCTAAAATGAAGGCCTCCGGGGGGCTGTGTGCAGAGAAGAAAAAAATTCTCTGGTCGGCGGCGGCGGCTGGGTGTGAAAGAGATAGGTTTAGGGTTTCTCTTCCCCTTTTTCATTTGTCAAAATTGCCCCCCTCCCCTTTGTAAATTTTCTCCCTCAAATTGCAAAAATACCCCCCTCAAAAAAATCGGTGTAGCTTGGTATTTATAGGAAAAGTTTTGCTAGGTTTTCAAACTAGTCCCTCAACTTTTCCTTTCCTTCTCTTTTCCTCTTTTTTTGTAAATTTTGATTTTTCATTTTTTTATATATATTTTTGAAAGCGAGCAAATATCAATGTCGACTCAATGAAGAAAATCAATGATTTTAAAAATAACGCGTTAAAGTTGAACGCGTTCCAAATGTCTTTGAAAATTTAAATTCTTTTGAGACAATGCTAAAAATGCTAAAAATGATGCAAATGTATTAAAAATGTATTTTTTGGATTTTCAATGTTTTTCGCTATTTTTGGATTTTTCCGAAAATTTATCAAAACATGGGTCAAAAATTGGGTAGCAACAGATGCCCCCTCTTTACAATGCTTACGAAGCAAAACTCCTCAATGTTTCACATAGTAAGCTTTGTAAAGAAAAACTCTAAATGTTTCTTTTTTTTTCTTCTCCTTTCCTTCTCTTTTTTTTTCTTCTCCTTTCCTTCTCTCGCTTCTTCTTTCTTTCTCTCTTTTTTTTTTTTTTAACCCGAGATCCCATCGGGCGATCTCCTTGAACCAAAACCAAAATTTGCGTGGTTGGGCTAACCTAAGATCCCGTCTGGCGATCCCCTTTAACCAGAACCAAAATCTGTGTGTGGTTGGGCTAACCTCGAGATCCCGTCAGGTGATCCCCTTTAACGAGAACCAATATCCTGTGTGTGGTTGGGCTAACTTCGAGATCCGTCCGGCGATCCCCTTTAACGAGAACCAAAATCTGTGTGTGGTTGGGCTAACCGAGATCCCGTCCGGTGATCCCCTTTACCAGAACCAATATCCTTTGTGGTTGGGCTAACACGAGATCCCGTCCGGCGATCCCCTTTAACCGAGAACCAATATCATGTGTGTGGTTGGGCTAACCGAGATCCCGTCCGGCGATCCCCTTTAACCAGAACCAAAATCTTTATGTGGTTGGGCTAACTTCGAGATCCCTTCCGGCGATCCCCTTTAACCAGAACCAATATCCTGTGTGGTTGGGCTAACCTGAGATCCCGTCCGGCGATCCCCTTTAACCAGAACCAAAATCTATGTGTGGTTGGGCTAACCTGAGATCCCGTCCGGCGATCCCCTTTAACCAGAACCAAAATCTGTGTGTGGTTGGGCTAACCTGAGATCCCTTCCGGCGATCCCCTTTAACCGAACCAATATCCCGTGTGGTTGGGCTAACTCGAGATCCCGTCCGGCGATCCCCTTTAACCGGAACCAAAATCCGTGTGTGGTTGGGCTAACTCGAGATCCCGTCCGGCGATCCCCTTTAACCGGAACCAAAAATCGTGTGTGGTTGGGCTAACCCGAGATCCCGTCCGGCGATCCCCTTTAACTGAGAACCAACATGAGATCCCATCTAGCAACCTCATTAAACCAAAACTAAAAAAATGTGTGTAGCTCGGTCAACCTGAAATCCCATCTGGCGATTCCCTTTAACCAAAGCTACATGAGATCCCATCTGGCGACCTCATTAAATTGGGACTAAAAAAATGTGGTAGCTCAGTCAACCTAAAATCCCATCTGGCGATTCTCTTTAACCAAAGCTACATGAGATCCCATCTGGCGACCTCATTCAACTGGAACTTAAAAATGTGTGGTAGCTCGGTCAACCTGAAATCCCATCTAGCGATTTCCTTTAACCAAAGCTACATGAGATCCCATCTGGCGACCTCATTAAACCAAAATAAAGAATATGTGTAACAAAATGGTCTCATTGTAATGGGTGACCTACCCAGGTGGAAAGAATATGGAAAACGGTCTCATTATGATGGGTGACCTACCCAAATGAAAAGAATGTGAAGTGTGGTCTCATTATAATGGGTGACCTACCCAGATGGAAGATAAAACAAAATATGAAGTGGTCTCATTGTAATGGGTGACCTACCCGGATGGAAGATGGAAAAAATGTGAAGTGGTCGCGTTATAATGGGTGACCTACCCAAATGGAAGATGGTGGTCTCATTGTGATGGGTGACCTACCCAGAAAAAAAATGATTGTTTTTTTTTTCTCAAAAAAAAATGATCTCATTGTTACGGGTGACCTACCCAAAAAATGATGTTTTTTTTTCAAAAATAAAATAATGATCTCATTGTTACGGGTGACCTACCCAAAAAAATGTTGGTCTCATTGTAATGGGTGACCTACCCAAAAAATGATGTTTTTTTTCAAAAATAAAATAATGGTCTCATTGTTACGGGTGACCTACCCAAAAAAATGTTGGTCTCATTGTAATGGGTGACCTACCCAGGGAAAAGGGAAAGAATGGTCTCCTTGTAATGGGTGACCTACCCAAGTGGAAGAATGGCCTCATTGTAATGGGTGACCTACCCAGATAAAAAAAACATGGAGAATGGTCTCATTGTAATGGGTGACCTACCCAGATAAAAAAAACATGGAGAATGGTCTCATTGTAATGGGTGACCTACCCAAGAAAATGTTGGTCTCATTGTAATGGGTGACCTACCCAGATGGAAGATGATGGTCTCATTATGATGGGTGACCTACACAAGTGAAAGATGAAAGATGAAAGGTGGTCTCATTATAATGGGCGACCTACCCAGATGGAAGATGTGATATGACAAGTGTGAAAAATGGGACTTACCTGGCGAAAAGACTTGGTTGGAGCAGTCCTGGCAGGATAAGGCTGACAAACTTGGCGCTTTCGATAATTCTTGATCGCGGGGTTTGAAAACTCGATGCTTCCTGATTGCAAGGTTGATCTTTTCATTTCTTTGAGATTTTCCTAACAGTAAGGTTTATCTCATCTTCTTCCCGTTCCAAGGTCACAACCATGATTCTCTGTTATTATCAGCTCAATGATTCTCCTTTTTTTTTTGGTCCCCAATCTTGCTAAACTACATTGAGGATTTTTCCTGCAACAAAATAAATAAAAAATATGTACAATGTTTTAACGTTAGGCGACATGCATGCATCCTTACGATTCGAAATATAGGTCCCCCCTTTGATGATCCATCGTCATAGGGTGCCTTTGTTTGCATTCCAAAGCTTTATTGGTTCTTTCGATGCATTGGCTCATTCATGTGCTAGCCATCCACTCGGTTGTAAGTGCGGTGCCCATCCCGGGTCAGTTTGTCTTCGATGGTTCTTGCTCTTGTTGTTTATCAAGCTTGACTCTGCCCCCAAGTGCGGTGTTGCTTGATTCATCATGAAGGATTTTCTCTCCTGGATTCTTCTGAAAATTATCTTTCGATTGGTTGTGTGCATCATGCCGACACCCATCAAGATTGTCAACCAGTCATGAACTTGCCTCAAGTTGAAACATACCCTTCAAGTATATGTTATCATCACCCTTCTTGGGAACTATCAAGTCATCTGGGCATGCATCTCATAGCTTGCAGTACAAAGGCTCATGGTTGAATGCTTAGTGTTCTTCTCAATAGATTCCTCTCAGCTCTTCTAATCAGATTGTGAAAAGAAATTTCTTGGCCTCATCAATGATGTTGCTTTTATCACCCATACTCATACGGTGAAGTACACATTTGGCTTCAAAATAGATGGTCCCACAGTCAGTCTTCGGGGTGGGTGCCTTTCCGACATTCATTCAATGCAATTGTGTGATAACATCTGTCGATAACCATGTTTCAAAAGATGACAATATGAGATTGTCCTTTAGGTACATCTTTGATCCACCGTCAGTCTTGGTGGTGTGCATATGTTAGCTGTTCATTCAAATGCACTCACTTGATAACATCTCGTTAGGAGTCATAACCATGTTTTAGAGGGTAACCCAAGTTGATGATAATGAAATGCCCTTCAAGTACAGCGTTGTTTTCAATTCTTTGCAGGAGTTCACTAGATCATGGAATGTTTTTTTGAACAATATTGCCCCCGGTGTGATCTGAATGTGCTCTTTCAGTGATTATCTTTCTTTGAACCACATTGTCCTCCGTTCATCGGTTCTTCATTTAATCATCTTTCTTTGCCCCCAGCTGATCTGAATACTGTTTGTTTTCCTACTCAGGGTCCACTGTATTGCCCCAGGTGGTCAACTTTTCAAGGAGTGTCAAGAAAGGTTGATGTCATTTCTGTCGAGGATTTTGCAAATTCGGTCGATGTTCTTGTTGTTTAACAATCTTTCTTGTTCTGGAATCAAATCTCATATTTCAAAGATCATGTCAATTCAAGTCTAATTGTTGAAATGAAATCAAAGAGATATCAGTTTTGGGAAAGATCTTTTGAAAATCAAGCTTTTTGGTCAAGACCCAACACACACTATTCAATGTAGTCCTTTGATGGTCTTGTATTTTAAAAACAGAAATGACCCATTGTAAGTTTAAAATGACTTTTTTCATGGTTCTTTATGTCATTTTTAATCTTTGATCTTGGGTATATCTTTTCACGGTCTGCAATGAGGTGACCTTCTGTTGATTTCAAGGAAAACAAAAGGCTCAAAGTCGAACTTGAGGATTCATCAAGAAAGATTGTTTTCTTTTTTTTTAGCACCAATTTTATTAGCATGCATAATAACAAGTAGCTTAATTCATGAAGCCACGACTCTTATGTAAAGGCTCTTCAAGTTTTGAGAGTGCCATTTATCGGTTCAAATTGCTTACTTGATCAAAAAGGGCTTTTAAAAGCACGTAATGCAGGCTATGGTTCATGGCTTACGAAAGAAAGGAAAATTCAGGCTCAAAAGGTGTTTGAAGGTTTCAAAGACCTAGGATCAACATCAACTATTCATCAACTTTTTTTCTTATTGTCTTTGTAGAGAAAGTGACATATAACCTTATTAACCTCAAATATCAGAATTCTCTTAACCTAGGTTATATGCAAATCCAACTTTTTCTTTGATGGATAACCAAATCTCAATCATCTGATAACTTCAGGGCTTTATCATGGATGCCAAAGGTCATGGCTTTCACATATCATTTCTCGTAGTTTCCTAACACGCCCTCAGTCTAGGTCTTCTTTCTTTTAACTCACTCTCAAACGTTGGACTTTTGTTCTAAGCCTTCTCTTTCACCTTTGTCTTTTCTTATTTGCCCCCGGTGCGGGGTGTGATCCTAGTCGGGTTTTCTTGAAAAATATTCTATCGGGGCTCAAATGGGGACCGCAAGGGATAATATTTCAAGAAATGTGAAAGGATAACAAAAATGGCCTTTTCTCATTTCAAGCAAGGTCGGTTAGAACCGATAAATTTTGACCTCATCTAGTGTAATGATTAGAACTTGTAAGAGTCATGATTCGAGTCCATAACTATTGAATCCACTACATGTCATTATGCATACTGCTAAAACTAGCTATATGATGCGTGGTTCAGTTTCAGGAGGTATGAGTTCAAAATTGTTTGGTCACCTCATGTCATTTTCAAGCATCGACTCATTTTCACAATCAAAACACTTTTAATATTCAGGATTAAACTTTGCATGTTGGAGTTTGATCAAAATATTTTTCAAAATAGCCTTTGAAAGAAACATCGCTTGATTTCAAAACAACAAGAAGACAAAGAGAAGACATGTTTCGTTGAAGGGTGAGATGTGATCCCAACACAAAAATGTAGAAGGGCAAAAATCCAAAACAAAGATGATTGACAGTTTAACCCCTTCTTAGATCAGCTTCTCCGGCAATATCCGTGTTTTGCCTAGCAATTCCGATCACTCGTCATTCGAGGATGTTCGGTGACAAAATGATCGATGACATCATCTTTCACAAACTGAGCTCGATTCTTGAAACTCTTGCATTTGTTCAACTGAAATGGTTGAGGAACCCATAATGATTTTCACATCTCGCCTGGCTTATACCACTTAGGAAACAGTGGTTGCATGTGATTTAACGGAGTCGAGGCAACAAGTCTAGAATCTAGCAGATGCTGGTAGACAAACTTGAGTGGCAGTGGGATGTCAATCTTGCAAAAACATTTAAGTAGTTGGTGTTATGGCAAGACCTGACTAGGCAAAATAACTGAGGTTTCTCAATTGAGAGTCATCTTCGATTCAACTCTCTTCACGGTTCGGAATCCATGGTAGATCCTTCAATCTTTCCCATCTTGACAGCTAGCTCAATTCTTTTGGCAATCCTCACAACATCATGTCAATCTTCCAATGTTGTTCCGGTTGTATGAGAATTGTTGGAAAACTTCCTCCAGCTAGGTAATCTTGGCAGCGCCTAGGAACTTGCAGCATTGCCACTGCCGACATGTGGAATCACGTATTGTCTTTATTGGAAGAGAACCTGATGAATCTAAAACTCCTTTGTCTCCTCTTCGATCCCTCACTGACGGTGCAGCAAACAGACACCTGTAGAGAGAGTTC
Organism: Populus x sibirica; assembly: GCA_019202695.1. Lineage (NCBI taxonomy): Eukaryota > Viridiplantae > Streptophyta > Magnoliopsida > Malpighiales > Salicaceae > Populus > Populus x sibirica. The sequence goes on from JAGMVL010002080.1 coordinate 144,283, forward strand.
TGCTCTGTGGAAGTTTCAGTCTTCTTCATGTTTTTCAGTCTAGGCATATCTCTTCTCTCTGCTTTTGCGTTTTAATACTGACACTGTTAGTAGCAAAATCATAGATGATCTGAAAATAATGTATTCCTTCTTGGATTTCCCACTTGCAGATCCATAAACAGATTCCTGCTGAGAGAGCTCTGCTATGTTGAAGTTTGATGTCTGCCCCTGTTTTCTAGCTCGAGTCTAGCTTTTCTACCTACTACAGGTGCTTCGGTACTAAAGCTGGTGGTGTAAATTTTTACATTGTCTGAAACTACTACATCCCCTCTTGCATTCCCCACTTGCGAGCCACAAACGGGTTTTTATAGAGAGAGCTCGCCATGTCAAAGTTCGATGATTGCTCATGTTTTCGGGACTAGGTCGACTCTTTGGCCTACTCCGGTGTTTCGGTCTTTGAAACCGATGAGACAAATTTTTATGGCGTGTGAAATTACTACATCCCCTCTTGCATGCCCCACTAGCAGATCTTCCAAACAAATCTCTACGAGAGAGAGCTCGCAACATAGAAGTTTGAGGTCTGTTCATGTTTTTTCGGGACTGTGTCGACTCTTCAACCTACCACGGTGTCTTTGTGCTAAAACCGATGAGAGATTTTTATAGCATATGCAACTAATAAATCCCCTCTTGCATTCCCAACTTGCGAGCCATAAACGGATTTTTGTAGAGAGAGCTCGCCATATTGAAGTTTGACGACTGCTAATATTTTCAGACCAGGTCTGACTCTTCTGCCTACTACAATGCTTTGCTGGTGCCACTAGTGGGAGAAAGTTTCAAAGCATATGAAACTACTACACCCCCTCTTGCATTCCCCACGGCGGATCCACAAACAAATCTCTACGAGAGAGCTCGCAACGTAGAAGTTCGGTGTCTAATCATGGTTTTTTTTTTTTTTTTTTTTACATCTTGTGCCGCTCAACCTGGAATTGAGCTCACGGTTGGGGTAACTTCAAAGAAGGCTAATGCACCATGCACGAAAGCTAGCGGTTATTTGGTGCCATTGGAAGATGTGGAGGCGATGAACAATTAACAATGCAAGCCGAACAAGAACGAGAGGTTGTCATTAGGCGATGACCGAAGGCATTGCTGCAATTATTCATGAGTGAAAAAAAGGAGGTGTAACTTCAATGGACAAGCGGTGTTCCCACGGAAGGCGTGTAGACATTCCCTTTCCCTTTGATGCTCTACACTTGTTCAAGCGAGATCGATTCTAGCTACTTCACCTCCGATGCTCTCAACTTCCTTTTGACAATGAGCCTCTCTCTCGACAACTTTCTTTGCTTCTATCATCTTTCTTCATTCGTGTGTAGCACAGCTTGTGTGGGGGAACCTATCTTTCAACCCGGTACATGCATGATAAATGTATGAACATGTAAACTAATATGATGAACTCGCCCTTCGAGGGGTGACATATGGTCGTACAATGAAAATTTTCTGAGTGACGGCCATTGGGTCACCCACAAGTCTTGAGTTCAAGATGCTTCAAGAAGGGTTTGCCCCGATGCAAAACAATCTATACGGAGCATACATCCTAAAGGCGGGTTCGATCTTTTTAAGTGAGACAAAAGGCGGGTTTACTACTTGGTCTCTAAAAAGGGTCTCTTGTTGTCCTAGTGATTGCCCTCGTGGAGGCAATATGGGGGCTTGTAGGCAATGAGATGGCACGTGTCCAACTATTACCAGTCTAAGCACTCAACGAAGAGTTGGGGTTTACACAAACTTAAACCTTGACTAAAAGTCGTAAGGTAAATGCTAGTCCCCCTCCTAACTCTGAAGCTTGTGTGTGCTTTAAAAAATTAAAATATGTGATGCATGAGACAATTCTACAAAATGTATGAATAAAACAAAAATAAAACAAGACAAAAATGCTAAAAAACTTAAACACATCAAATACACAAAGCTTAGTCCAATATCGTCAGAAACAATACCTTCCCCAGTGGAGTCGCCATTCTGTCGCACGTCTAAAAAATCCGCGCGGCATCGGCTTGGCAATTTTTCATTATGTTGATTTGATTTGTTCGTTGGAGTCGCCACCTAGTAATTTATTGAGGGCTACTAGGAAACCGGATGTCTTGGTCTTGTCGGAGATTCATGGGTAAGGGACTGGTTGTGGTTAGGGAAGGTATTAGCACCCCTAACGCACCCTACCTGAGGTAAGCTGCTTCATGGACTTGATGCGTTTTAAAAATAAAATTTTAGCCCAATTCTAAGGCTTTGATAAATCAGTTATTAGTTCCCAAAATATATGTAGATACATGTTCTACATTTTTATGGGAAATACAACATGATTTTTATCTGTCCTTTAGATATTTGTGCATATAAATTAAAATATTAAATTCATTTTTTTCTTTGATTCAATAACATACATAAAAAAATACACAAACACACACACATCTCTTTTTCTATCATTGTTTTATCTTTCTTTCTTTTCTTTTCTTTTTTACATCCACAGTACAAAATACAATTTCAAAACAAATAAACAAAAAATTACATTAAAATTACAATAACAGCCCCCCAAAACAATCGGGAATTTACAGGGGAACACCTTCGCAAGCCGAAACAGGTGTTCGCGGGATTTCGGGCATCTTCGTGACTATGAACGGTGGCGGCGCGTCTCCTCCACGCGCCGCCGCAAAAATCAAACGGGAAACGGGGGCCGTGTAAATGCCTCCTCCCCTCTTCCTTTCCCCTCGCCGGCGGTGAGGAAATCACACCGCAATGAAAGAAAACGCACAAACAGCAATGGGTTTTGTTTTTTAGATATGTCCGGCTCCTCCGCCTTCTCCCTTCTCTATCGACGTTTCTTCGACGATGGCCGATCTAGGTAGCCGAGAGGGCTTCTTCTTCTCCTCCACTTCGGTGGTCGGCGGTGACTTTGGCTCACTCGGGTTTTGGCCAAAAAACAGGCGGGCGGGGAGAAGAAAGCGGGACTCGGGTCGTCGGGCGGAGGAGAAGAAAGAAAAAAATAAATAGGAGCGGCGGCCTCCCTTTGGCTCCCCGGTTCAGCTGTGGTGTTTGGGAGAGAGCCGGCGAGGGAAGGATGTGGCCCGGAGTCGGTGGCCGAGAGTGGGTCGCGGTTTCTTTGCCTCGGAGAAGGGAAGGACCGCCGCCGTCGGCTTGGATAGAGAGCAGAGACGAGGAGGTGCTCTCCGATTTGTTTCTTTCTGCGGTTTGGGGGGGCGGCTTCTCCTTGGTTTTGGCAAAGTGAGGGAGGCCACGGGGAGATGGTTATCTCGTGGGTGGTTGGGAGAAGGAATGGCCGAGAGAAAGGAGAGGATTGCCTTGGCTTCTCGGGTTTCGGGCCGGGTCGTGGAAGGCTGAAATGGCAGGGGAAATGGCGATGGGAGCGGTTCTTTGGGTCTGTGGGTAGAAGCTGTGGTGGTCTGCTGTGAGGGTGGAGAGGCAAAGGTGGAAGGCTGAAATGGCGGGGAAATGGCGATGGGAGCGGTTCTTTGGGTCCGTGGGAGACGATGAGAGGAAAGGGAGGGGGAAAACGGTGAAGAGGGGAAATGGTGGAACCAGTAGGGTCCTAAAATGAAGGCCTCCGGGGGTGTGTGCGTGCGAGAAGAAAAAAATTCTCCGGTCGGCGGCGGCGGGCTGGGTGTGAAAGAGATAGGTTTAGGGTTTCTCTTCCCCTTTTTCATTTGTCAAAATTGCCCCCCTCCCCTTTGTAAATTTTCTCCCTCAAATTGCAAAAATACCCCCCCTCAAAAAAATCAGTGTAGCTTGGTATTTATAGGAAAAGTTTTGCTAGGTTTTCAAACTAGTCCCTCAACTTTTCCTTTCCTTCTCTTTTCCTCTTTTTTTGTAAATTTTGATTTTTCTTTTTTTATATATATTTTTGAAAGCGAGCAAATATCAATGTCGACTCAATGAAGAAAATCAATGATTTTAAAAATAACGCGTTAAAGTTGAACGCGTTCCAAATGTCTTTGAAAATTTAAATTCTTTTGAGATAATGCTAAAAATGCTAAAAATAATGCAAATGTATTAAAAATGTATTTTTTGGATTTTCAATGTTTTTCGCTATTTTTGGATTTTTCTGAAAATTTATCAAAACATGGGTCAAAAATTGGGTAGCAACACTACCAAACATCAGAAAATAATTCACTTTCCCGAAATTCACTTTCTTGGAATTCACTTTTCAAAAAAAAACTATTTTCCAGCAAATATACAGGGAATTAGTTGCACTCTTCTTTCCAAAATAAAACCATTACTTCGTAACTTTATTTCTTTACACAAAATCACATGCATATGCTGGCAATGTAGTCTTGGAACAAAGAAGTCAATCACTTAGCTACGGGTCTGTGACTAAACCAAGACATCAATTACACGTATAAGGAAGGGAGCAAGGAAAGGAATCAAAAAGAAATTTCACCTACTGGCTACTGCTGTATCATGCCAAGAAACATTGGTTTTTTACCAATCACATTTTATGGGAAATGAAGTTGTATGGCTTGAACCAAACTTGTAAGCTGGAGCGAAACAATTGTTGCTACTGCTGTGATCATTTTCAAGGCTAACACAGTTTTATAATTCCACCTTTATTTTGCAATGGAATGGTTCGAACACCGCTTAACATATCCAAGTTCAAAGTTCAGTCCAAACTCAATCTAATTAATCTAGGTATATAAAAAAAAGTTGCAAGATAATTATTTTCTCTCTTTTAATTCTTATGGCTGCTGTGACCCTCCACTTATTAAATTAAGGATTTCAGTTTTTGATTTTGAGTTTTTGAGTTTAAAAAAAGTAAAGGTAACACTCTTCTCGAGATTTTTCTTTGTAACACTCAGGAACTGCAAAGTGAAGAAAATAAAGTATGATATTTAAACTTAAATCTCCGAAACAACAGGGACCAAATGATAGGAAATTTAAAACTTTAGGGATCAAACTAAAGTTTTCCACACTAAAATCTAAATAGGGCACATGTTTTTGTTCTTTTTCAAATATGATCCTCACTCTTTGAATTTGTATTTTTAACCCTAATTAAATTTTAATTTCACAAAATCAAAATTGATTCCATCTTCAAACATCTCTAAAAACTCAACTCACGAGACTTAATCCAAATTGGAAGAACTACACATAAAACCATGATATTGTAACTTTGGAGGATGAAATTGTGATAATTAAAAGTTTAAGGATCAAAATCAATAAAGAAAAAAATGAACTATTCATACAAATAGGCAAACACATAGTTGTTTGTGTTGAGATGAACAATGATTCACCTATATGTTTTAGCTAGTAGCAATTATTAAAAACAAATAACAATAAAAAGAATAAGGACCATATCTGGTATAAAAATTAAATGAAATAAAACAATGAAGGGTAAAATTGAAAAATAAAATAAATAAATAAAAAGATAAAAAAACAAAAAAAATAGTAATAAAAAGAATGAGAACCATATCTGGTATAAAAATTAAATGAAATAAAACAATGAAGGGTAAAATTGAAAAATAAAATAAATAAATAAAAAATAGTAATAAAAAGAATGAGGACCGTATCTGGTATAAAAATTAAATGAAATAATAATGAGGGATGAAATTAAAAAATAAAATAAATTAAAAAGAGGATAGAAAACAAGAAATAACAATCAAAAGGTGGCTGAAATTGAAAAACAATTCTAATTTTATAAATTATTTCAAATAAAATAAATTGTAATAAAAAAAACGAACAAAGTTGAAGGAAAAACAAATTGAATGTTTGTTTTGAAAAATTAGAGGGGAAAGTTAAAAAATCGAGGGGAAAAGAGAAACGAAGGAAAAAAGGTTGTAAGGACCAAACGAAAGTTTTGTTGGCACACACATTACCCTAGGATGGAAGGGCCACTGAAATGATTCAAATGTCGCTTCGAAAACCACCATTCTTCCATTGGAAGACATCTTAAGCGCTGCCTGAATGGTGCGAGCATCTTTCATCTGCTAGCATGTATATTGCATACGCCAACCACAGTAGAAAAAATGATATTACCTTACCTTATCAGCAAGGCCATTGTTTTTCATTGAGAAAAAAAAAGAGTAAAAATATTAATCTAAAATATTGTCAATCACTGCCCTCTTTTAAATTATTTTAATATATTTTAAAAACATTTTTTCCCTTCAGCCACCCTGAATCATCCTTTTTGTGTACCTCTCATTAATTGTAACTCAATTCCTTTACACTTCAATTTATTTTCGTTCCCTTTATCTCTTGTAATTTAACTTATTTCTTTCCTCCATGCAAACCTTTTATTTGAACGTATAGATGACCTCTCATTGTATTACAATATTCTATCTATTTTATCAATTAAGTTTCTCATAATAATGGATTAACTAAAAATTAATTACTCTTTTTTCATTACTTAAATCAAAGATGACCGTGTTAATCTCTAAAAAGGAAAAAAAATGATCTTGGCAAGAATTAATAGTTAGTAGAAATTATTTAAAAATTACGATGATAATTATTAATAATGATTTTAGAAAAATTAATTAGTTTGGAAAAATTATGCAAGCCATTTTAATTCTATTTTAGCTGGAAGATAGATTATTTCACAAAGAAAAGAGAATTACTAGATAAGTGTAAATGTAGTACAATCAGTTATCTGCAAGCTAAATAAAAAAGTTATTATTTGATATATTAAACTTATAATTACTTCTAGTAGTCCCATGGTCCTATAATTACTTCCATACCATCAACTTATTTGCTATAATATGCTGCAAAAACAATTACAAATCTTTAAAAAACAAACTCCAAAAACCTATTTGATGGTTAGAAGTAACAATGGACCTTCTTGGAAACATTGGGAAAGTCTAAACCGCAGGGGCTGAGTCCAATTACTTGACACAGTAAACGAGTGACATCAACATTAAGCCCACTTTCCAGTTTCTCAAGGCCGAGGGTAATTGGGCCCTTTTGTTTGCGATGAATTAATAACACTTTTATGATATTCATGATACCATTTACTTTTTAAAATATATTTTATTTAAAAATATATTAAAATAATATTTTTTAAAAAAATATCAAAATTAATCTAAAAACATAAAATAATTTTAAATTTTAACGTACTCAAAACCCAACAGGACCTTCATCTTCATTCATTTCGTATTGTTGCAAGAACATATATAGAATGGAATCCCTGCTATTCTCCACAATGCACTCAAAACTTAGAAAAGGGCTGTTATTTTCTCTAGTCCAGAACCCTTACAATGAAGATAGCATGTGGTATTTAAATTAATCAAGTTTTAAATTTGTTATTTAATGATTATGAGTTTGAGACCTCTCAAAGTTATTGGAGACTTATATAATCGTTAATTTTAAAACCCGTGGGATTAGTTGAAATACGTACAAATCGGTTCGGATACCCATGTTAATTTTAAGACCCGTGAAATTAGTCGAGGTACGCACAAACTGGTCCGGATACCGACATTAATAAAAAAAAATAGAGCAGGTTTCTAGTTTCCGACATGCCTTTTATCATTAAAATCAAAAGGAAGCATAGATAAATATCTTCCAAAGACTTGATATTTCTCGAAAGAAAAGCAAACAGCCACAGTCATGTTTAGCCAAAACTCCTACCCTCAAGCAACCAACCCCCATGCTCTGGCGAGACTGCTATCTAGTAGCTTGCACCGACTCTCACATTTTTTCTTTTTAATTTTTTTTTTAGAATTATCCCAACTTTACTAGTACAATATTAATAGTATAACAATACTCAATTGATGGGTTATTTGATATAGAGATTTTGTTTGTGAATCAGAACACTAAAAAATTCAGAATGGCGGCAAGCTGTGGATCTTAAAGGGTGGCACTTCACGAGAAGCAGACAAGAAAGAGATGGCTACCAGACATATAGATTCTAAATGGGCCCGTGAAGGTTTGGCATTTTTGTGTTTAATTTCAATGCACCCGTGAAGATAAAGACTGGCCTTTGGAATTTGAGGAAAAAGATTGCGGTTTTTCTTTTATATAAGAACAATTCTTTCGCTGTCACGACCCCTCTTGCAGTACGTTGTTCATACTGCGAATCTCACGATATCACATGCAAACGTATTTCAGCGGTGATTGTCCTTCTTCAGGTCTGAAGATAAGCTTGCGTTTGCATCGATATATATATATAATCACGGGTACAATCCTTTTAATTATTTTGGTTCATTCGCTTCGAAAAGTGCTTTAGATTTTTAATTGATTCTTGTTAATTTTATACAAGATGAGGCCATTCTTATTAAACATGACCAATTATATCAATCTTAAAACTTCTTCGTTTCAGTTCTTTACCCGACTTAAATTTTTAATTAAATTACTTAGGAGCTGACCAATTTAAATTGATCGATTTTATGGATTCAAAAGTAACCTAAATAACCAGTAAAAATATAACTTAACTTTTAAAACAATTTAAAAATGACTACGTTTTTTAAAAATATCGAGACAATGACAGATTGGATCAACCTCAGTCTTTCCGCGACCTAAATCATAGACTCTATTGGGTTTAATAACCTGTTTTATATATTTTTTTGTTTCATTATACAATAAAAATAAATGCTCGCAAAATTGAACACCAACCCTAAAATAAATTAACATCTATTTGAGACTGTGATAATCTTATAGAAAACAAATAAAAATAACCATGGAGTCTATTTTTAAACCAATCCATTATTAAAGGATGAAATAAAAAAATAATTAAAAAAAGAAATAAAGGACAAAAAAAAAGACATATCTAGTTGGTGGGTAAACTCGTCAAGCCTGTGAATTAGGTAACCTGAGCTAACACGCCAAACCCGTGAACCGAATTATGGACTCCACTGGGATTATAATTTGCTTTTTTTAAACTACTTTTTATTTAACTATATGATAGCAAAAATAGACAATCAAAAAATTAAACACCAACCTAATTCTAAGATTTTTTTTAAGACCACAATAACCTTATAGAAAGCGAAATGAAATCAATTATGAAACTGAATTCTCAATTAATCTAATATTTATAGATGAAATAAAAAAAGAAGTTAAACTCTCCAAATTCGCTAACCATGTCAACCAGCCAAACATGTGAACAGGTCCATGGATTTTATAAAGTTTAATAATATGGAGGAATTTTAGAATGAATACTTTGTTTTTATTATACTATTTTATTTATTTTTGAATAATTATTTTTAATTTGAGTTTGTTCTAGCCCATTAGATATTTTTAGGGGTTTATTTAATTATTGGATTTATGTTAGTTGATTACTAATTTAGGCATACTAGCTTGCAATTCAAAAGGGGTCCATGAGAGTTAGTTAGGGGAGATTATATTATGTTTTTTTGAGCTATAAATTTTAGCAGCAAGTTGAAGAATAAACGTGAGTTTTCTTTTTTGTTTGTTTGTGGCAAAATAACTTTTCTTTGCAGGGATAAAGATCGTACACTGACTTCTTAAAGATTAATTGACTTTGTGTCGTCATTCACATGCTTAGGATTGTTAGATACAAGGTTATCTCTGGATCCAGGTCTTTTCCCAATACCTTAGGCTCTTAGGTGCATGTTTATGCCTCTAGGTTAGAGTTCTATCAAACCTGATTTTCAGCTTTCTAGGTTGTTATCTACTTTGTTGGGGGTTCTTTGAATCTCATGATTAGGAGGCCCACATCATTTTTAATAGAAATAATCCAAATTTATTGCAACCATATTATAATAAAAATAGTAATAATTCAATAGACAATAGTGTTTGCTTAAAATCACTAGTCTTCTTTTATATCCTTCAATCAATGCAACTATTTTGGGTAGAATGTTGAGAGGATCTAAATGGTACCAATCTGCATTTGAAGATGACATATATTAGTTAAAGTAAATATTTATTTTAAACTAATAGAACTATCAAGATATTACAATAGAATCACCTGTGTTTGAGTTGAGAGTTGTGAGAAGGATGTACCGACATCACCATTACCATCTCTTGAGTCTCTCACTCTTTGGATCCCCTCTAAATTCATCCACCTCTACCACCACTACCACCTAAAATTTATTTAGCACTATCCTTTAAGCAATTCTTAGAAATATGGCCATATTACTTGTAATTGTTGCATTTAAGTGTGGAAATCCTTTTTCTTATTGTACCAGGTTGATCTTCTTCATCTTTTCCTCTCTGATTCTTCCTTAATTTACCCACACTCCTTTTCAAGTTAAAAGGAAGAAAAATTATATCTTCTTCATTCGAGCCAAGATCAGCTTTTAGCAATAAGTGTGCCATCTCAAAGCATGCCTTCTTAAATGTTTCAACATTGTAATATGCATAACATACTTCTTCAAATTCAATAATCTTATAATACATATAAGACACCATCTATTTGATGGAATTTCAGTCAACATCCACTCATCATAAAAGCACTATCATTTCTTCAAATCAATAAAAAGTCTAGTTTTACTCTCGTATACTTGATATTCATCAAAACTAGCTAGAGTCATTCTCATGTTTATCACATTCTCAATATATTTATCTAGTATTTTCTTGATATAGGGTGTGGTCTTTGATTCCCAAGTTTCATCCTAATTTTTTTATACTAACATAACAATTTACAAACTCTTATATTTCCTAACCCAACTATTAAATGATTGTGCTATATTGTTAGTTACATTCTCTACCTTAATTTGATGGTCAAACATATGCCTAAACCAATGCTCAAAAGGGATTTTATTTAACCAATTCAAAGCACTAACATCCACATCCTTGATATCCTTCATGAAATTGTCAAAATTAAGAATAGTGTAAGCTTTTAATGCACTCCAAAATCCAATCTTGAGTTCCGAACCTTGAAATCCTTTTTTCCTCATATTGACATAATTATGCCTTGAATAGTACATGTGTGATACAATAGGGAATATCTTTACAACTACTCCAGGTAGACTCTAGTTTATAAAAATCTCGGTTAGAAAAAAAACATTATAAGTATTATACGCATATTTTACTAAAAATAGAATTTACACATATTATGCAAAATATCTTCTGATGTATGTCATGCTTAATATATCTATAAAATGCATACAAAAAAAAATCATCCTGCATTTTTATTTTCATACTCAACAGCAATACATATGATGAGAAACAATCCATTGTTGCCATTCAACACCATTTAGATAATAAAAATCCTATATTTTATACATAAACCTTTAAGATGACATCTATCTATACCGATGAATGACCTACATCCATTTATGAAGTCCTTGTTCATCATTTTCAAGCAAATATAAACCATCTAAAACTCCCTTTGTGAATGCACTTTCGAGTTGTAATTAGGGTCAAACCCTAAAAATACATCTGACCCTAGATACATTGCTTTAACAATTGCACTTATTAAGGGAGTCTTTTAAAAGACTTTTTATGGCTTCATTTGATAAAATCTTTCATCTTTGTTCTAGCTCTCTATAATTGCATTGATTGTGGTTTAATCCAAAACTTTTCTTCTAGAACGGTATAGGTGACTTTATTTGAGATATTTGGGTTAACATTTATTATAAGCAATAATGTTTTTGCAATCATATCGAATTAACATCTTTTATACTTGCTAGCTAAATGCAACTATGTTTCTCTCTTAAGAACTTAATCATGAATGTATTGAAACCAGAAATGAGAGAAGTATATATTCGTCAAGAACAACCATCACCCATAAATGTTGTTGTAACCTTTGGTTTCTAATTAATATACATTTTCAAGTGATAATCATGTTTCACTTCATACTCTTTCAACACATCTTTAAATTCATTTATATTCTTTGAAAACATAAGATTATTTAAACTTAATGGAATCATCAACTCCAACCTTAAACTTTTTATATTTAAAATTAGTTATAGGATCAATCTTTCTTTTTATCTGCCTTTTACACTCATTAACATTGTCTTTATTAACAAACTCATCACTACCATCACTTTTAGACTTCTCACAACCTGCAATATCATCATCATCATCACTACTAATATTCCATGTATTTTTTTTATTCTAAAGAACTATATACATTCTTTCCAATGGAACCATCACTAAACAAGTTGTCAATCCACTCATCTTCAACTTCATTTACAAAATCAAATCCTTTCTCATCATTAAAGATATAGTTCTCATCTTTTTTCTCTTCATCATCCTCATTATCATTACATATATTAACAACAACATCAACCACAATAACACCCACACCATCATCAAAATCAATACATGTTTTAACATTAACACCATCACCTATAACAAAACCTCTCATATTAGTACCAATTCAGCATCAACACCATTATCATCACCAATAACAAAACCTCCCACATTAGCACCAGCTTAGCATAAATACCATCACCAACACTGGAACCTCCACAATAGCAACGACTTCAATACCAACACCAACACCATCACCATAACTAACATCAACATCAACACCAACACCAACACCAAAACCTCCTACATCATAATCCACTTCAACATCAACATCTTCATCTTCATCATTGAAATCAAAATATTCTATCCCAACTAACATTATAACCTTATTGTTTTTCTTAATTTCATCATTATAAACATAAAAATATTTAGTACCAACTGACTTATCATTATTAGACTTGCCTTAATAACACCTTAGCATTGTTTATACTAGAAGAGCAACATCAATATCCTCATCAAATATAATTTTTTTTCTTCTTTTCCTTCTTGTTCATGCATACTCAATACCTTTAACATTGAGACATCATCCAAAAACATATCCTCTTTATCATCCCTTATATTGAAGCCATGTAAGTTTACATTATATACTTGCTTGGATATGAACATGATGTTAATATAAGAAATGTAGTAAGAATAACAGTTTCTTTTGACATATGTAGAACTTCCATGATGATCAATTATATGAGACATTTTGTATTTATATTTCCATAATAAAGGATATAATATTACATTAATGATAAACATAAGCTTATAAGCAAATTATTGATGCCTATACAATACCTATAAACTATAATATTTGATTTTTTTATTAGGATAAAAATATATTACTAATTAGATTAAACAATGGTTAATCACATTTAATAGAAAATTAATTATGTTAATCAAACACATATTTAAGCATAAATTATAAAATTAGGTTTCTTTGAATAGTAAATATGAAATAAAATTTAGGTTTTTTTAGAGTATTCATAAAAAGCTGCTAATTAGGTTTAGTAATATATATATATAGTGCATAAGGATCCATGTTTTGAAAAAGATTAAAAATTATGGTTTAAAGAACAATGACCTGTCAAATTAAAATTGTTGGTTCTTCTTAGGTTTTTAAATAAACAAGAATACGAGTTTTTCCACTAGCAAAATCATGTTGTGATGTTTATTTTATCGATTAAAGAAGAATAATTGATTCTTTTAGGGTTTTACAATCTTCGAGATTAATATGCACATTCACAAATTTTGGCTTTTAGTTACACAAACACTAAACAACCTCTAAACAAATGAATAAATTGTGTTTAACAATAACACAACATACTATTAACAATTTTCAAAGCCTTGATTTTAAAAAAATATTAATGTTTCTTGTTGATTTCAAGGTGAAACTTGTGTGAAGTTCCAATAGCTAGTAGAGACAACCATGCTAAAACACAAATTAGTGCAAAAAATCAATTTTAATCAATAGTTTTTGTTTTTTTTTATTTGGGGTCGAGATTGGGGAGATTGATTTTTTAGTGAGAGAATAGTGTCAATCGATGAGAGAAAAGAAATGATATGTCATTTAGATCTATTGTTGGTTATAATATATATAAGGGTACTTTAGTGATTCTCTCATATTTGAAATTTTCTTTTGACCTATGATGCAATATGTAGTTTTTCAAAACACAACAGGCAAAGGTAAATTGGATCAAACTATAGGATATTAGTGGTAATTTTATCTTCTTTAAATTTCTTTTAATTGAGACGGTCATATTGGAATCCCAACACATGACATCTCATATAAATCTTATTTTTCTTAGACCAGGCATACTTGGAAGACCAAGACTACATGTGACTAGCCTTTTCTAAATATCTTATTTTTTTCTATTTAGTTTTTCTTACAAAAAAACTAAGAAAAAAAGAGTTGCATTTCAATTACCCAATTATTCCAATGTTTTTAAGAAGATTAGAGTATTTTTATGATAATATTATTGATTGCTTTATAAAAAATTATGTATTAACTTAATATGTATAATTTTTAAATCAAACTTAATCTTAAAAGGAAGATTGCAATTTGATGGCTACACAATGGATGTCAAAGTTAGTGTCTTTTTAAGCTCATCAAGCATATACTTGCAAGCATCATCAAACATGAAATTGATATTATTCTTAAATAATTTGCATAGAAAAATGCTATTTTTTGAGAAATTCCTTAATAAATCTCCGATAAGAACCTACATGTTCAAGAAAAGAATAAACTTCTTGTATACTTACGAGATAAGACAAAGAAAAGATAATATCTATCTTAACTTTATCAACTTCCAAACCTCAAGAGAAAACTACATGTCCTAAGACTATCCCTTATTCAACAATAAAATAACACTTTTTATAATTCAAAACAAGATTAATTTTCATGCATCTTTTCAAAATAAGAGTTAAGTTTTCAATACATGCATCAAAAGAATTACCATAAATAATAAAATCATTCATAAAATCCTATATAATTCTTTCTACATGGCTTGAAAATATACTCATTATGCATATTCAAAAAGTAGCAAGTGCATTGCATAGACCAAAAAATATACTTCTATACGAAAAAGTATCGGAAAGGCAAGTAAAAATAGTATTTTTTTTATTTTCTAGTGTAATAACAATATGATTACAACCATTATCCATCAAGAAAGTAATAGTGAGACTTACTTGTCAATATCTTAAGCATTTGATCCATGAAATTTAAAGAAAAATGATCATTATACATTATTAAGTTCAGTTTGTGATAGTCACATCTTTTTATATAATACGAATCCAAACTTTGATTTATTGTTACATTCAATTTATAATCACTATTCAAATCAAATATTTGTTATACAAATAATCTATAATATCCGATTACATAACAAAATATACATCACTAAAAAATCAGATGGCATTTAAAAAATTAAATTTAATTATTTCATCATCAAACTCTATAGTTAATATTGTCGTACGCACATGTCTTATGGAATGGTCTTCCTAAAAGACCATGGGCATTTAACATTTGATTACGAATAGAATGACAGTTTTTCCATGGGCATGTAATCATTCCTTTTGTTTTCGACAGAAAACTGACCTATTAATTATTATTATTATTATTATTATTATTATTATTATTATTATTATTATTAACATATTTCCTTAAGATTTAGTCCTTGATTGTGCCAATTAAGCAGATCAGCCCTTATGAAAGCTTATTTGTAAAATCTACCTTATATGTGTCACACTTTATCATTTCAATCTAATTGGACTGAATTTCAACAAACTATGACGAATTTAATTACCCTATATGGTCTGCCTATATATGTTGTTTACAATTTCATATCGTTGGGCTAAATCAATGGAGTGTGATGAATAAATACATGAGTAAATTAGATGAAGTTTTTTAAGGGAATTATTTGCCTAATTACACAAACACAGTAGTAAAATTAAGGGATTTCCCCATATTTCACTGGTTCAAGAACCAGCTTCTTTTTTTTTGTTTTTTCACAAATCAAATATTAATAAAAAATTACAAAAGTTTATATTAATCCAATGATAAGGTTGAAAGATTAAATTGAGTTGACTTAGATTAATCTAAAACAACATCGTTTTAATATTTTTTTTTAAATAACTCAAACCACGTGATTTTAAAATCTCTTAAAAGTTAAATTAGGCTTTGATCCAAGTAGCTGGCTAACTTGTTAGGTCAATAAGAATATACTGAATCAACCTTCATTGTCTATTTTAATTTGAAACGACATTCAAACTACTATTTAGAGTTAAAAGAGAAGAAAGCATCGGTAATATATATTTTTTTCTATATTTTTTATTTTAAAAATAAAAAAATTCACTTCAAACTATTATATTATATCTTTTAACTTGGCCTTTTTATCAGATCACATTTTTATTTCCTCTATTTATCTCCAACACAACCTCAAGAAACAGCCTACCTATGTCTGTCCATACATTAGTTCAAAAGGTGAATAGAATTTATACATATATCTTACAAGCGAGCTACATTCTCAAATTTGTTGGTATTAGCTAGGGTGTTGTTGTATGCGCATGAAATTTGTGGCTACTCTACATGTCTCGTGAACCAACAGGGACCCAACTATTCATAATGGTATTTTAAAGCCAGCAAAGGAACAAACTCGATAAATGTAAGAAAACAAGGGGGAGGTGGATGAAGGGTAGAGCTAGAGTCTCCCCTTATCTGCCTGTATATTTACCTCCTTTTGAGCTGTTAAATGGTAGGAAATACACCCTCATTCACTGCTGCTAGTTTGCAGTTGACTGGTTTCTGCATGAATGACATAAAGATTCTTGGTGGGTAAGACGGTATATTATTCATTCATATCTCAAACAGCTATAATAGAACATAGGACACGGCACGTCAGGAATAGAGAACAAGTGTCAAGCTTGGCTCAACTTATAAAGAGGAGACTCTGCCAACTCTTATTCTTCTCTAAATCAGAGATCGTAGAGAGAGAAGAAGAATACTCATAATGCCTTGGTTTTTCATAATATTCCTTCTCGGTTTCACATTTAATAACCCCTCAGAAGCCAGCCATGGAAAGAAACTTCCATCTGCAGTTGTCGTTGGCACTGTCTACTGTGACACATGTTTCCAAGAGGATTTCTCAAGGAACAGCCACTTCATTTCAGGTTCTTTTCGACAACTTCCTTAATTATTGGATTAATATTAATTTTTACGGGATATGTTTTGCAGTGTGATATAGAAAATGATTCTGGGGGCTATTGTATGCAGGTGCACATGTTGCTGTAGAATGCAAAGATGAGAAATCAAGACCAAGTTTCAGAGAAGAAGCGAAAACAGACGAGCATGGAGAATTCAAGGTTCATTTGCCTTTCTCAGTGAGCAAACACGTAAAGAAAATTAAGAGATGTTCAGTGGAGTTACTAAGTAGCAGCGAGCCTTATTGTGCTGTGGCATCCACAGCAACTTCATCATCACTTCGTCTCAAGTCAAGAAAGGAAGGAACACATATATTTTCAGCTGGTTTTTTCACCTTCAAGCCTGAAAAAGAACCGTTCTTATGTAATCAAAAACCAAGTATAGAAAATCCCAGGGAATTCAGTTCCAAAGAAGCCTCTCTACCTTCTTTTGATAACCCAACATTTCCACCTCCACTTCAAGACCCGAAAACACCTGTTCTCCCTCCTCTTCCTCCGCTTCCAATATTGCCACCATTACCGCAACTCCCTCCTCTCCCACCTCTTCCAGGGCTACCTTTTCTTCCACCAATTCCAGCAAATACAGAAAATACCAAAACTACAGAATCTCTTAAGAGCACAACATTACCAGATGAGAAAGCGGTGCACCATCCTAATCAGTTTGGCTTTCCAACACCACCACTTTTTCCACCAAACCCTTTTCAGCCACCTCCAATACTTCCTCCAATAATTCAGCCACCTCCACTATTTCCACCCATACTTCCTCCTAACCCACTTCAGCCTCCTTCAATACCATCCCTTCCGTTGCCACCAATACCATCCCTTCCGTTGCCACCAATACCATCCCTTCCGTTGCCACCAATCCCTGGCCTAACTCCATCACCACCACCTCCCTTCTCACTTGTTCCTCCTCTCCCTCTTCTCCCTCCTCTACCTCCTCTCATCCCTGGAATCCCCCCAGCTTCTTCATCTTCACAGAAAACATCTCCTTGACTGAACACTGAAAACTATCTAGCTATCACTGCATAGCTTCCAAAAACAACTATCTATGGCTTTTAAACACAGAATTTACCTTTTCTTTATTATTTTCTTTCTAGTGGAGTTCTGCATGTTTAGTATCTAGTAGTGTATTTATGTATTTCTGTCAATAAAAGATCACAGATATTATTGCACTAGAATCTAATAAGCTTTCAGTCATCAGCCAGGCTTTACAAATGTATACTTCCGTGACATATATAATTAGAAATGTTTGAGACATGAGCTACTTTGGTTAAATCATTTACAGAATGTAAAGTTGTAATCCTTGAACAGTGGCATACCTCCACTTAACCTATTGCCATGAAATGATTCAAGCTTTTAGCCAATTTAGGATGTGTCGTAAGATGAATTTAACATGTTATTGGGACATCTTCTGTTTCCTTCAAGACAGAATAAACCACACTCATCTTTAACTTGTTTTTAGCATTGAATGCTCCAAGCAGAGAACAAATTAATCATAGGTGTTGAAGGAGAAAAATTACATCCTTATAACCTGGATAATGTAGCAGGACCTAAAACATAATGTTTCAGGATAACAACACTAGAGATGTTTAACAGCTAACTCAAATGGCCTATTGGCTGTTAAAACAAGTCAAAGGTTAAGCTAGTTTTACACAAGTCCATACACTCTGAATTCTTTCCTCTGCCACATATTTGGTCTATCTCTTAGCCAAAGCCCAAAGGCATAATTTCTCCGGAATTTCTTTCAGCCCTATCCCATGAGATTTATTTTATTTTTTCCTGAAAGAGTTCTGGAATTCAGCCGAGTTTTTTTATGGGAGAGTACAAAGTTTTATCCAACAAAGAAAATGGAGTCCCTTGTGATCGCATGGTAAGAGACTCCATTTTCTCTCTTGGAAAAGACAATGAGCTTAATTTGTTGATCTTGGGAACTCTAAATTGCTAAAATAATGAGCTTTATAGTGATAAAACTGAATCTTTCACTCCCTTTCTCTGTTTTTTTTTTTTTTTAATTTATACTGAAAATTAGTACTAGTGGTCCGCTTGGAAGGCTCAAACCGAGCTATAGAAAGATGAAAGTTCAAGATGCCAATTCAACCAGTTTTTTTATTCGTTGATCCAAGGCTTAAAATATATTTATTCAAGTTAAGTGCCTTAAGTCAATGTTTAATTTCATACATAGAACTTGTGGTCTTTTGACTTGGAGCCCCTATATAAACTTGACTAAATCATACATGTTGTATATGATCAACGGCTCAAGAAACTGCAAAGGAAGTCCCGCACACAAACAGCACCTCTTTCAACACAGACTCTAGTCTGCTAATGACAAACCAACTCTTGCTGAAAGAGATTGAAAAAGGGTCAAGTTTTGTGTCATCTCCTTTGTCATTCCATTTGACTTTGAGCCTTGTCGCTGCAGGATCAACAGGCAAGACTTTAGAGCAGCTTCTTTCTTTTCTGGGGACAGAGTATTTGGGAACTCAAACAGTTGGCATCATATATTGCCAGGATTACGCTGCCTGCCGAGGAAGGTAATTAGCAAAGTAGCTAGGCGCTGTTGTTTTTTTACATTCGAAAGTACTCTATCTTCATAGGTATTTAGCTAACGCTAATTAATTTGCAGAAAAAACTGGAAAGAAACGTGCCAGAACATCAGATCCAACGTTGTTGTTCTTTAGTTGTGTTTGGGTCGATCAATGTTACAGCTTGAATCCTTCTTTTGAAGGGATTGTAAGAGAGGTCTACAATGCTGAAGCTGAAGTTGACTTTCTAAAAAAGGTGCCTTTTTTTTTTATTTTATGTTAACCATTTATGGCAAAAATGAGCCTATAATGCTTGGTCTAACAATAAATACATGTTATGTTTGTCCCTCAAGCCTGATGGAGCAAGAGAAGAGGTGAGTTTGTGGGCTGAAAGAAAGACGAGAGGATTGATCAAGGAAGTCCTCCCACCTGGATCTGTAAATAACGATGTTGCACTGATCCTTGCCAACGCATTATACTTCAAAGGAGCATGGTATCAAAAGTTTGATGCGTCAAGGACCCAGCTTGGTGACTTTCACCTTCTGAATGGGCAAATTGTTCAAGTTCCTTTCTTGGCTGGTTTAGGATTTGAAGAGCATCTTTATTGATCCTTTGAAGCTTACAAAGTGCTTAAACTGCCCTACCAAACTGGTCTAGACACCAGGCAATTTTCTATGTATTTCTTTCTTCCAGATAAGAAAGATGGTTTGTCAAATCTGGTCAAAATGATCAATTCTAAACCTGGATTCTTTAATCAGCAATTCAATCTGTGGAAAGTAGAACTTCCTAAATTTAGGATCCCCGAATTTAAGTTCTCTTCCGAGTTTGAGGCCAAAGAAACCATGAAAGGAATGAGACTTGATCTACTATTCAAACCCGGGGGCTCTCGAAAATGGTGGATTCTCCTGACAGTAGAAACTTTTTCTTTCTAAAGTATATCAGAAGGCATACACTGAAGCTGCTGCTGCCGCGGTTGCCATAATTAAACAACAATGTCCTAGGTATCCTATTACAAGTTTTGTGGCTGACCATCCTTTCATGTTCATGATAAGGGAAGAAGCTGCTAGAACTGTGTTCTTCACTGGAGCTGTGCTCAACCCACTATCCATGTCTTGAAACATAATCTGATGATCACGGTTTTCATTTTACAATTAAGAAATAAAATTTATGTAGTTTGCTTGTATGATGCTGCCAATGTCTACTTGATTTCACCTTCTTACATAGTGTAATATGCCATAACAATGGTTAAAGTGGTTATCAATAAGAGTTCTCCACTAAAACTTATGGGTCTATCACATTTATTAGTGATGTAAAAAGTGCTGTTTCATCATGTAAGCCATATATGTTTCTCTTCAGGGTTAAAAATTCAACTTGCCAACGCAAAAACTTTTCCTGCCTCTTTATCCCCCTTCTTTGGCTATCAACTAGGTAAGGCATTTGTACAAGCACAAATACTCTGCTTCCCCTTCCCTGCCATGCCTTGGTTGGTCATTCATAAGTCGAAATCGTAGTTTCTGTAAAATTTCTTTCAGCTCTGCGGATTGGTTTTATTTTTACACTTGGAATACTTTATGCAATCATCCAAAGCTACATACCTGTGTAGTAGTCTCAAGAAGTTAATACTGGGACCTCTAGTTTTTGGCACAGGACATTTGTCGTCTGCCATTCTTGCATGTGCAGGTTTGTTTTCGAGGTTAGATTTGATTGAAAGAATGGTAATCGACTCAATCATGCCTCAGTACGGAACTGATTGATTGAACTCTCAAATATTAGTTTCTCAGTCTTGGCCAGTCTGGACAGTGAAGATGTGATAGGAAATGCAGTTTTCCAGGTTGCTGTTATCCTTTTTTGGTTCTATAGTCCAACTTCCACGCACCGAGACCAAGTCCATCTCTCCAGATTGATTATAGCAGGCCACCTTCTCGGGCTTCCAAGTTCAAATCCAAATACTTGTTCTCTTTCCTATTTAGTTTTGTTATCTTAGGGTTTTTCGGGTTCTCTGTATGTATATAAGAGCATCCATATTCTGCTTCTTCCTGCAGCGGTACCCTGTATAACAAACTTCACCAAGTTAAACATAAGAAACATGATTAAGGAGCTGCAATGGGATCTCCAGGGAGAAACACCAGTACCAGTATCAACACAGACTTCAGTCTGTTAATGAAAAACAAAGTCCTGCTAGAACAGATTGAAAAAGGTTCCAACTTCGTGTCCTCAACATTGTCACTCCATGTGATGTTGAGCCTTCTTGCTGTTCGATCAGCAAGGAAGACTCTAGAGCAGCTTCTTTCTTTTCTCGGATCAGAAAGTGTCGAGGAAGTCAATCAGTTTTCATCACAGATTACAACCTTATTGGGAAGGTAAAGTTTCTATGTAGCAGCTAACCTGTATCTTTAACTTTCAATATTGAAAATACTTTATTAACTAGCCAACGTTTTTTTGTATTTCCAGAGAAAACTAGAAACAAACGTGCCAGATCAACCGGTTCAATCTTGTCCTTTGCTAATGGAGTTTGGATTGATCAAAGTTTAAGACCGAATCCTTCGTATGAAGGGATTGTTAGATATATTCGTAGAGCTGACAAAGTCATGAAAACTTTAGATGGATTTGCGCTTTTCATAGCTGCTTGATGGGCTGGTGTGTCTGGGTTTAGTTTGCTTTTGCTCTCCTACAAAACTAATAGAAACCCACGGATGTTTAAGTTAACAATACGAGGGAGTGTTAAGATTTATTATTATTATTTATGATAACTTTGTATTGTCTAGTCTTTAGGGATTAAGGGATTAATGGGATTAATGGCTATAGTAAGTGGTCCTTGTTGTCCTATTTTATAGGAGTAGTGGTTAAGGAATGCTGTGATGTAAAGCATATATATAGACCTTTTCTTTATCAATAATATTTTTGTTTTTTCACCATTCAAATTGCTTTTTCTCTTTTGTTTTTCAACGTAGTAACAATGGTATCAGAGCGTGGTAAATGAGATAAAAGCAAGAGAAAAAAAAGTTCTGAAACAGTGAGTCTCTAAAATAATCCAAAATAGCAGTAGTTATTTTTTTCTCCTCTTCATATTTATCTTTTACAGGTAACAATGGCCTTAGATTCAAATGTTGTGCAAGCAGCGATCCCACGTTTTGATGGTCACTATAACCATTAGAGTATGCTAATGGAGAACTTCCTTCTATAAAAAGAATATTGGTCGATTATTGAATTTGGAATTGAAGAACCAACAACAACTGCAATCTTGACAGATGCCCAGAAAACAGAGTTGGAAGGGAGAAAGCTTAAAGATTTGAAGGCAAAAAATTACCTTTTTCAGGCAATAGATCGTCCCATCTTGGAAACAATTCTTAGCAAAGAAACTTCCAAGGATAAATGAGACTCCATGAAGAAAAAATATCAAGGTTCTACTAGAGTAAAGCGTGTACAGCTTCAAGACTTGAGACGAGATTTTGAGACCCTACAAATGAAAGTTGGAGAATCTGTCACCAACTACTGTGCCAGGACTATGGAGATAAGCAACAAAATACGATTTCATGGTGAGAAGATAGATGATGGTGTCATTGTTGAAAAAATACTGCGTTCTTTGGCACCAAAATTTGATTATGTTGTCTATTCAATTGAAGAATCAAAAGACATAGATGCACTCTCTATTGATGAATTGCAAAGCTCTTTGCTAGTCCATGAACAAAAGATGAACCGAAGTTTAAATACAGATGAGCAAGCTCTAAAAGCTTTTACCTTTACTTAGTTCTCAAATTCTAGAGGAAGGGTTAGAGGTGGAGGTAGAGAAAGGGGAGGTAGAGGCAATAAAGATGGTAGCAGACAATATTTTAAGGTTGTTAATGATCAATGTCAATGCAGAAGCAGAGGACGGGTTCAACACTTTGACAAATCCAAGGTTGAATTTTTAGATGCCATAATTTTGGATATTATCGTTCTGAATGTTATGCTAGGCTGCCTAATGACAGAGAAAAGGGAGAGCAATCGCATTTTGCTGAAAAGAAGGAAGTGGAAACTTTGTTGATGGCTGTTGAAGCTAATCAGAAGTCAGAGTTTGATGTTTGGTATGTGGATACGGGCTGCAGTAATCACATGTGTGGATGTAAGTCTTCTTTTTCTTATTTAGATTACGATTTTCATTCTGTAGTAAGTTTTGGTGATTGCTCCACTATGAATGCAATGGGAAAAGGTGATATTGAGATAAGAACCAAAAGTGGTTTTGTAGAAATAATTTCTGATGTCCTTTATGTTCCTGACTTGAAAAGTAATTTATCGAGTCTTTGGTCAATTACAAGAAAAGGGTTATATGATAACTATTCAAAATGGTGCATGTGAGATATATGATCCTTCAAGAGGAGTAATTACTGTTGTTCAGATGAGTTTAAATAGGTTGTTTTCATTGAAGATAATAACATCTCAACCTTGTTTTATGGCTGAAATAAAAGACTCTTCGTGGCTTTGGCATTTTCGTTATGGCCACTTGAATTTTAGCGGATTAAAGACTCTTCAACAGAAAGATATGGTGACAGGCCTCCCTAAAATTCACATTTCTTCTCAAATTTGTGAAGAATGCGTTGTTAGCAAACAACATCATTCTCAATTCCCTTGAGGAAAGTCGTGGAGAGCAAAACATGTTCTAGAGTTGGTACATTCTGACATTTGTGGACCAATAAATCCATCTTCTAATGGAGGTAAAAAATATTTAATTACCTTCATTGATGATTTTACTCAAAAAACTTGGGTTTATTTTTTACAACAAAAGTCAGAAGCTCTTTGTGTATTTAAAAGCTTTAAGGCTCATGTGGAGAATGAAACAGGAAAGACTGTTAAGACCCTTTGAACAGATCGTGGTGGAGAATATTGTTCAATCGATTTTGAAGTTTTTTGTGCAAATCATGGCATTCGAATAGAACTCACAACTGCTTATACACCACAACAGAATGGTGTATCAGAGAGGAAAAATAGAACCATCCTCAACATGGTGAGAAGTTTGCTAGCAAGAGGAAACATTCCAAAGAATTTTTAGCCAGAGGCAATCAATTGGAGCATCCATGTGTTAAATAGAAGTCCTACTTTTTCTGTTCAGAACAGAACACCCGAGGAAGCTTGGAGTAGGTAGAAACTAGTTGTAGATCACTTCAGAATTTTTGGTTGCATAGCTTATGCACATGTCCCAGTTGAGAAAAGAAAGAAGTTTGATGATAAAGGTGAAAAATGTGTCTTTCTTGGTGTAATTGAATGTTCCAAGGCTTATAAATTGTTCAATCCACTCACAAAAAAGTTTGCGACCAGCCGAGATGTTATCTTTGATGAGGAAAACACTTGGGATTGGAATAGGCAGCAACCTACACAAGTTGTATTTGACAACAATTCTAAAAATGAGCCAACTCCAGTAGCTATTATGCATAACAATTCTTCAGAAGCAACCCCAACAGCTGCTGAAATTTTGCCAACAGCAGCAACTATTGTAGCAGCTCGATCTCTTCCTACCCCAACAGCTGCTGAAATTTTGCCAACGACAGCAGAAGCTACTACTGCAGCAGCTCGATCTCTTCCTCATATTCGAAAAAGGCCCGCGTGGATGGAAGACTATAAGGTAACTGGAATTGAAGATCCAATCACTCATTTTGCTTTATTTTCAGATTGTGATCCTACAACCTTTAAAAGTCTTTGTCAAAGAAGAAAAATGAAGGAAGGCGATGGATGATGAAATTGATGCCATTGAAAGAAATGACACTTGGGAGTTGACTGATCTTCTGAAAGGGCACAAAACCATTGGTGTCAAGTGGGTTTTCAAAACAAAACTAACAGAAAATGGTGAAGTTGATAAGTATAAGGCACGTTTGGTAGTTAAGGGATATAAGCAAGAATATGGGATTGATTATACAGAAGTTTTTTCTCCTGTTGCAAGACATGATACAATCAAATTGGTGATTGCATTAGCAGTGCAAAACTTGTGGCCTATTTTCATCGGCATTCTTGCATGGAAACTTGGAAGAACAGGTATTTGTAGAACAACCTCTTGGTCATATTAAGATCGAAAATGAGCATAAAGTTTATAGATTAAAGAAAGCTCTTTATGGCTTAAAACAAGTTCCACAAGCTTGGTATAGTCGCATTGAGACTTGTTTTTTAAAAGAAGGCTTTCACAAATGTCCATATGAGCACACACTATTTGTTAAAATTAGAGATAAGGGGAAACTGCTCATTGTTTGCTTATTTGTAGATGATCTTATGTTTACTGGAAATGATGTTGTCATGTTTAAGGAATTTAAAAAATCTATGATGATTGAATTTGAAATGTCTGACCTTGGTGTGATGCATTACTTTCTTGGCATAGAAGTAGTACAATCTGCTAATGGGATCCTTATTTCTCAAAAGAAGTATGTGCAAGATATTTTGGACAGGTTTCAGATGAAGGATTGCAATCATGTTAGCACTCCAACTGAATTTGGCTTAAAGTTAAACAAAGATCATGAAGGGAAGAAGGTGGACAACACATTTTACAAGCAAATTATTGGCAGTTTGATGTATTTAACTGCAACAAGACCAGACATAATGTATTATGTGAGCTTAATCAATAGGTATATGGAGAATCCAATAAAAATGCATTTGTTAGCAGCCAAGAGGATCCTTCGTTACTTGCAAGGAACTAGAGATTTTGGGTTGTTTTATAAGAAGGGTGAAAAGTTAGAGTTGTTTGGGTTTACTGATAGTGATTATGCAAGAGATCAAGATGACAGAAGGAGCACTTCTGGTTATGTTTTTATGTTGGGCACATGTGCTGTTTTATGGTCTTCTAAGAAGCAACAAATTGTCACTTTATCAACTACAAAAGCTGAATTTATTGCTACCACAGCTTGTGCTTGTCAAACTATC
Source organism: Populus x sibirica (assembly GCA_019202695.1). Classification (NCBI taxonomy): domain Eukaryota; kingdom Viridiplantae; phylum Streptophyta; class Magnoliopsida; order Malpighiales; family Salicaceae; genus Populus; species Populus x sibirica. Next base: position 170,541 of record JAGMVL010002080.1, read on the forward strand.
TGGTTAAGAAGAATTCTTGAAGAACTACAGTTCCAACAAACTGAGGCTACTACAGTTTTTTATGATAACGACTTAGCGATTAAACTCTCCAAGAGTCCAATGCTATACGGAAGAAGCAAGCATATCGATGTGAGATATTATTTTTTAAGAGATCTCAGCAATGATGGAACAATCAAACTGATTTATTGTCGAAGTGAAGACCAAGTTGTAGATATATAGACCAAACCTCTTAAATTTGCTACATTTGTGAAATTGCGTGGTCTACTTGGAGTTTGTTCACGTTTTGCAGTGCATGAGAATTTTGCAGAGGGTTGATTTTTCTTTTAAACTGATATCTGTAAATTTCAGTTTAAAGGGGGATGTTAAGATTTATTATTATTATTTATGATAACTTTGTATTGTCCTAGTCTTTAAAGATTTAATCAGTTAAACAAATCATGGTTTAATGGCTATAGTAAGTGGTCCTTATTGTCCTATTCTATAGGAGTAGTGGTTAATGGAATGTTGTGATGTAAAGCCTATATATAGGCCTTTTTCTTTATCAATAATATTTTTTCTTTTTCACCATTCAAATTGCTTTTTCTCTTTTGTTTTTCAATGTAGTAACAGGGAGGAGAATAATTTAGAGTCTTTTATACGCGTGTTGATCTGGTTGTGTTGTGCCTGCCTTGTACATGATAATCTTTAGGTATTTATACACCCTCAGGTCACTTGGACCACATGGATTTTCTTGGGAAAGAGTAGGTGACAGGCCTGCTTGCTATATACTGTAAAAGAAATCATGAAAGATATTTGTTTTATCATAAAGATTACGCAGCTCACTAATAAAATGAATTGTTTACGTGGCAATAACTTGCAACTACACAACTAGCTAATATTATGTGACGACTTATGAAACAAGGTAGTCATAGACACCACATTGATGACTTCTAAGATGAGGGACTTATGTAGTGTTAGGTGATGTCGTACTAACATTTTAATGGAATGTGGCATGAACATTGATTAGTGAGCTAACTTTTTCTTTTTTTAGCTAGGTATTTAACCCAAGAATCTCCATTCAATTGGGCTTTTGGCCTAATAAGTCACCCGACAAGTCGTTTGGTTACCCAGATGGGCAACTATTCAGTGGACTAGACCCCAAATAGTTGTTTGGTCAAGTGGTTTTGACCGAACAAATGTTGTTTGGCCTTGGCTATCAAATCATGACCCAAACAGCCTTGGTCAAATAGAGTTGTTCGGCTTTAGCAATTGGCTGCCCAATAGCTATTTGTTTGACTAGATGATCGGATAACAACTCTAATATCTCATTCTTTCTTTTTTTGCTATAATTGTTGCCCTCTCTAGTCTTTGAAACTACATGTAATTTTAAACACTTAATTTTTCCTCATCAAGCTTGAAGAACACTAGTAATTTTATTTCTCAAGTTGCTTTATATATATATATATATATATATATATATATATATATATATATATATATATAAGAAGTTGCCTAAAGTGTGTCCAAACATAGAGTATGATATGATGAGGTTACTCATACCCAAATGAAAAATCATGCAGAGATGTTAGAAAAAACATGGAGAATATTTACATTTGACTTTATGGTTACTTAAAAAGTTTATAAGCTTGGAGGTGTAATGGCCACTACTAATTTTGATATTAGAGTTGAATGGAGACTGTACCCAAGCAGATAAACCTTTTAGAACATTTTATTCCCGAGCGAAAGATATGTTGTGTCAAATGTTATATATGCAACACTAATGGAGGTTCTCCTAGGTTGTCCCTTAGTGTCTGCACTATATTGGGGTTAGGTGTAGTACTGAGCCTAGAGAGAGAGTTATAAACATTTTGTACTAGGTAGAAAAAGAGAATTCATGGAGAAATTGTCATAATGAATGTTCAGGGAGATCTTTATATGGAGAGAAGAAGATTTCAGATAAAGATATGGAGATTCTTCATGAAGATCAATTTTTTTTATAGAAAATCTCTAAAAATCAGGTCAGGTCATCCTATATCCAAATAGAGATCATATTGTGTGAGAGTGGATAATTGTCTAGAATAGGATGTTATTAACCGAATAAGTGGTTTATGCTCTAACCGAAAATCATTTGGAGACTTCGTATAGAGACATGGAGATAAGTAATATTTATAAAGAAAATCATATGGATATTAATTAGAGAGACAATATTTTTTTAATTAAAAAAAACTCAAAAAGATTCCTTACATAAATGGAGGTACAATTTCAGAAAATTATATAATCCTAGGCAACGTATTATAGGATGTATTGACCTCTTTTTCTTTTTGTTCAAGTTATTCCTTCCTTATAAACTATTGAAGGTAACCTTGATAATTATATTTTCTATCTTCTTTTTTAGGACATAACAATCCTCGGTATCATGATTGTTGTCATGATAAAAGAGATAAAATTTATTGGGGTTCCATATGTTTGAGTCACTTTTAATTGAAGAGGGGTATTGTACAAATTCTCTTTTTTTAATAGAAGCTAATACCTTAGTGCTTGTGGTATTCAAAGATGTGGTCATGAGCTAAGAAATTACAAAACAATGATGAATGCACCCTTTTGGGTTATTTTTAGATGCCTTAAGGTTACTAGGAGATTGATGATGTTTAGGAGATTCTTTTCTCTATTACTAGAACTGGGAGTGCCCTCTCAAGAATGGGGTTAGGCTCTAGGCTATGGTACCATGCCCAAGCAAATCCATAAAATATTATTAGAAGGATTTTGCACATAGCATTGTTATCTTATGTTACAAGCTTCAGTCTTCCTCGTACATTATGTATGTGCTCTCTTTGAATTTACAAGTCCTTTATAGTTGTCTAAGTTCACCTTCGAGAACACTTAATCCTTAAAGAGATGGGTGTGCAACACCTAATTGTTCTCCCATTTGGTACGGATGATATTCACTTATAAAAGCTCGTATCATTACTGATCTCATCTCATGTTGAGGTAAGTTCACGAATGAGATTTCGATGGCAATAGCCATTCTTGTGGCTAATACTTATTAATGCTTTACTTTTAGATGTTTGGAATTCATGTCTAAAACATCCAATCTGAGAATGCTCTTCTTGGTAGGAATGTATCCTACATAGTGTTAGAATGTGAGTATTCTCGTGTCTACTTTCTTGCATGTTGTTCTACCCTGTTGTTTTCAAGAAAATAAAGTTGTTTGTGTGCACTCAATTGTGTATGCAATAGAGCTAGTTGTTATGTCATTCGTTGAGGGAGTGACAAAGTTCAAAATTGTTTTTGTGTAGCTAGAACTATTTTAGTATGCACTTTCATTTAATGATTGATTTATCTCAAACATGGAGGAGCTAATGTACTTGTGATAGGGAGGCTAGTTACTATCTCATGTCTTTGCATTTCAAAGTCAATAGTCATGGAAAAAACAAGGAAATGAGAGGAATTAAACTAGATTTTATTCAAATTATTATAAATGATGATATTGATGAAGTTGTGAAAACTTCAGATGGATTTTTGCTTTCCATAGTTACTTGATGAGCTATTATGTCTAGGCTTGGGCCATTTTATATCTCCTGCAATGCAAGTCTTCTATGTAGATAGGGAACCCTTTGATGCTTAAGTTAGTAAAATGAGGGAAGAGAGTAATTTATGTGAGGAGAATAATGAATGATGCAAGAAAGTAAGTTTAGAAAAGTTTTCAATACACGTTTTGATTTGGTTAAGTCATGCCTAGTACTTCTTGGGTATTTATAAACCATCGGGTCACTTAGATCACATGGATTTACCTAGCAAGGAGTAGGTGGTAGGCCTGCTTACTATATACTCGAGAAGGAATCATGGAAGACATTTTATTTATCACAAGGATTACACAACTCACCAATGAAATGAAATGATTACATGGTGATAATGTGCTTTTGCATAACTAACTAATAATACATGATGACTTATGAAACAAGGTAGTTTATAGGTGTTGTATTGATGACTTCTAAGATGAGTGATTTAGATGATTTTAGGTGGCGTTGTATTGACATTTTAAAGGGTTGTGGCATGAAGTCATGAACATTGGTTATAATGCTAACTTTTTCTTTTTTTATTGGCGGGGTGTTTAATTCAAGAATCTTCATCATGGCCTGATAAGTTGCTCGATAAGTTGTTCGACTGCCTTGTTGAGTCGTCATTCGATGAACTAGGCCCTAAAAATATTTGATCGGTAGTTTTGACCGGATAAGAGCTACTCGTTCTTGGCTAATTAGGTCTTGGCCCAACAGCTTTGACCGAATAGATGTTGTTCGACCTTGGTTGTCGGGTCGTGGCTTTAAACAAACATGTTTAATTTTTTTTAACTCTATTTAATTATAATTAGAATTTATATTTGGACTAACATATTAAGAACATAATAAGTCACACACATTAAGAGCCATTAGTCAGAAATTAAACTGAAATGATTTAATTAAGTATAACTTGATTAAAATATATTTTAGAAATTAAGGACTAGAATATAATTAATATAGGGATTATATTTTTAGAGCTAGAAAAATCAAGTAAGGACTTGACTGATTAAATTTCTAAAATTATCATTAAATAATATAAGGATATTATTTAAGGGGTAAATATATAATTTTGTCATTTATAAGGTTTTTAGAATTTCCTATAAATGTAAAACTAAGCCTATTATTTTGCAAGTGAAAAAGATGAGTGGTTGTCTGTTAGACATAAAAACTATGTAAACACAAAATTAGAGTTGACTCTCTAGGCATAGCAATCTCTCTCTCTCCTAAATATGGATTTAAGAGATTTCTTACGGGTATTTCATGTGAATTACCGTTGGAGGCCGGACAATTAGATGGCTTATGACTTGCGACAACCCAGCCTTTAAAGCATTATTCAAACTCAAAGAAAATTAAATCTTCAGGTAATAAATCTCTAAACAACTCTAGATCTATCTAACAGGATCTTAGATACTTCTACATAATTTTGTTTCATAATTTTCACTGCGTATATGATATTCAAGAACCTAACATCATGTTCCTTTCATAATAAGGAAAGAAATGGGGTTGGCGACATCTTCACGGGTTTTTTTTATGGTTACCAAGTTTTCAAACTTCCCTACTAAAATGGTAAAGACTACAGTTAATTATCTATGTGCTTTTATCTTCTTGATTCTAGAGATGTCTTGCACAATCTAATACAAATATTAAAATCCAGTCCTGAATTCTGCATTTCAAGTTGTGTCATGATAAAATTCAAGATTTTAGTTCTCATCCAAGTTTGAAGCCTCAAATGCAAAGAGAATCGGGGTTGGTGCTGCCTTTCAGTCATACTTATTTGATTCCATAAATAACATCATAAGTGCTACACTCAAAACCCAGGATTATCTCAACATCAATAAAATACCTAATTATCAAACACAACACAAATAGTCATTAATCAAAACTCAAAATTTATCAATTCATTAATGAAACTCATGAAACTAAGAGACAATGTAGTTGTTATACCTTGATTTTTTTTTATTTCTAAGTGGTAGGGAGGTTGTCTAACCAGCAAGGAGGCTAATCAAGCCGGCGATTTACAATAAAAAAAAATAGTATAAAGACTCGTGAAGACAAGAGAAAGATGATTCTGGTGTTTTGGTGGAGGATTAGAGGTTGTTTCAGGCAATTTAAGGCTAGTTAAGGCGAGGGTTTTGCAATTTTTGGGATTTTTTTCTTTGCAGGAGCAGAGACGATGGAGAACATATGGGGGATTATATACCCAATATAACCGTTATTCTGAATTACAGTTGTGTTTTATGACTGCTATTCAGAATCATGATTATATTAAACTCGTGATTTATAATGAAACAATAATTCAAAATAGTGGTTGTATTTTAAAAATATGATTATGAAAAGTGGTTTTGTTAAATTATGCCATTTTCACAAAACTTTTACAATTGTGTCATTCATCTAAAACTTTCTTATAATTGTGTCAGTTTTTTTAAAAAAAATAAAGAATTATATCAAGTCATGTTTGGTGCAATGTTTCAAGACACGAGTTGTTTATGGTTCATGGCTATAAAATCTAGACTGGCTTGGCGGGATGATTTGAGATCTAGATCAATCCGAGTTAAAGATAAAATAGAAAAAGAAATTGACCTAATCAAAAATTCAGGTTGACCTGTAACCTGGTTAATCCGTTGACTTTAAAAAAATTGTCAAAATAATATTGTTTTGATGTTTTTTTAAATAGATTAATAACTTGGGTTACCCCTCCCGACTCAAGACTTGGGCTTTACCTATGTCGAATTTAATAACGTTGTTATGGTTATTTTAAGTCCTTATAATTATATCACCTTCAAGTTATAAATTATTAAATAATTTTATTTATTGTATTGTAATAACTTATCTTATCAAGTAATTTAACTAATTAAATTATAATAATGCTAGATACTAATATTATTGCACAATTACAATTCAAATAATATGTTGTTACTTTCAAAAATAACATAAATACTCTTTATGTAACCATGGCAAATCCTTCAAGATGCCTAAGGATTTTGGGTCGTTAACAAACACACTTTGTAACCCCAGTTAATTATATATATATATATATATATATATATATATATATATATATATATATATATTGTGTGTTTTACATATCAAGTAAAAGAAATTTATTAAGTTGATTTGATACTTTGGACATAACAATGGAGGGCCAAGAACGGATTCCTACGGGAGATTTCATTGCTAGCTTCTCGCTTCAATATTCCACATTTTTTCCGAAAGAAGGCGAGAAGGCATCAAATTTTGTGTTATCACCGTCTTCATTTCATTGGATGTTGAGCCCGATTGTTGTAGGCTCAAGGGGGTCTCCTCCGGACTATCTCGCTTTCATTTCTAAGAGCGAGAAAAGCATCGATGAGTGAACTCCGTGGCTTCGCAGCCGTCACTTATGTATTATCGCCATCAAACCGGAGAGAGGACCAAACCAGATGTCCAATTGTCATTCGTCAATGGTGCTTGGGTGGATCTACGTTTTCGTTTCAAGCCTTCCTTTTAGAAGGTGGTGAGATGTACTGACTGTGCCACGCCCCAAGAGGTTAGCTTTGTAAATTAGGTAACGTGACGATTTTTTTTTTTTAGTTTAACGTGGATGTCCGGGCCAGCTTGCGTGTACCTCGATTAATCTCACGGGTCCTGAAATTAACGACTATGTAAACCTCCAGTGGCTATCATATGAGCAACCACGGGGCTCGAACCTGAGACCACAGAAGGAGCAAACCTCTTGGTCCCAAGCTCTTTACCAATGGGCCACCACCTAGATGGTTAACGTGACGATCATTTTGATGCTTCTTTATGTTGTTCAAATATTGATTGTGGTATTTCTTTGATTTCATGAAGCCGTTCAAGTACTGATTGCGGTATTTCTTTGATTTCATGAAACCATTGATTAATTAGTATAATGTTTGGTTTTCAAATTTCTTACACGCAATGAAAATTATGAAATAAAATTATTCGAAAGTTCTTATAATCCTATTAAATAGATCTAGAATTGTTTAGGGATTTATTAATTTAATATCTGATCTTTGATTTTGAATAATTTCTTAAAGGTTGGGTTATTGCAAATCACAAGTTGTCCAATTGTCCGACCTTCAATGGTAATCCACACGAACCACTTGTGAAAAAGCTTTTAATCCCTATTTAAGAGAGAGATTGCAATGCCTAGAATACTACCTCTAATATTGTGTTTACGTAGTTTTTCTGTCTGATAGACAACCTCCCCTAATAAGAGGCATAACGTATTATTTATAGAATAATCTAAAAAACTCTATAAATTAGCAAGATATCAATTTGTTCACTGAATAATATTCATATATTAATTCAAGATAATTTTAGAAATTAACTCAATTAAGTCCTTACTTGATTTTTCTAGGTTTAGAAATATAATCCATGTATTAATTATATTCTAATCCTTAATTACTAAAATATAGTTTAATTTATGACTAATGGCTTTTAATATATGTGACTCATTAAATTCCTAACATGTTGGCTCAAATATAAATTTTAATTTTAATTAAATAAATTAAACAACTAAAAAAGTTGAAAGATGATGAAATTTTTAAAAAAATCTAATTTCATTCATTATTTCAAATAAAATAAATAGTAATAAAAAAATAATGGGGACCAAGTATAATAGATAAAAAAGATAACAATAAAATAATAAGGACCAAAGTTGATATAAAAATTAAATTAAATTTTAAGGAATGAAATTGAAAAGGAATAAATAAAAAAAAGTTTCAAACAAAATATATAGTAATCAAAACATTGAGGATCAAATTTAATATAATCAACAAAAAAAATATGATATTTTTTTATTTTTTAGAATTTTTGAAAAGTGTGTTATATCTAAAATAAAAAAAAATATTTTTTTAAAAATTAAGTTAAAATTTTCTTTTATCAAAAAATATTTTTTATTAACTAACTTTTTTTAATGCTAAATAAATATGAGAAAGTTTAGGAAATAAATTTTAGAAAACCAAGAAACAAACGGGCCCAGATGACTTGGATGAATGCTATTTCTTGACGAGAGATCGTGGATTAATTAGTAATTTTGTAGCTAGGTTTTCCTCTTCCATAAACGAGAGATAAATTTGTAAGTTTAATTAGATTTTACGAGATGCATACCCATGTGCTGCTGCGAGTTTATAAAACAAACATATTTAATAGTGTTATAATTATGAATCAGCGCTAGATAAGTAATAAAAACTAAATGTATGATGGAGCCAATATTTCATAACGGAAAAAAAAAATTGTGGTGATGATCAAAATTTAGAGACTGAACAAAATGATTTGTAGCAATCCACAGTGTTTTGGGAGGAAAAATACAGTGCTTTCGCCACATGATTTAGCTTTTCTGTTAATAAAAAGCAAAAAAATTTACAAAGCTAAATTCTCTACCAACTTAATATTAAAAAAAAAAACCAACAAAGATAATTTTGGAAGGTAAAAAACCTATGAGGAAAAACGTTGTAGCAATTGGTAATGTTTTGTAAGGAAAACTACAGTGTTTTCCCCAATAAAATAAAATAAAAAACCATTTAGAGAAATACTGTAGCAATCCATAGTGTTTTGTGAGGAAAACTACAACGCTTTCCCCATATGATTTAGCTTTATTATAATTATAATTCTTAATCAACTTAATATTAAAAAAAATGAATAAAGATAATTTTGGAAAAAAAAAATATGGGAAAACACTGCAATAATTCACAGTGTTTTAAAGAAAAAAATTAGAAAGCTAAATTCTTAATCAGCTCAATATTAAAAAAATCAAATCGACAGAGACAATTTTAGAAAAAAAAATATTAAAAAAAACACAAAAAAGAGGGGAAATCATGTTGGAAACACTGTAACAATTCATAGTATTTTGTGATGAAAGCTACAAGTGCTTTCCCACATGATTTAACCTTATTTGTAATGACTTGTAATTGTAATTTTCAACAATGTTTTGTGAGGAAAGCTACAGTACTTTCCCCACATGATTAAGTTTTATTACAAAATTAAATTCTAACCAAGTCAATATTAAAAACAAATCGACGAAGATATTTTTGAAAAAAATATTACAAAAAAAGAAAACACAAAATAAACTTGAAAAAAACCATATGAGGAAAAAACTGTATCAATCCATAGTGTTTTGTGAGGAAAAACTTGTATTTATTTGTAATTGCAATTCTTAACCACTTAATATTTTAAAAATAAAAATGACAAAGACAATTTTAGAGAAAAACATTGTAACAATCCACAGTAATTTGCGAGGAAAGTTACAGCGCTTTCCTCACATATTGTAACTGTAATTTTTAACAAAGCTCAATATTAAAAAATAAAATAAAAAAAGATAATTTCAGAGAAAATCATAAAAAAAAACAAAAACAAAAAAAACCATGCGGAGAAACACTGTATCAATCAACAATGTTTTAAAAAAAATTACAAAACTAAATTCTCAATTAGCTCAATATAAAAAAAAATCGATAAATATAATTTTAAAAAATAAAAAAATAAAATGGAAAAACTATGTGGGAAAACACCATAGCAATCCACAGTATTTTAAAGAAAAAAATTACAAAGTGAAATTTTTAATCAGCTCAATATTTAAAAAGTAAAATCAATAAAGATAATTTTTTTAAAAAAAATTAAATGAAAAAAAAAGAAGCAAATTTGGAAAAATAAAAAAGAAAAATAATTTTTTTTTAAAAAAGGAAAAAAATTACTATAAATTATTATTATAATCCATAATAATTTAGGTGTGGATTACAGTGATTCTCCACCATTTAAATGATGTTATTAATTAATATTAATATTTTCTTACTTGTTTTCTTTTCTCTTCTCTTTTTTTCGTGGGAATGGTACAAAGTCAATTAGATAAGTAAACAGTATAGTGACAAAATTGGGAAAACAATTTTTAGGGTTTGGGAGGCCTATGGGCTTAGCCTTACTCTCTCCAGTCCACGTAACAAAGAGAAAATAAAACCCTAACAATAAAAGGCAAGCCGCTGCAGCTGCTCTTCCAAGGTCTAAGGCTCTAAACCTTCATCGGCAGAGAACTACCAGGGTTTCTCTCGATCTCCTCTTCCGCATGGTACGATCTTCACTTCTTGTATACCCTTTTCATATTTTCATGCATATTATGTTCCCTTTGTTCTGTTTGGTTTCTTTTGTTTGTGAAATAAATGGTTTATTATCTTCCGCATATTATATTTTCATTGAAAAGTTTGTGTTCTTAGTGTTTCTATCCCCACTTTTGATTCATTAGCTTGTTTTTGTACTTACTACAGGCTCCCAAAAGAGGTGTGAAGGCCCCGTTAGCAGCAAAGAAGAAGCCTGTATGTCTTCTCTCTCTCACTCTCTATTGTATGCGCACACACGCACACACACAAAATAAGCATGTGTAAGTTAAAAAAAGGCAGTTTAATTTCCCAAGTGTGGTTAGTCTTTCAATTCTTGGGAGTGTTGTCTACAACATTTATCTAATTTGTTCACTGACTATCCTACTTATAGTTTAGTGTGTAATGGGTCTGTATTCTTCCATGGAACTCCCTGTTATTTCCTTTTGTGAATTTTGTAGCTAGCTAGATATGGCTAATATTTGTTTCAACTATCCCCTTAATCTTATGCAATTGCATATATGAAATTGCTAAAAGTTGATGATACAAGTTTTCATAGATTATGCCCAATTCTTAGAACTGAGATTTGATGAATCATAATTCTGCCCCTGTCAATTTTGGGGCTTTATGTACCCTACCCTTGCAACTAAAGATTTGGTGTATTGATGCTGATTAATCACAGGAAAAGGTCGTAAACCCTTTGTTTGAGAAACGACCAAAGCAGTTTGGAATTGGTGGTGCCCTTCCACCCAAGAAGGATTTGACTAGATTTGTCAAGTGGCCACATGTTGTTCGTATTCAGAGGCAAAGAAGGATTCTGAAACAGCGTTTGAAGGTTCCTCCTGCTGTTAACCAGTTCACAAAAACACTTGACAAGAACCTTGGTAAATTTTCCATTCCTGTTACAGGGAACTTGACAAAATTTGATGCTAAAAACCACAGATGCATTGTTATTGATATTGTAGTGCAATGATGGAGTTCATTTTAACTACTGAAACTGCAGATTACTTATCTGGTACTGAGATGTAGTTTTTTTTCGTCATTTTGGGTTACAGCTACACAACTTTTCAAGTTGTTCCTAAAATATAGACCTGAGGACAAGGCTGCTAAGAAGGAAAGGCTTCTTAAGAGAGCACAAGCTGAAGCTGAGGGGAAGACTGTGGAAACAAAGAAGCCTATTGTTATTAAATATGGTCTTAACCATGTTACTTACCTCATTGAGCAGGTACAGATGTTGATTTCTAAGACTTTCTTGATTAACTATGTAAATATTTAGGTAATGGATGATTTGGTGATTTGTTTAGCTAGTTTGATTGACCTATATGGGAGTTGTGTTATAATCATGATTGTGTAGGAAAAGATGGCTTTCAATTTGGTTTTCTACCTTTTCTTCTCTCACTCTCATTCCTCTCATTTCTTCAGTTACTTGGCTGATTTTCTGCACATTGATTTTTTATCTCCCCTGGTTTTTTTTTTGGGTGCCTTACTTTCAACATTTTTTTGTTTGTTTGTTTCATGTTGTCTTCTGACTTGGATGGTGAACATGCATGGCAGATTGATGTGTTTTTGTATAGGTTATCTTATCTTTTTCCTAAGACTCTACTTGATTCATATAGAACAAGGCCCAGCTGGTGGTTATCGCGCATGATGTTGATCCAATTGAGCTTGTTGTTTGGTTGCCTGCGTTGTGCCGGAAAATGGAGGTTCCTTATGCAATCGTGAAGGGCAAGTCACGTCTTGGAGCGGTGATTTCTCTACACTTTTTCTATGCATTAAAAGAACCATTGATTTTTTTGGAAATTGGATCCTCCGGTACTATCTTTATGACTCTGATATGTTTAAAAAACAGATTGTCCACAAGAAAACAGCATCAGTTTTGTGCCTTACATCAGTGAAGAATGAGGATAAATTGGAATTTAGCAAGGTTTTGGAGGCAGTCAAGGTAATATTACTACGATGTTTTTGCACTTTATATGTGATATCTCTAAAGTGTATCCCAAAGGAGAAAAAAGGTGTTTCAATTTCATATTTGTAATCCTCCTAGAAGATTAGCTTTATGTCACAAGGAGAGGCAACTGGTCCTTGATTTACTTATCCTACAGTGAACTTGTTTGTTCTAACAGCATTGCTTTTGATGCTTGTGTGGTTTATTGATTGAAGTGGTTTCTTTCTTTGATTTAATATTCTGTAATTTGTTGGCCACTCTTTTGAACTTCATTCTTCTTTGCATATTTCACTTTCGTTCCCTTTTAACTGCAGGCTAACTTCAATGATAAGTTTGATGAGCACCGAAAGAAATGGGGCGGTGGCATCATGGGTTCCAAATCTCTGGCTAAGACCAAAGCTAAGGAGAGAGTCATAGCCAAGGAGGCTGCCCAAAGAATGTCTTGAGCTTCTTCTAGCAAGCTATTGGAGATAAAGTTTTAGTCAGAAAGGGACTTCCTGGATGATTTTAGCTCTTCTTTTTCCCCTTCAATTGCTCTGTTTGCTGTTGTGAACAAGTTTTGTATTGATTGGGTAGTTAAAATATTATCATGAGTAACATTTATAATTTTTATGGGAAGAATGTTTTCTAAGTTGTTTTTTCCCAGTAATTTCAAATTAAAAATACTTTTTCAAACACAAAACGTTCACCTTTTTTATCTACCCTCTCACTCAATGCATGGATCCCCAGTTTAGATCACGTTAAGCCACGCTGATGACTTCTCTTTGCGAAGGCCCATGTGTGAGGGAAACAGTTAAATCATAATGTCAGCCACATTTTCATAGGTTAGGTTTTTTGGGTGGTTTTTTTCCAGAAATATTGTCGAGGAAACAGGAACTGTCAACAAGAATTAGCAAAATCACCATCTTAAAGTTCAACAAAAAAGAGATTAGAATAGAACTATCTACAGTATAAGAAGATATATGGATGACGTATTTCAATGTAAAAAGTTTGTGGTTAATTACAATGTTAAAGAATAAGACATGTCCTTACCAAGTTTCTCCCTTGTAGCTTGATTGGTGGAATTCAATTGATGAGAAAGAAAGAGAAGCGAAGCCATTGAAAAATAAAAGATAGTTTCTTGATTGGTGGTGTTGTATATTTAAAAATTGTTAATTATATATATATATGGTGAATAGAGTAGATGAAATAGTTTTATTCGGTGAGAATTATATGAAAATTGGTATGAGAATATCTTTGTTACTAAAAAGATAATATGATGTTGTTAATAATAATCATTTGTTCCTAATGTTTTCTAATGCAAATCTCCCAACAACATAATGCACAAGTATTTTTACGTAAATTAATAAATTTGAATAAAGATGCCATGCACACATATGGGATTTGATATCAAGCTGATGCTTTGCTTAATAACGGCTCGTCGAGTAGCTTTTTCTTTTTTTTCCTTCCATCAGACATTCATTGTAGCAGCTTGCTTGGATCCTGTTGGGGGTGGAATCTAACTTTAATGGATTCAGCAGGACCTAATGTTATTGGGTCCTTGTAGAAGTTGGACCCAAAGTTGCCCCTAGCAGGACCCAAAATAATTTTGGGTCCGGCTGAGAGTAGAACCCATTTGAGTTGGGTGCTGCTAGAAGTAGACCCATCCATTTTAGATCTTGTTGCGAGCAGGATCCTTCAGCGTTGGATCTTGCCCCTAACAGGACCCATTAACGTTGAGTCCTGTTTGGAGCACGCCACCAGTGCTGATAGGACCCATTAACATTAGGTCCTGCCTCTAGCAGGAACCAAGCAAATGGTTTAAATACAAAATAAAATGACATGACGGATTAAAAGGGAAAAAACTAAAAAAATAGACAAAACATCTTTTTTTTAGGAGCTTCTTTTAAAACTTTTTTATTATTTGACCCGCGATGGAGTGCGAGTTATATAGCTAGTCAAAGCACTAAACCACGAGATTAGAATAAAAAAACAAATACTAGATTAGTTAATAGGTAAAAAAGAAATTAGCAAACACAATTTAAATAAAATTCATATACAATATAAAAACACATATAAGTAACAGTTGTGAAAAATCAAAAGCGAGGTAAGGAGAAATATAGATGCCTAATTAACATCTAAAAATAAGATACAAAATTAAGATTTATCTTTAGTTTACATTGAAAAATAAAGAGAAAAATATAAAATATTTTAAAAATTAGATAAAGATTAAATTGGAAAAAACCATAAAAAGATTAAAACCTTCAAAATAAAAGTCTAATGCTAAGGATAAAAAAACTTGAAACTTTTATACTGTTAAAGGCTATAACATCAACAAACAAAGCAATAATATATTTGAAAAAAATAATCAAAGCTGACATTTTGTCGTGATGCAAATTCATAAAAAAAACACTAAAATATTTATTATTATTTTTTCAAAGAGAATTTTCTCTTTAAATATAATTTTTAGTTATATATATATATATATATATATATATTCTATTTTTGTTTTTTTAGAAGAGATCTAATTTGAAAGTAGAAGATTTTATCTCGTTAAATAAATAATTTGTAAGATATTCCACTTGGACAAATTTTAAGATTTTAGGAATTGAGAAAATTTGATAATTGATCCAATTTTAAGAAGAAGGTAGGGCTTAATAAATAAAATAAAGATAAAGTAGAAGTAAAATAAACCAATTAGCATAATGAAGGGACCAAAATGTAAACTGAAAGAACAATTTAGGGTTTGGGCAAACCCTACTAAAGCAGCCGTTTTTGCTGCTCTTCTGCCCCTACCCATTTTCACCTCAAACACGTTCAGGTTTTCGATCTGCAAGTCTGCTCTTCTAGATGGTAACATATATCACTCATCTTTCATGCCCCTTTCGTTTTTCTCTTACAACGTTGTCTATCTTGTGCTCAAAAAGCTTAACTGATGATTTTCTGGTGTAAAATTATACATTTTTTTTTTGCTGACGCCGATGCTTTTATTTTTGTTGGGATGGAGGGTGTATAATCTTACTTCTCTATGTGAATAAGATTTCAGTCTTAGTCTTTCTAGTGTTTTTTATTTTGTACTGTGTGTGGTAAGGCAGAAAACTTATTGGAAAAAAAAGTATTAAAAGTACCCAAAAAACTTAAACTTTCTTGAGTGAAATTTTTTTGGAGATTCTGCTGGTTTGTTTTTATTGGGGTGTTATTTAATAGCTGCGCTTCTTGTTGTATGAATTGAAGTTTCATTGCATTTTGTTATTTTTTATATCTCTGTTGTGAGGCTATGTGATATGGTTTGGAAATTGGTGGATGATGGAGGACTTTTTGAGGCTATAGTGTAGAAATGTTGCATTTATAAGCACCATACAGGGTATATATTGGTGGAAAAGACCAAAAACATGGTATTTATACCCATTGTTTTGATCAGCTCTGTTCTTGACATGCATATTTTGGGATAATGTTCTTTGGTTTCTTTCCCTTTTTTTGATTCGTTGGCTTATTTTTATGTTTACTACAGGCCCCCAAAAGAGGTGTGAAGGGCCCACTGGCAGCAAAGAAGAAACCTGTGCGTGATCTCCCTCTTTCTCTCTTCTGTGGTTGTCGTCGTTTATTTCTTGAATTTGTAGCGAGCTAGAGCCAACCATTGTTTCCTGCAACTATCCCCTTAATCTCATGCAATCATATACTTTTAAAAAGTCGAGAATACAAATGCTAAGAGATTATGATTTATACTCAATTCATAGAACTTGCATGTGATTATTATTATTCTGCTTCATTATTGACAGTTGGGGTTTATACTCTGCTCCTCTGCAACTAAAGGTTTAGTGCACCGATGCTGATTAATTACTGGAAAAGGTAGTGAACCCTTTGTTTGAAAAACGTCCAAAGCAGTTTGGAATTGGTGGTGCACTTCCACCAAAGAAGGATTTGACTGGATTTGTCAAGTGGCCACATGTTGTTCGTATTCAGAGGCAAAGAAGGATTCTGAAACAGCGTTTGAAGGTCCCCTGCTGTTAACCAGTTCACAAAAACACTTGACAAGAACCTCGGTAAATCTTCCATCCCCAATCTAGACAAGTTAACAAACTTTGGTTCCCAGGATCATGGATGTTGTCGCTTAAATTTAACGCCAACTATTCTTATTGATATTGTGGTGCGTTGATGCATTTTTTTAAATTACTGAAGCTGCAGATGATATTTGTTGTTTTGTTTTTGTCATTTTGTGTTACAGCTACGCAACTTTTCAAGTTGTTCCTAAAATATAGACCTGAGGACAAGGCTGCTAAGAAGGAAAGGCTTCTTAAGAGAGCACAAGCTGAAGCTGAGGGGAAGACTGTGGAAACAAAGAAGCCTATTGTTATTAAATATGGTCTTAACCATGTTACTTACCTTATTGAGCAGGTATTGATGTTAGCATCTACAGTTTATTATTATTATTATTATTATAATCTCTGCTGCTAATTTGGTAATAAAGTGATAATATATGTTCTGGTGCATTGTGTACCTTTTCTAATTGACCTATTTGGGAGTTCTGTTGTAATTAAGGTTTTATAGGAGAAGATGACTTCTGAATTGATTGCTTTGTTTCATCTCTTAACCTCTTTCCTCTCTTTTCTGTCAATTATTTGGCTGGTTTACACCAATTGATTCTCATCCCTCTGCGTACACACACACACACACACACCTTCCTTTCAACCTTTTATGGGATCCGTGGGGAGAAATTGCAAGGCCGATTTTTTGTGTTCCTTGTCTAGGTAATATTGTTTTTTTCTTGATGCGTGTAGAACAAGGCCCAGCTGGTCGTTATTGCACATGATGTAGATCCAATTGAGCTTGTTGTTTGGTTGCCTGCATTGTGCCGGATAATGGAGGTTCCTTATGCCATTGTGAAGGGCAAGTCACGACTTGGAGCGGTGATTTCTCTGAACTTTTTCTTATGCATAGAATAATTTTTTCAATTAATTTTTCATGGATAATGAAGGATATTTGTTTTTTAAAAACCAGATCGTCCACAAGAAAACAGCTTCAGTTTTGTGCCTTACTTCTGTCAAGAATGAGGACAAATTGGAATTTAGCAAGGTTTTGGAGGCAGTCAAGGTAATATCTTAATGAGCAACGACCCTATACCATGACAGGCGTTAAATAGAATGATCATGTGCTTGCTCTGTTCAGGAATGTCTGTTGCTAGGCTGGCCTATCCATCACCCCAAAATGTTATTTTGAAGTCTGATCTCAAAAAAAGAAAAGATTTATTTGAAACCCTCCCCTAGAAGATAGCAAAATTCAGAAAGGGGAAACTTGTCCCTTTTAACCCGTTTCACGATGAAGTCTTTATCTAACAGCGTTGCTTTTTTATGCGGTTTACTGAAATGATTTCTCATCGAACTTGCTTTTTTATGCGGTTTACCTTTGCATGGTTTACCTATTTCTTGAATTCTGTTCTTGCTTCTCACGTTTTTTCTCTTCAACTGCAGGCTAACTTCAACGACAAGTTTGATGAGCACCGCAAGAAATGGGGTGGTGGCATCATGGGTTCCAAATCTCTGGCCAAGAGCAAAGCTAAGGAGAGAGTTTTAGCCAAGGAGGCTGCGCAAAGGATGTCTTGAGCTCATCTACTTTAGAGGCTTTGGACACGAGTTACAGTGAGAGGATCTTTCCTAGATGATTGTAGCTTTTATTTCTCTTTGTTTACTGCTCTGTTTGTTAGTACTGTGGACAAGTTTTGTACTGATTGGGTGGCTGAAACATCTCATCACATCCTCTGTTATCCATCCTTTTGGTGGGAGAACGAAAATCTAAAGCCATCTCTTCTCTTAAACCTAATATTATTTTGCCAAGAAACTAGTCATTTCTAAAATTGAAGGTTGCGGCCTTCACTTGTTCCAGTATGAAAGCTCTCGATTGTGAGTCTATAGCTGTTCCCCCATCTGGAAGAACCCCTTCCCTCATCCTATTGCAGCATGGGCACCATTGCTCCATGTTGAGAGATTTATTTATTTCACTTATAGTTTTGGAAATTTTGTGATTTGTGTGCTATAGATGGACCAATTTTTGAAAGACAAGTGGCCAACGAACACGCTTTTATTTAATACATGCAAGTTTTATTTCAATGGTGGATGGACAATGTTTGAGCATGAGGAGATATAACACTTTCAAATGTCGCTAATCATCTGAAATTTGATTTGTGGGGCAAAAACTTTTATTTTACCCGTCACATCCCTCCCTCGACTCGTCCATATTCTGCCTTGAAAGCCATCAAATTAAACCTTAAATTTCCATACACCAAGATTCACGGCCATTTTACTTGCGACAGAAAATGAAAGTGCAGATAGCAGAGGCGCTGTGGCTGTGATGCGTGACATTAATGAAGGCACTGCTCTACCTGAAGTGAGGTCTCCTCCAGTGCAATAAAATCAACTGCAGTAACAACCAATCACAAAGCATGAGTGTATAGTTGTGATGTCCCGGAAAAGAAGAGTAAGATTTTCATTTACTCCAACCAATCAGTAAAATTTGAGGAATTAAGATACAATTTCCTAGTTCTTTTTGAGTCTCACTGATTGGATACAAAAAAAATACCCAAAACTCCTGAAAGGTATGTGCTGTTTCTATGACATGGTATATCTGTGAATCAAATAAAGCCAATGCACTCTCGGGAAAAAGGGGCGTACAAGTTCTAACATGAGAGGGTTCTAGTCACCTAAGAAACACTTTTAAGTGACCTATTATGGCTACAACCATGATGGAAACACATGCCATGTGAAAGAATGCAATCCATGTGATGCATGTGGCCTGTGAATTCTTTGATTACATATTCAATGGACGTGAGCTAAGCTCCGCTCAACAGCCCTATCTGTAAAACCAAGTATCCGCGCTCAAGAAAGCATCGCGACAATACTTGCCTGAAGTCAAGTTAGGTATCTGTCCGTGTTGCAATGGTGACCACGCCATACATGTAAAGGAAAAAAAAATCTGAACTTGCTTGGATGTGTCTGAAGGAATAGCAGTAAGAGCATGCCATATCCATATGGCAGAAGAAAAGTAGAACACTCAAGTGGCAATAGTTTTTCATTCTTCATTACCGATGCAGCGGTGCCTGACTATGAAGCTCTAAGGCTCTCACAACCTGGGCAATTGTGCAGGCTCTCATGAATGTAAATGTCACAGTCAAGGCAAAAGTACTGTTTGCATTTTGGACAAGCAACTTGAAGGCTGGGCTTATTGCCTGTGACAAAACAATGAGAATAGCTGAGCAACAAAAACTTGGCAAACATAATGAGAGTCTTAACCACAAATCCATCAGCAAAAGAGAAGAAAAAAACTAAAATATGAGGTGGACCAGTCCGGTAGTAAATAAGTTTTCTTTTAAGCAGAGAAAAAAGGTAAACGGAGTCTCAGCCCAAATAAATCTGCCAGCTAACATTGGTGCAGCAGTTTGACACCAGAGTTAAAATATTTTTCTTCTTGATAATTTTACCAGAGATAGGCAACAAAGGATCTAGGTTATCATGATGCACCAATGACACTCAAAAAAAGTTTGGTTTGCAGGCAGAGTAAATTTCAAACATCTCCGTGTGTGATGCCCCAATAATAATAGCAACATGAGAAGATAATTCATCCGAATCTGGATATTATATCTGTATTCCATAGGCATGCATGGTCATGAATAGAGACGTATAACAAGGAGCATGTACAATTGCAAAACCTCCACATCTATATAACTCACCAGGATTGACAAGGCTTTGTTGGCAACCGAAACAAGTTTTCTGTGATCTACGATGTGGTTCATTTTGACGTGATGGTTTCACCTCATCAAATGGTGCTATGGGAAAGAGATGATGGTACGACCTTGCTAAATGGGGCGAAGAAACAAGTGTCAACCCACAAATACGGCATTCGGTAGGAAGCTCACACACACGCGCTTTACATCTTGGACAAATATACCCCTCACCAACTTTCGATTCTTTATGACAAGAACATATCGAGATGGAACCCTCTGCTGCTCTTTGTGGGAAACCCATCTTGATCAAGTTAGCTATTGCAAATTCTGCTATTGCCGGAGGAGGGGGTGCATGCTCCAATATTAACTCTTTAAAGTGGCTCTGCATAAGAAAAACATAGCAGCAGTGCTTATGAGATATGCTTTCAGCTTTAGGATTGGTAAGAAAATATTAGATGCCCTTGCGTTTTGTCGAAGATTTTCTTTTCTTGGAATTTTTGAAAGACTCAGATTTATTTTAACCTTTTAGTTTTCAATAACAGCCAGATTGCTTACAACATGGCAAGTTATTCTCAAATTCCTTTTAGTTAATATAACTCACCTCATCCAAAGCAACAGAGTACAATCCACCAGTTTCTTGGCAGAGATGCTTGCATATGAACATTTCAGCAGAGAGGCCAATAACTGAGCATCTCATTTTAGACTTCTTGCATTTCTGGATTGTCTCCATTATATCTCCCGGATCACAGGTCGTAAGAGCAGAATATAAGATGAGAACTTCACGATTACCATATGATGGAATTTTATCAAGATACTCATGAACAAGCTCCAATGCATTCTGTAGTGACGAATCACCTGAACATTCCAACTTAGCCATCAAAGACTTAATATGAGACTCAGGACTCCCACCAAGCTCCGTTAAAGAATAAGCAACCCCATCTTTTATAGTAACCAAAGCAATCTGACTAAGTGGATTCTGATCAAAAAACTCCCTTATAAAGGCCTCAACATTTTGCGCAACCACAGCCATTCTGCTTGGTCGAAAATCCATCACCGATGCAGCCTACAAAATTCATTTCTAATTTGTTATTTTCATACCATTTGAAAACCAAGTGATAGTTCAGAAAATGTTTTTTCATTCCTTCATCACATAATATGAATGAGAGGACATAATAACTTCATTTCTTTTGTCCCATTCATAAGAAATTATTTTCTTAATGCAGGGAGCAAATCCACCTAACAATTAAATATTAAATATTGAAAATGTAGTCAGAAATTGAAAAAAGGAAGAAAAAGAATAAAATTATGATTACCCTTGAGAGATCTAGGACAATGTAGAGAAAGCGAATGAGCCCTTTCTGAATACGCTGGGAATTAGAAGCAGTAGAAAGAGAACGAAGGCGACGGCGATATTGAGCATGGTACATCGCTTTGTTATCCAAAGGACGAAGGAGCCCAGACTCATCCTCTTGTAAAGCTTCCCAAGATCTCTCATCAGAATAATTTCTCTCTCCCCAACCGTCGAGATCACCATCTTCTTCATCATCTTCTTCTTGCTGTCTTCTTTTTTCAGCAATGTTGTTAGTCATGCTTGCTTTGACTCCTCCTACTCCTTAGAGTTTGTTGAATTCGTCTTGGATTAGGGTTTTGTGCTCAAGATTTCTGACTGTTGAGAAGATGAGTGAGAGGAGGGGGGGGGGGGGGGGGGGGGGGGGGGGGTGGGTCCCTCATAAAAATTAAAGTGTTTTGCTGATAAATGTAGCTATAATGATATCTAGAAAACATATCCATCAATGAAACATGATACTTTGTTTTTAATTGGGAACAATTCATAAAATTTCCACACATTGTAGAAACTCAATAAATTTTTGCATGTTGGGTGATCAAAACATGAAAATGAAAAAAACTTCAAGTCAAGGATTTTGTTTTGCATGTTGGATCCTTGAGAGCCTGATAATTTGGATCGTTTTTGTGTGCTTTTGTAATGAATTGAATCAATGAATCAATAAATTTTTGCATGTTGAGTGAACAAAACATGAAAACGAAAAAAACTTCAATCCTTGATAACCATTGAATCTGATTCATTGATTCAATTCATTACAAAAGCACACCAAAACAATCCAAATTATCAGGCTCTCAAGGATCCAAATCTAAAGTTGTCAAAAGAAAAGGACAACAAAACAGATATAACAGCAACATTTTATAAAAAAAATAATCCCATATCCCAAAATCAGGAAATAAAAAGAAAACCATTTCAATATTGTCAATAAACCAACAAAAAAACTGCATATGATCTAAAAGCAAAACATCAAAATTAAGAGTTCAATAGGGAGAAATAATGCAGTAATAAGACAAAAAGGTTAATTGGAAAATGGGTAGAAAAGACACAAGTGCTTATGATATATACCTGGGAGAAGAAAATGGGAAAACAGTTGTTGCAGTTATTAGTAGTAGCAGCGATAGAATCGTACATGCAAGACCGACTATGAGACCCATCTAAGTAGAAGTCACCATCTCGCTAAAAAAATCTTCTCTCTCTCTCTCTCTCTCTCTCCAAAGAACAGCAACAACTGGCGGGTTGCTCTACCTGCAGAAGAAGAGAAAAGAAACCACCAAATTAAGAAAGAGAAATAATGTAAAAAAATGAATCTTTTAATATTAGTTATTAATATTATTTGCATAGTTATCAAACCAAACCCGGCTCAATGGCCAGTTCACGGGCCGGGAGTTAATCTAGATCAACCAGGAAAATTGAAAAAAAAAAAAGCTTATAACAGTGGTGATTATTTCCCACAACAAAAATACAATTCCAGAACCTCTTTCCCACAGCAAGGTTGTTAAGAACACATTTTTGACACGACACGAAAAATGTAGGATAAACTCGGATCATAAGGAAAAAAAATTTTCATTCATAGTTCAAGCACCTTAAAACCTTAAAATACATGGTCCAAATAAAAATTCATACATAGTTCAAGCATCTTGTATCTTAAAATACATGGTCCAAATAAAAATTCATACATAGTTCAAGCATCTTAAAACACATGGTCCAAATAAAAATTCATACAAAATTTAACTAACTTTTCATTAACTAACAATTAACAAACTAAATAGTACCATAATATGATTCTAATTAATTTTTTTGTTAAAAAAGAAGTACCATAATACATGTGTTATACATAACAATTCATATAATCCAAAAGCATGCATAAAGAACTCGCAAAGCTAAAGCAATTGATGAATGATGATAACAGCTCCACTAAAATCTGCATATGTTATGAGCTCACTTGAGAACAATTTCAAACCTAAATAGTTTGCTGCCAGGTTCGAGAACCAGCCAGATGAGTTAGGTCCTCTTTGTTTTTTATGTTTATCCATAAAAATTAGAATGTCAACAGCCAAGTTATATTAAAACCTAAAAGTACTAGAGAAGTGACCATCTATGATTAGATATTGTTGGTCCACTAATCCCAACAAATAAATCAAACACTTACAATCGAACTTCAAACTCTCAAATATCAAGTGACAAAAGAAACCATAAGGTATGCTTAACAATTCAACATTCAAGTAACAAGTAACAAAGATAAAACCAAATTTCATGATAGGTGAATCCCGCAACTTACGTCGAGGGGGCCTGTAGCAAGCAATAACCAAGAAAAAGCGCAAGAGCGCAATCACCGCCCATACACCCCCGTGAGAAATAGCACACGAGGTATTTAACATAAGCTTGCATTTCATAGTATCGAAGCAATAGTACCGAATTAACAAGCATGCACAAACCTTTTCACCGATGTAACAACATCACCGGATGTGCTTGATCTTCGGATCAAGGGCTCCACTTGCCCATCTAGTCATGATACATGGAGACAATGAATAAAACTTGAGTGAAGAATTACAGTACTTTTTGAAATACAGTAGCAATGCATGGGTTAGGCTTTTTTTCAATAAATGCATGGTCATCTTCTCAGTATCGACAAAGAACCAGTTATCGGAAAATATCCTATATCCTATGAAAAACAGACAAACACTCATAACGACACATACAAGCTTTTAGGTAGGCACAAAGCATCCCTCAGTGGGTAAACTAATAAGAAGCGTACACACGAGCATCAATTCATTCATTAAAGATCACAAGAAGATGGCAACATTAAAGAATCTTACACTAGTAGATATAACTATGGCAAGGGCATTTTGATTTCAAAAGTCGGAATCCGGGTGTCTTACTTGGTATGTTAAGCACATGTATCATCAAGACAATGAAAAGCAATTAGCTAAGAGCAACTCTGAAATATAATATAGAGGGGCACCAAAGGCTATCAAATACAAATAAAGAGCGCAACATCGAGTTCATCACAACAATGATTTCCTTTTGATAACTTTAATCCACATGCTCATTAATTGACTACGGGATATATGAAAAGCCAAAGAAACAAAGCAGCCACTTTAAAAATAAGTTCAGGTTAGAAAACATAATAAAATTTGATTAAGCAAAATTTCATTAATTGACTTTGAGATTAGTAGTTGCAAGAGGAAAAAAACTTGAGCTCAGTTGCTACAATGGCTTTATTTTACCAGGTGCAAAGGATTTTTCCACATGGTTTTGTCAAGATTTAGCAAAATTATTTGCCATTAAAATGAGCAAGGGAAGAAATTGTTGTGCTGTGCATGTTATAAGAAATCAAGATCACTTATTACTGACTACCCGGCTCCCTCCTAATTAGTTTCCCAACTAAGAAAAGTAATTCAGAAATCAGAAGCTCCATACACAAAAAAAATCCTTCAAGGTTGCAGATCACTTACCAATAGGTTGCAATTTGCAGATATAATTCTTTTCCACCCAGATGGAAATTGGAGAGATGGAAAGAGAGGTAGATTGTACAAAAGTGGAATTTGGAAATTGGTAAGTTACAGAGAAATGGAAATTGGAGAGATGGAACACTGGATGGTAAGTTACTTAAATGTTGCAGAGATGGTTTGTTTTGAATTTGGAAATTGGAACACTGGAACTGGAAGGACTTTGAGAAAGAGAGGCGCTAGGAGACGCTAGGTTTTTTAATTTTTGGTCTTGTTATTGGCTTACCGTAGAAGGCAGACCACGTATATATAAATTTTTGAACCAGAGCTGAACCACCGAAATTACCCGAGAGTCACTCCGGAAGACCTCTAGTCACCGGGCGCCCTTAGAGCAGACTAAGAATCGATACGGAAGGAAGTGAAGGTGAAGCAAGCTTGCGGGCTAGGCTTTCTCGGGCTTGACAATATGACATGGCCTTTGAGCCCGGGCCAACCCAATAGGGGTTGAAAAGAGGGAATCAACCAAAGATTCATTGTGTGTGCTGCCTTAGGAAATGGAATATAATAAGGGAAAGCAGTCAATCCGCTTACCGGAAAATCGGTTGTTGTTGTTCTAGATGCCTCACTACCAGAGAAAGAAAGAAGAGAAGCATCCACCTAAAGACCAAGGACCTTTTTAAACACGTAAAACGGGGTTCAAAATCGTGATTTTAAACAATTTCAGCCGATTTCAATGTTTTCATACGATTTTACTGCGATTTTACCAAATTTCGAGTTTATAAACTGATTTAACACGATAATATATATTGACTCGTAAAATCGTATGATTTTACAAGACAACTCGTGATTTTAACAACCTTGTCCCACAGCTTATAGCAGTTGTAATTCATACTTTCACAATTCCAAGATCGAAAAAAACAGTTCCAGTACCATAACTCCAACACGTCCAGACTGGAAAAAAAAAAATACAGCTCCAGTACCACAACTTATTACAAGCAATACCTCACCATTGAAAAAAAAAGAAAAGAAAACAGTTTACATCCTTCACTTTAAATTAACAGCAACACAATTAAAATATATAAAACCCTAAACCAAAAATAAATTATAAAATATTTAAACAGAGAATCCACATTCAGAGATAAAGCAGGGGGTGCAAACTTAATATACATACATACATACATATATATATATAAAGGGGTTGTGACAGTGCCAGTATCCTCAATCAACATAATAAAGTAGGGGATGCAACACGCTAACCACATGCTATAAAACCACATTCAGAGAAAACAAAATTCACCAAATCAGTCATACAATGAGTTAGGAAGGGTAGGAAAGTCCGCACGCCATGTAAAACAGGCTTCCCAAAGCAAGACGAAAGACCCGCAATAGCATTTCCAACAACAAGAAACCGACAGTTTCTTTTATTTCTCTCAAAAACTGAGCATAAAATATGACATTATCCTCAGAAGATTACCAAATTCCCTAAATCTTGTGAACATGCCACTAAACCAAACCATAAATTTCCTCATGTCACTCAATTCGATAGGTGAAAAACGTTCATATAGATGCCACATACCAAATAGTATCAACTCATGCATATATATACAGTGAAATAAGCCTCTAACAGAACAACCTAAAAACCAAGGTGTAAGAACTGTGTATGTCGGAACCTGTGGAGAGAAGAAGAAAAAAAGGAGAGGTTGACTTGCCTGAAATGGAGCGTAATCCAAGCTTGAACTGAAGGTCAGTACTCAGCAGTAGCTGATTAAGAAAAAGAAAATGAAGAAGAAACAGATTGGGAAGCGAGGGGAAGAGGGGGAGATGGGATTTGTGTTCGGCGTGGTGGTCACTGTTTTGAGACCCAGGGATTCTCATCCCTTGTTCAAGACGGCGCCGTATATTAAAAAATAGCTAGCCTTTCTTTCACCATGGGATTATTAATTATTAATTTTTTATTTATAATAATAAAAATAATATTTAAAAAATAAAAAATATTATTTTAATATATTTTCAAATAAAAAATATTTTCTACTACATACTTCTAAACACTTTTTAAATTATAATTATCAATAAAAAATTAAAATAGTTATGGTTGGTTTAAATATTTATATTATCGGGTTAATATATTTTTTAAAATTAAAAAAAAACTTTAGTTAATTTCTAACAAACTATGAATTTAAAAAAATTATAAACTGAATTTTTTTATTTAAAATATTGTATGTTTGCCACAATATCAAATGTTACGTATATTATATTCTAGTTTTTCTTTTACACTTTATAAACGGTTGGTTTATTGAACCCATACAATATATATTTTATTTTATTTTAGTCTTAATAATACACGTGGCAAAATCATGTATAAAAAGAATATAGAAATCAAATATAAGAATTGTAGAACAATAAAGACCAACTTATTAGTTTCTAAAAATAGATGGTAAATTATAATCTTTTTTAGACGGTAAAAACTAAGAGCAAAATTCTAATGCAAAATTGGTGATTTAGCATTTTGCTTTTGATATCTTAACTATAAACCCTAATCTTGCAAGTAGAGTTGAAGCTTCTCCACAAAACCATAGAACACAAACTACTAGATATTTTAGCCATTACTATTTAACTAGTATATAACTAGCTTTCCTTCGTGCGTTATCTTTGTTGAATGAGGAAAGAAAAAACCTTTGAATGTAAAAACATAATATCTTGATAACATGAAATTTTACTAGTATAAAAAAACAGTTTTTTAATTTCTTTTTAAGACAAAAAAAGGTACAACAATCAGAAATATGGTAGAACGGGAAATCAATTTAGCTTGAAGAACAACATTGAAAGAAGGCTTGCTCATAAGATTTCACAAATTACAAAATATTTGTAAATTGTAACACCATAAATTCTGGCTCTTGAGGGTGGTGTTCTCAGTAGTAGGGTAGGGCAAAACTCCCTCTAAACATCATTCTTACACCATATTTTAATCATTTATGACCAAGATTTTGCTTATGTCGTAAACCCACAGACATAAGGCATACAAAAAAAGTTTCTCCTAGTTCATTGCATCATAATCATCTAGATTCTCATTATATTCAAGCACCTTTCTCTTTATCTTGGATGTATCTACCCAAGTAACAAAGTCTTCCATGCTCCTTGTTACCAGGAATCTTTGGGTCAAGAACTGGTCTCGGGACCCGCACGAATATGCCCCCGCTCAATGTATGTTATGGCTTCTTTTAAGTGTTCAAGCAAACTTCAATCTCATCAAAACAGTTGAAAGCCTACGCCCGCAAGCAACAAGATATACTCATCAACAAAACAAACATGCAAGTAGGTAAATATTTGAAAGAAGAGAATTTCCAAGCAACCGACAAGAAGACAGTAAGGGAGAACACCATACTAAAGTCCAATGGAAGTTTGGGATTTCTCTTCACACCATAAATATCGAATTGCACCACATTTTCTGTACACATCCTCTCAAGAGAGAGAGTAGAAAAGGGGGAAGGGCTCAAACAGAGGGTCTCATTACACAACAAAAGATTTCAGTTCAAGAAGCATTATCCTACCTACAAAAGGATGACACTGACAAGCGATCACACAAGGCCAAGCTTTTCCTGCTCGGTACCACACCCATGTTGTAGCTGTCATTTGCAACGAGACAACCAAAACATCAACTACTTAATTGGAAACAACAAAGAACAAGAGAAAAAGGGTGCAACAAAAAGAACCACTTAGAACATTACTTGTAAAACCAATTTAAAAAGACTATCTCGGTCAATTGTGACTTTTCATTGCCCGATGTTCAAACCTTAAAACCAACAAGCAAAACATGAAGTGGACACTATCCATAACGCATTTACAAGAATGGAACTTAAATCAAAGACTAAAAAAGATTGGTATTCATCACAATAAAATCAATCACTGCCCGGTGAAGCAATGCCACATATCAAAAGCAAGACGGGTAACACTAACTACTTTGTTTCCACCAAGATTAAAATGTTTATTTAGTCTTTACTCGTTAAGCTCAGATTTTACCATATCAAAGCCTCAGCAATCCTTTAGCTCAAATTATCACTAACATACACACATTTTCCACTAATGATAAGATTAAACAAAACAAAATAAATAAACAAAATGAACTTACAAGCTTCTCCAAAAGAACGTCGGTCATTTCAACACGATAAGGGTCTCTAGGATCCATCTGCTTCAAAATATTTGTCAACTTCTGCACCATCCGGCACACACTAGAATACCTGCATTTCACGATTTTTATCAATAATTAAACAAAAATAAAACAATCCCAGTTCAAGAAACACAACAACAACAATAATAAATTTCACGTTTCATAAATAAGTACGAGAAAACTAAAACAGACAAAGTTAAAGAAACACAAAAAAAGTAAGTATTTTCATAAAGAATTAGAGAAACTTAAAAGAGAGATTCAAGAAACAAACAAAAAAAAAAACAATGGTTTCATTAAATTCGACATAGGTTAATCCGTTGACTTTAAAAAAATTGTCAAAATAATATTATTTTGATGTTTTTTTAAATAGATTAATAACTTGGGTTACCCCTCCCGACTCAAGACTTGGGCTTTACCTATGTCGAATTTAATAACGTTGTTATTGTTATTTTAAGTCCTTATAATTATATCACCTTCAAGTTATAAATTATTAAATAATTTTATTTATTGTATTGTAATAACTTATCTTATCAAGTAATTTAACTAATTAAATTATAATAATGCTAGATACTAATATTATTGCACAATTACAATTCAAATAATATGTTGTTACTTTCAAAAATAACATAAATACTCTTTATGTAACCATGGCAAATCCTTCAAGATGCCTAAGGATTTTGGGTCGTTAACACACTTTGTAACCCAGTTAATTATATATATATATATATATATATATTGTGTGTTTTAAATATCAAGTAAAAGAAATTTATTAAGTTGATTTGATACTTTGGACATAACAAAGGAGGGCCAAGAACAGATTCCTACGGGAGATTTCATTGCTAGCTTCTGCTTCAATATTCCATATTTTTTCTAAAAGAAGCTGAAAAGGCATCAAATTTTGTGTTATCACCGTCTTCGTTTCATTGGATGTTGAGCCTGATTGTTGTAGGCTCAAGGGGGTCTCCTCTGGACTATATGCTTTCATTTCTAAGATTGAGAAAAGCATCGATGAGCTGAACTCGTGGCTTCATGGTCGTCACTTATGTATTATCGCCATCAAACCGGAGAGAGGACCAAACCGGATGTCCAATTGTCATTCGTCAATGGTGCTTGGGTGGATCTACGTTTTCGTTTAAAGCCTTCCTTTTAGAAGGTGGTGAGATGTACTGACTGTGCCACAACCCAAGAGGTTAGCTTTGTAAATTAGGTAACGTGACGATCTTCTCTTTTTTTTTAGTTTAACGTGGATGTCCGGGCCAGCTTGCGTGTACCTCGATTAATCTCACGGGTCCGAAATTAACGACTATGTAAACCTCCAGTGGCTATCATATGAGCAACCACAGGGCTCGAACCTGAGACCACAGAAGGAGCAAACCTTTTGGTCCCAAGCTCTTTACCAATGGGCCACCACCTAGATGGTTAACGTGACGATCATTTTGATGCTTCTTTATGTTGTTCAAATATTGATTGTGGTATTTCTTTGATTTTATGAAGCCGTTCAAGTACTGATTGCGGTATTTCTTTGATTTCATGAAACCATTGATTAATTAGTATAATGTTTGGTTTTCAAATTTCTTACACGCAATGAAAATTACGAAATAAAATTATTCGAAAGTTCTTATAATCCTATTAAATAGATCTAGAATTGTTTAGGGATTTATTAATTTAATATCTGATCTTCGATTTTGAATAATTTCTTAAAGGTTGGGTTATTGCAAATCACAAGTTGTCCAATTGTCCGACCTTCAATGGTAATCCACACGAACCACTTGTGAAAAAGCTTTTAATCCCTATTTAAGAGAGAGATTGCAATGCCTAGAATACTACCTCTAATATTGTGTTTACGTAGTTTTTCTAGATGCGATAGACAACCTCCCCTAATAAGAGGCATAACGTATTATTTATAGAATAATCTAAAAAACTCTATAAATTAGCAAGATATCAATTTGTTCACTGAATAATATTCATATATTAATTCAAGATAATTTTAGAAATTAACTCAATTAAGTCCTTACTTGATTTTTCTAGGTTTAGAAATATAATCCATGTATTAATTATATTCTAATCCTTAATTACTAAAATATAGTTTAATTTATGACTAATGGCTTTTAATATATGTGACTCATTAAATTCCTAACATGTTGGCTCAAATATAAATTTTAATTTTAATTAAATAAATTAAACAACTAAAAAAGTTGAAAGATGATGAAATTTTTTAAAAAATCTAATTTCATTCATTATTTCAAATAAAATAAATAGTAATAAAAAAATAATGGGGACCAAGTATAATAGATAAAAAAGATAACAATAAAATAATAAGGACCAAAGTTGATATAAAAATTAAATTAAATTTTAAGGAATGAAATTGAAAAGGAATAAATAAAAAAAAAGTTTCAAACAAAATATATAGTAATCAAAACATTGAGGATCAAATTTAATATAATCAACAAAAAAAATATGATATTTTTTTATTTTTTAGAATTTTTGAAAAGTGTGTTATATCTAAAATAAAAAAAAATATTTTTTTAAAAATTAAGTTAAAATTTTCTTTTATCAAAAAATATTTTTTATTAACTAACTTTTTTAATGCTAAATAAATATGAGAAAGTTTAGGAAATAAATTTTAGAAAACCAAGAAACAAACGGGCCCAGATGACTTGGATGAATGCTATTTCTTGACGAGAGATCGTGGATTAATTAGTAATTTTGTAGCTAGGTTTTCCTCTTCCATAAACAGAGATAAATTTGTAAGTTTAATTAGATTTTACGAGATGCATACCCGTGTGCTGCTGCGAGTTTATAAAACAAACATATTTAATAGTGTTATAATTATGAATCAGCGCTAGATAAGTAATAAAAACTAAATGTATGATGGAGCCAATATTTCATAACGGAAAAAAAAAATTGTGGTGATGATCAAAATTTAGAGACTGAACAAAATGATTTGTAGCAATCCACAGTGTTTTGGGAGGAAAAATACAGTGCTTTCGCCACATGATTTAGCTTTTTCTGTTAATAAAAAGCAAAAAAATTTACAAAGCTAAATTCTCTACCAACTTAATATTAAAAAAAAAACCAACAAAGATAATTTTGGAAGGTAAAAAACCTATGAGGAAAAACGTTGTAGCAATTGGTAATGTTTTGTAAGGAAAACTACAGTGTTTTCCCCAATAAAATAAAATAAAAAACCATTTAGAGAAATACTGTAGCAATCCATAGTGTTTTGTGAGGAAAACTACAACGCTTTCCCTATATGATTTAGCTTTATTATAATTATAATTCTTAATCAACTTAATATTAAAAAAAATGAATAAAGATAATTTTGGAAAAAATAAAAAAAAAATATGGGAAAACACTGCAATAATTCACAGTGTTTTAAAGAAAAAAAATTAGAAAGTTAAATTCTTAATCAGCTCAATATTAAAAAAATCAAATCGACAGAGACAATTTTAGAAAAAAAAAATATTAAAAAAAACACAAAAAAAGAGGGGAAATCATGTTGGAAACACTGTAACAATTCATAGTATTTTGTGATGAAAGCTACAGTGCTTTCCCACATGATTTAACCTTATTTGTAATGACTTGTAATTGTAATTTTCAACAATGTTTTGTGAGGAAAGCTACAGTACTTTCCCCACATGATTAAGTTTTATTACAAAATTAAATTCTAACCAAGTCAATATTAAAAACAAATCGACGAAGATATTTTTGGAAAAAAATATTACAAAAAAAGAAAACACAAAATAAACTTGAAAAAAACCATATGAGGAAAAACTGTATCAATCCATAGTGTTTTGTGAGGAAAAACTTGTATTTATTTGTAATTGCAATTCTTAACCAGCTTAATATTTTAAAAATAAAAATGACAAAGACAATTTTAGAGAAAAACATAACAAAACAGAAAAAAACCATATGAGAAAAAACATTGTAGCAATCCACAGTAATTTGCGAGGAAAGTTACAGCGCTTTCCTCACATATTGTAACTGTAATTTTTAACCAGCTCAATATTAAAAAATAAAATAAAAAAAGATAATTTCAGAGAAAATCATAAAAAAACAAAAACAAAAAAAACCATGCGGAGAAACACTATAGCAATCAACAATGTTTTAAAAAAAATTACAAAACTAAATTCTCAATTAGCTCAATATAAAAAAAAATCGACAAATATAATTTTGAAAAATAAAAAAATAAAATGAAAAAACTATGTGGGAAAACACCATAGCAATCCACAGTATTTTAAAGAAAAAAAATTACAAAGCGAAATTTTTAATCAGCTCAATATTTAAAAAGTAAAATCAACAAAGATAATTTTTTTAAAAAAAATTAAATGAAAAAAAAAAGCAAAGTTGGGAAAATAAAAAAGGAAAATAATTTTAGAAAAAAAAAGGGAAAAAATTACTATAAATTATTATTATAATCCATAATAATTTAGATGTGGAGAATAGTGATTCTCCACCATTTAGATGATGTTATTAATTAATATTAATATTTTCTTACTTGTTTTCTTTTCTCTTCTCTTTTTTTCGTGGGAATGGTACAAAGTCAATTAGATAAGTAAACAGTATAGTGACAAAATTGGGAAAACAATTTTTAGGGTTTGGGAGGCCTATGGGCTTAGCCTTACTCTCTCCAGTCCACGTAACAAAGAGAAAATAAAACCCTAACAATAAAAGGCAAGCCGCTGCAGCTGCTCTTCCAAGGTCTAAGGCTCTAAACCTTCATCGGCAGAGAACTACCAGGGTTTCTCTCGATCTCCTCTTCCGCATGGTACGATCTTCACTTCTTGTATACCCTTTTCATATTTTCATGCATATTATGTTCCCTTTGTTCTGTTTGGTTTCTTTTGTTTGTGAAATAAATGGTTTATTATCTTCCGCATATTATATTTTCATTGAAAAGTTTGTGTTCTTAGTGTTTCTATCCCCACTTTTGATTCATTAGCTTGTTTTTGTACTTACTACAGGCTCCCAAAAGAGGTGTGAAGGCCCCGTTAGCAGCAAAGAAGAAGCCTGTATGTCTTCTCTCTCTCACTCTCTATTGTATGCGCACACACGCACACACACAAAATAAGCATGTGTAAGTTAAAAAAAGGCAGTTTAATTTCCCAAGTGTGGTTAGTCTTTCAATTCTTGGGAGTGTTGTCTACAACATTTATCTAATTTGTTCACTGACTATCCTACTTATAGTTTAGTGTGTAATGGGTCTGTATTCTTCCATGGAACTCCCTGTTATTTCCTTTTGTGAATTTTGTAGCTAGCTAGATATGGCTAATATTTGTTTCAACTATCCCCTTAATCTTATGCAATTGCATATATGAAATTGCTAAAAGTTGATGATACAAGTTTTCATAGATTATGCCCAATTCTTAGAACTGAGATTTGATGAATCATAATTCTGCCCCTGTCAATTTTGGGGCTTTATGTACCCTACCCTTGCAACTAAAGATTTGGTGTATTGATGCTGATTAATCACAGGAAAAGGTCGTAAACCCTTTGTTTGAGAAACGACCAAAGCAGTTTGGAATTGGTGGTGCCCTTCCACCCAAGAAGGATTTGACTAGATTTGTCAAGTGGCCACATGTTGTTCGTATTCAGAGGCAAAGAAGGATTCTGAAACAGCGTTTGAAGGTTCCTCCTGCTGTTAACCAGTTCACAAAAACACTTGACAAGAACCTTGGTAAATTTTCCATTCCTGTTACAGGGAACTTGACAAAATTTGATGCTAAAAACCACAGATGCATTGTTATTGATATTGTAGTGCAATGATGGAGTTCATTTTAACTACTGAAACTGCAGATTACTTATCTGGTACTGAGATGTAGTTTTTTTCTCGTCATTTTGGGTTACAGCTACACAACTTTTCAAGTTGTTCCTAAAATATAGACCTGAGGACAAGGCTGCTAAGAAGGAAAGGCTTCTTAAGAGAGCACAAGCTGAAGCTGAGGGGAAGACTGTGGAAACAAAGAAGCCTATTGTTATTAAATATGGTCTTAACCATGTTACTTACCTTATTGAGCAGGTATTGATGTTAGCATCTACAGTTTATTATTATTATTATTATTATAATCTCTGCTGCTAATTTGGTAATAAAGTGATAATATATGTTCTGGTGCATTGTGTACCTTTTCTAATTGACCTATTTGGGAGTTCTGTTGTAATTAAGGTTTTATAGGAGAAGATGACTTCTGAATTGATTGCTTTGTTTCATCTCTTAACCTCTTTCCTCTCTTTTCTGTCAATTATTTGGCTGGTTTACACCAATTGATTCTCATCCCTCTGCGTGCACACACACACACACACACCTTCCTTTCAACCTGTTATGGGATCCGTGGGGAGAAATTGCAAGGCCGATTTTTTGTGTTCTTGTCTAGGTAATATTGTTTTTTTCTTGATGCGTGTAGAACAAGGCCCAGCTGGTCGTTATTGCACATGATGTAGATCCAATTGAGCTTGTTGTTTGGTTGCCTGCATTGTGCCGGAAAATGGAGGTTCCTTATGCCATTGTGAAGGGCAAGTCACGACTTGGAGCGGTGATTTCTCTGAACTTTTTCTTATGCATAGAATAATTTTTTCAATTAATTTTTCATGGATAATGAAGGATATTTGTTTTTTAAAAACCAGATCGTCCACAAGAAAACTGCTTCAGTTTTGTGCCTTACTTCTGTCAAGAATGAGGACAAATTGGAATTTAGCAAGGTTTTGGAGGCAGTCAAGGTAATATCTTAATGAGCAACGACCCTATACCATGACAGGCGTTAAATAGAATGATCATGTGCTTGCTCTGTTCAGGAATGTCTGTTGCTAGGCCGGCCTATCCATCACCCCAAAATGTTATTTTGAAGTCTGATCTCAAAAAAAGAAAAGATTTATTTGAAACCCTCCCCTAGAAGATAGCAAAATTCAGAAAGGGGAAACTTGTCCCTTTTAACCCGTTTCACGATGAAGTCTTTATCTAACAGCGTTGCTTTTTTATGCGGTTTACTGAAATGATTTCTCATCGAACTTGCTTTTTGATGCGGTTTACCTTTGCATGGTTTACCTATTTCTTGAATTCTGTTCTTGCTTCTCACGTTTTTTCTCTTCAACTGCAGGCTAACTTCAACGACAAGTTTGATGAGCACCGCAAGAAATGGGGTGGTGGCATCATGGGTTCCAAATCTCTGGCCAAGAGCAAAGCTAAGGAGAGAGTTTTAGCCAAGGAGGCTGCGCAAAGGATGTCTTGAGCTCATCTACTTTAGAGGCTTTGGACACGAGTTACAGTGGGAGGATCTTTCCTAGATGATTGTAGCTTTTATTTCTCTTTGTTTACTGCTCTGTTTGTTAGTACTGTGGACAAGTTTTGTACTGATTGGGTGGCTGAAACATCTCATCACATCCTCTGTTATCCATCCTTTTGGTGGGAGAACGAAAATCTAAAGCCATCTCTTCTCTTAAACCTAATATTATTTTGCCAAGAAACTAGTCATTTCTAAAATTGAAGGTTGCGGCCTTCACTTGTTCCAGTATGAAAGCTCTCGATTGTGAGTCTATAGCTGTTCCCCCATCTGGAAGAACCCCTTCCCTCATCCTATTGCAGCATGGGCACCATTGCTCCATGTTGAGAGATTTATTTATTTCACTTATAGTTTTGGAAATTTTGTGATTTGTGTGCTATAGATGGACCAATTTTTGAAAGACAAGTGGCCAACGAACACGCTTTTATTTAATACATGCAAGTTTTATTTCAATGGTGGATGGACAATGTTTGAGCATGAGGAGATATAACACTTTCAAATGTCGCTAATCATCTGAAATTTGATTTGTGGGGCAAAAACTTTTATTTTACCCGTCACATCCCTCCCTCGACTCGTCCATATTCTGCCTTGAAAGCCATCAAATTAAACCTTAAATTTCCATACACCAAGATTCACGGCCATTTTACTTGCGACAGAAAATGAAAGTGCAGATAGCAGAGGCGCTGTGGCTGTGATGCGTGACATTAATGAAGGCACTGCTCTACCTGAAGTGAGGTCTCCTCCAGTGCAATAAAATCAACTGCAGTAACAACCAATCACAAAGCATGAGTGTATAGTTGTGATGTCCCGGAAAAGAAGAGTAAGATTTTCATTTACTCCAACCAATCAGTAAAATTTGAGGAATTAAGATACAATTTCCTAGTTCTTTTTGAGTCTCACTGATTGGATACAAAAAAAATACCCAAAACTCCTGAAAGGTATGTGCTGTTTCTATGACATGGTATATCTGTGAATCAAATAAAGCCAATGCACTCTCGGGAAAAAGGGGCGTACAAGTTCTAACATGAGAGGGTTCTAGTCACCTAAGAAACACTTTTAAGTGACCTATTATGGCTACAACCATGATGGAAACACATGCCATGTGAAAGAATGCAATCCATGTGATGCATGTGGCCTGTGAATTCTTTGATTACATATTCAATGGACGTGAGCTAAGCTCCGCTCAACAGCCCTATCTGTAAAACCAAGTATCCGCGCTCAAGAAAGCATCGCGACAATACTTGCCTGAAGTCAAGTTAGGTATCTGTCCGTGTTGCAATGGTGACCACGCCATACATGTAAAGGAAAAAAAATCTGAACTTGCTTGGATGTGTCTGAAGGAATAGCAGTAAGAGCATGCCATATCCATATGGCAGAAGAAAAGTAGAACACTCAAGTGGCAATAGTTTTTCATTCTTCATTACCGATGCAGCGGTGCCTGACTATGAAGCTCTAAGGCTCTCACAACCTGGGCAATTGTGCAGGCTCTCATGAATGTAAATGTCACAGTCAAGGCAAAAGTACTGTTTGCATTTTGGACAAGCAACTTGAAGGCTGGGCTTATTGCCTGTGACAAAACAATGAGAATAGCTGAGCAACAAAAACTTGGCAAACATAATGAGAGTCTTAACCACAAATCCATCAGCAAAAGAGAAGAAAAAAACTAAAATATGAGGTGGACCAGTCCGGTAGTAAATAAGTTTTCTTTTAAGCAGAGAAAAAAGGTAAACGGAGTCTCAGCCCAAATAAATCTGCCAGCTAACATTGGTGCAGCAGTTTGACACCAGAGTTAAAATATTTTTCTTCTTGATAATTTTACCAGAGATAGGCAACAAAGGATCTAGGTTATCATGATGCACCAATGACACTCAAAAAAAGTTTGGTTTGCAGGCAGAGTAAATTTCAAACATCTCCGTGTGTGATGCCCCAATAATAATAGCAACATGAGAAGATAATTCATCCGAATCTGGATATTATATCTGTATTCCATAGGCATGCATGGTCATGAATAGAGACGTATAACAAGGAGCATGTACAATTGCAAAACCTCCACATCTATATAACTCACCAGGATTGACAAGGCTTTGTTGGCAACCGAAACAAGTTTTCTGTGATCTACGATGTGGTTCATTTTGACGTGATGGTTTCACCTCATCAAATGGTGCTATGGGAAAGAGATGATGGTACGACCTTGCTAAATGGGGCGAAGAAACAAGTGTCAACCCACAAATACGGCATTCGGTAGGAAGCTCACACACACGCGCTTTACATCTTGGACAAATATACCCCTCACCAACTTTCGATTCTTTATGACAAGAACATATCGAGATGGAACCCTCTGCTGCTCTTTGTGGGAAACCCATCTTGATCAAGTTAGCTATTGCAAATTCTGCTATTGCCGGAGGAGGGGGTGCATGCTCCAATATTAACTCTTTAAAGTGGCTCTGCATAAGAAAAACATAGCAGCAGTGCTTATGAGATATGCTTTCAGCTTTAGGATTGGTAAGAAAATATTAGATGCCCTTGCGTTTTGTCGAAGATTTTCTTTTCTTGGAATTTTTGAAAGACTCAGATTTATTTTAACCTTTTAGTTTTCAATAACAGCCAGATTGCTTACAACATGGCAAGTTATTCTCAAATTCCTTTTAGTTAATATAACTCACCTCATCCAAAGCAACAGAGTACAATCCACCAGTTTCTTGGCAGAGATGCTTGCATATGAACATTTCAGCAGAGAGGCCAATAACTGAGCATCTCATTTTAGACTTCTTGCATTTCTGGATTGTCTCCATTATATCTCCCGGATCACAGGTCGTAAGAGCAGAATATAAGATGAGAACTTCACGATTACCATATGATGGAATTTTATCAAGATACTCATGAACAAGCTCCAATGCATTCTGTAGTGACGAATCACCTGAACATTCCAACTTAGCCATCAAAGACTTAATATGAGACTCAGGACTCCCACCAAGCTCCGTTAAAGAATAAGCAACCCCATCTTTTATAGTAACCAAAGCAATCTGACTAAGTGGATTCTGATCAAAAAACTCCCTTATAAAGGCCTCAACATTTTGCGCAACCACAGCCATTCTGCTTGGTCGAAAATCCATCACCGATGCAGCCTACAAAATTCATTTCTAATTTGTTATTTTCATACCATTTGAAAACCAAGTGATAGTTCAGAAAATGTTTTTTCATTCCTTCATCACATAATATGAATGAGAGGACATAATAACTTCATTTCTTTTGTCCCATTCATAAGAAATTATTTTCTTAATGCAGGGAGCAAATCCACCTAACAATTAAATATTAAATATTGAAAATGTAGTCAGAAATTGAAAAAAGGAAGAAAAAGAATAAAATTATGATTACCCTTGAGAGATCTAGGACAATGTAGAGAAAGCGAATGAGCCCTTTCTGAATACGCTGGGAATTAGAAGCAGTAGAAAGAGAACGAAGGCGACGGCGATATTGAGCATGGTACATCGCTTTGTTATCCAAAGGACGAAGGAGCCCAGACTCATCCTCTTGTAAAGCTTCCCAAGATCTCTCATCAGAATAATTTCTCTCTCCCCAACCGTCGAGATCACCATCTTCTTCATCATCTTCTTCTTGCTGTCTTCTTTTTTCAGCAATGTTGTTAGTCATGCTTGCTTTGACTCCTCCTACTCCTTAGAGTTTGTTGAATTCGTCTTGGATTAGGGTTTTGTGCTCAAGATTTCTGACTGTTGAGAAGATGAGTGAGAGGAGGGGGGGGGGGGGGGGGTGGGTCCCTCATAAAAATTAAAGTGTTTTGCTGATAAATGTAGCTATAATGATATCTAGAAAACATATCCATCAATGAAACATGATACTTTGTTTTTAATTGGGAACAATTCATAAAATTTCCACACATTGTAGAAACTCAATAAATTTTTGCATGTTGGGTGATCAAAACATGAAAATGAAAAAAACTTCAAGTCAAGGATTTTGTTTTGCATGTTGGATCCTTGAGAGCCTGATAATTTGGATCGTTTTTGTGTGCTTTTGTAATGAATTGAATCAATGAATCAATAAATTTTTGCATGTTGAGTGAACAAAACATGAAAACGAAAAAAACTTCAATCCTTGATAACCATTGAATCTGATTCATTGATTCAATTCATTACAAAAGCACACCAAAACAATCCAAATTATCGGCTCTCAAGGATCCAAATCTAAAGTTGTCAAAAGAAAAGGACAACAAAACAGAGATATAATAAAGCAACATTTTATAAAAAAAATAATCCCATATCCCAAAATCAGGAAATAAAAAGAAAACCATTTCAATATTGTCAATAAACCAACAAAAAAACTGCATATGATCTAAAAGCAAAACATCAAAATTAAGAGTTCAATAGGGAGAAATAATGCAAGTAATAAGACAAAAAGGTTAATTGGAAAATGGGTAGAAAAGACACAAGTGCTTATGATATATACCGGGAGAAGAAAATGGGAAAACAGTTGTTGCACTAGTTAGTAGTAGTAAAGAAGAATCGTACACGCAAAGACCGACTATGAGACCCATCTAAGTAGAAGTCACCATCTCGCTAAAAAAATCTTTCTCTCTCTCTCTCTCTCTCTCCAAAGAACAAGAACAACCGGCGGGTTGCTCTACCCGTAAGAAGAGAAAAGAAACCACCAAATTAAGAAAGAGAAATAATGTAAAAAAATGAATCTTTTAATATTAGTTATTAATATTATTTGCATAGTTATCAAACCAAACCCGGCTCAATGGCCGGTTCACGGGCGGGAGTTAATCTAGATCAACCAGGAAAATTGAAAAAAAAAAAAGCTTATAACGGTGGTGATTATTTCCCACAACAAAAATACAATTCCGTAACCTCTTTCCCACAAAGAAGGTTGTTAAGAACACATTTTTGACACGACACGAAAAATGTAGGATAAACTCGGATCATAAGGAAAAAAAATTTTCATTCATAGTTCAAGCACCTTAAAACCTTAAAATACATGGTCCAAATAAAAATTCATACATAGTTCAAGCATCTTGTATCTTAAAATACATGGTCCAAATAAAAATTCATACATAGTTCAAGCATCTTAAAACACATGGTCCAAATAAAAATTCATACAAAATTTAACTAACTTTTCATTAACTAACAATTAACAAACTAAATAGTACCATAATATGATTCTAATTAATTTTTTTGTTAAAAAAGAAGTACCATAATACATGTGTTATACATAACAATTCATATAATCCAAAAGCATGCATAAAGAACTCGCAAAGCTAAAGCAATTGATGAATGATGATAACAGCTCCACTAAAACTCGCATATGTTATGAGCTCACTTGAGAACAATTTCAAACCTAAATAGTTTTGTCGCCGAGTTCGAGAACCAAAGCCGGATGAGTTAGGTCCTCTTTGTTTTTTATGTTTATCCATAAAAATTAGAATGTCAACACCAAGTTATATTAAAACCTAAAAGTACTAGAGAAGTGACCATCTATGATTAGATATTGTTGGTCCACTAATCCCAACAAATAAATCAAACACTTACAATCGAACTTCAAACTCTCAAATATCAAGTGACAAAAGAAACCATAAGGTATGCTTAACAATTCAACATTCAAGAACAAGTAACAAAGATAAAACCAAATTTCATGATAGCTGAATCCCGCAACTTACGTCGAGGGGGCCCGTAGCAAGCAATAACCAAGAAAAACCGCAAGACCGCAATCACCGCCCATACACCCCGTGAGAAATAGCACACGAGGTATTTAACATAAGCTTGCATTTCATAGTATCGAAGCAATA
Source organism: Populus x sibirica (assembly GCA_019202695.1). NCBI lineage: Eukaryota > Viridiplantae > Streptophyta > Magnoliopsida > Malpighiales > Salicaceae > Populus > Populus x sibirica. The sequence goes on from JAGMVL010002080.1 coordinate 212,830, forward strand.
GTACCGAATTAACAAGCATGCACAAACCTTTTCACTGATGTAACAACATCACCAGATGTGCTGATCTTCGGATCAAGGGCTCCACTTGCCCATCTAGTCATGATACATGGAGACAATGAATAAAACTTGAGTGAAGAATTACAAGAGTACTTTTTGAAATACAAGTAGCAATGCATGGGTTAGGCTTTTTTTCAATAAATGCATGGTCATCTTCTCAGTATCGACAAAGAACAACCGGTTATCGGAAAATATCCTATATCCTATGAAAAATGAGACAAACACTCATAACCGACACATACAGCTTTTAGGTAGGCACAAAGCATCCCTCAGGTGGGTAAACTAATAAGAAGCGTACACACAGAGCATCAATTCATTCATTAAAGATCACAAAGAAGCATGGCAACATTAAAGAATCTTACACTAGTAGATATAACTATGGCAAGGGCATTTTGATTTCAAAAGTCAGAATCTGGTGTCTTACTTGGTATGTTAAGCACATGTATCATCAAGACAATGAAAAGCAATTAGCTAAGAGCAACTCGAAATATAATATAGAGGGGCACCAAAGGCTATCAAATACAAATAAAGAGCCGCAACATCGAGTTCATCACAACAATGATTTCCTTTTGATAACTTTAATCCACATGCTCATTAATTGACTACGGGATATATGAAAAGCCAAAGAAACAAAGAACCACTTTAAAAATAAGTTCGGGTTAGAAAACATAATAAAATTTGATTAAGCAAAATTTCATTAATTGACTTTGAGATTAGTAGTTGCAAGAGGAAAAAAACTTGAGCTCTACCGCTTACAATGGCTTTATTTTACCAGGTGCAAAGGATTTTTCCACATGGTTTTGTCAAGATTTAGCAAAATTATTTGCCATTAAAATGAGCAAGGGAAGAAATTGTTGTGCTGTGCATGTTATAAGAAATCAAGATCACTTATTACTGACTACCCTGGCTCCCTCCTAATTAGTTTCCCAACTAAGAAAAGTAATTCGTAAATCGAAGCTCCATACACAAAAAAATCCTTCAAGGTTGCGAGATCACTTACCAATAGGTTGCAATTTGCGAGATATAATTCTTTTCCACCCGAGATGGAAATTGGAGAGATGGAAAGAGAGGTAGATTGTACAAAAGTGGAATTTGGAAATTGGTAAGTTACGTAGAAATGGAAATTGGAGAGATGGAACACTGGATGGTAAGTTACTTAAATGTTGCGAGAGATGGTTTGTTTTGAATTTGGAAATTGGAACACTGGAACTGGAAGGACTTTGAGAAAGAGAGGCGCTAGGAGACGCTAGGTTTTTTAATTTTTGGTGCTGTTATTGGCTTACTGTAGTGCAGATCGCAAGTATATATAAATTTTTGAACAGAGCCGAACCACCGAAATTACCCGAGAGTCACTCCGGAAGACCTCTAGTCACCGGGCCGCCCTTAGAGCAGACTAAGAATCGATACGGAAGGAAGTGAAGGTGAAGCAAGCTTGCGGGCTAGGCTTTCTCAGGCTTGACAATATGACATGGCCTTTGAGCCTGGGCCAACCCAATAGGGGTTGAAAAGAGGGAATCAACCAAAGATTCATTGTGTGTGCTGCCTTAGGAAATGGAATATAATAAGGGAAAGCAGTCAATCCGCTTACCGGAAAATCGGTTGTTGTTGTTCTAGATGCCTCACTACCAGAGAAAGAAAGAAGAGAAGCATCCACCTAAAGACCAAGGACCTTTTTAAACACGTAAAACAGGGTTCAAAATCGTGATTTTAAACAATTTCAGCCGATTTCAATGTTTTCATACGATTTTACTGCGATTTTACCAAATTTCGAGTTTATAAACTGATTTAACACGATAATATATATTGACTCGTAAAATCGTATGATTTTACAAGACAACTCGTGATTTTAACAACCTTGTCCCACGCCTTATAGCAGTTGTAATTCATACTTTCACAATTCCAAGATCGAAAAAACAGTTCCAGTACCATAACTCCAACACGTCCGTACCGAAAAAAAAAAAATACAGCTCCAGTACCACAACTTATTACAAGCAATACCTCACCATTGAAAAAAAAAAGAAAAGAAAACAGTTTACATCCTTCACTTTAAATTAACAAGAACACAATTAAAATATATAAAACCCTAAACCAAAAATAAATTATAAAATATTTAAACAGAGAATCCACATTCGAGATAAAGCGGGGGTGCAAACTTAATATACATACATACATACATATATATATATATATAAAGGGGTTGTGACAGTGCCAGTATCCTCAATCAACATAATAAAGTAGGGGATGCAACACGCTAACCACATGCTATAAAACCACATTCGAGAAAACAAAATTCACCAAATCGGCCATACAATGAGTTAGGAAGGGTAGGAAAGTCCGCACGCCATGTAAAACAGCTTCCCAAAGCAAGATCGAAAGACCCGCAATAGCATTTCCAACAACAAGAAACCGACAGTTTCTTTTATTTCTCTCAAAAACCGAGCATAAAATATGACATTATCCTCGAAGATTACCAAATTCCCTAAATCTTGTGAACATGCCACTAAACCAAACCATAAATTTCCTCATGTCACTCAATTCGATAGGTGAAAAACGTTCATATAGATGCCACATACCAAATAGTATCAACTCATGCATATATATACAGTGAAATAAGCCTCTAACAGAACAACCTAAAAACCAAGGTGTAAGAACTGTGTATGTCGGAACCTGTGGAGAGAAGAAGAAAAAAAGGAGAGGTTGACTTGCCTGAAATGGAGCGTAATCCAAGCTTGAACTGAAGGTCGCACTCAGAAGAGGCCGATTAAGAAAAAGAAAATGAAGAAGAAACAGATTGGGAACCGAGGGGAAGAGGGGGAGATGGGATTTGTGTTCTGCGTGGTGGCCGCCTGTTTTGAGACCCCGTGGATTCTCATCCCTTGTTCAAGACGGCGCCGTATATTAAAAAATAGCTAGCCTTTCTTTCACCATGGGATTATTAATTATTAATTTTTTATTTATAATAATAAAAATAATATTTAAAAAATAAAAAATATTATTTTAATATATTTTCAAATAAAAAATATTTTCTACTACATACTTCTAAACACTTTTTAAATTATAATTATCAATAAAAAATTAAAATAGTTATGGTTGGTTTAAATATTTATATTATCAGGTTAATATATTTTTTAAAATTAAAAAAAAACTTTAGTTAATTTCTAACAAACTATGAATTTAAAAAAATTATAAACTGAATTTTTTTATTTAAAATATTGTATGTTTGCCACAATATCAAATGTTACGTATATTATATTCTAGTTTTTCTTTTACACTTTATAAACGGTTGGTTTATTGAACCCATACAATATATATTTTATTTTATTTTAGTCTTAATAATACACGTGGCAAAATCATGTATAAAAAGAATATAGAAATCAAATATAAGAATTGTAGAACAATAAAGACCAACTTATTAGTTTCTAAAAATAGATGGTAAATTATAATCTTTTTTAGACGGTAAAAACTAAGAGCAAAATTCTAATGCAAAATTGGCTGATTTAGCATTTTGCTTTTGATATCTTAACTATAAACCCTAATCTTGCAAGTAGAGTTGAAGCTTCTCCACAAAACCATAGAACACAAACTACTAGATATTTTAGCCATTACTATTTAACTAGTATATAACTAGCTTTCCTTCGTGCGTTATGCTGTTGAATGAGGAAAGAAAAAACCTTTGAATGTAAAAACATAATATCTTGATAACATGAAATTTTACTAGTATAAAAAAACAGTTTTTTAATTTCTTTTTAAGACAAAAAAAGGTACAACAATCAGAAATATGGTAGAACGGGAAATCAATTTAGCTTGAAGAACAACATTGAAAGAAGGCTTGCTCATAAGATTTCACAAATTACAAAATATTTGTAAATTGTAACACCATAAATTCTGGCTCTTGAGGGTGGTGTTCTCAGCAGTAGGGTAGGGCAAAACTCCCTCTAAACATCATTCTTACACCATATTTTAATCATTTATGACCAAGATTTTGCTTATGTCGTAAACCCACGGACATAAGGCATACAAAAAAAAGTTTCTCCTAGTTCATTGCATCATAATCATCTAGATTCTCATTATATTCAAGCACCTTTCTCTTTATCTTGGATGTATCTACCCAAGTAACAAAGTCTTCCATGCTCCTTGTTACCAGGAATGCTTCGGGTCAAGAACGGTCTCGGGACCTCGCACGAATATGCCCCCGCTCAATGTATGTTATGGCTTCTTTTAAGTGTTCAAGAAACTTCAATCTCATCAAAACAGCTTGAAAGCCTACGCCCGCAAGCAACAAGATATACTCATCAACAAAACAAACATGCAAGTAGGTAAATATTTGAAAGAAGAGAATTTCCAAGCAACCAAGATAAAGAAGAAGGGAGAACACCATACTAAAGTCCAATGGAAGTTTGGGATTTCTCTTCACACCATAAATATCGAATTGCACTACATTTTCGTACACATCCTCTCAAGAGAGAGAGTAGAAAAGGGGGAAGGGCTCAAACAGAGGGTCTCATTACACAACAAAAGATTTCAGTTCAAGAAGCATTATCCTACCTACAAAAGGATGACACTGACAAGCGATCACACAAGGCCAAGCTTTTCCGCTCGGTACCACACCCATGTTGTAGCTGTCATTTGCAACGAGACAACCAAAACATCGCCTACTTAATTGGAAACAACAAGAACAAGAGAAAAAGGGTGCAACAAAAAGAACCACTTAGAACATTACTTGTAAAACCAATTTAAAAAGACTATCTCGGTCAATTGTGACTTTTCATTGCCTGATGTTCAAACCTTAAAACCAACAAGCAAAACATGAAGCTGGACACTATCCATAACGCATTTACAAGAATGGAACTTAAATCAAAGACTAAAAAAGATTGGTATTCATCACAATAAAATCAATCTGCGCCGTGAAGCAATGCCACATATCAAAAGCAAGACGGTAACACTAACTACTTTGTTTCCACCAAGATTAAAATGTTTATTTAGTCTTTACTCGTTAAGCTCAGATTTTACCATATCAAAGCCTTAGCAATCCTTTAGCTCAAATTATCACTAACATACACACATTTTCCACTAATGATAAGATTAAACAAAACAAAATAAATAAACAAAATGAACTTACAAAGCTTCTCCAAAAGAACGTCAGTCATTTCAACACGATAAGGGTCTCTAGGATCCATCTCGCTTCAAAATATTTGTCAACTTCTCGCACCATCCGGCACACACTAGAATACCTGCATTTCACGATTTTTATCAATAATTAAACAAAAATAAAACAATCCCCAGTTCAAGAAACACAACAACAACAACAATAATAAATTTCACGTTTCATAAATAAGTACAGAAAACTAAAACAGAAAAAGTTAAAGAAACACAAAAAAAGTAAGTATTTTCATAAAGAATTAGAGAAACTTAAAAGAGAGATTCAAGAAAAAAAAAAACAAAAGTTTTAAATGCATACAACATACTTCTTGTAATCATCACGCTCAACGATGTGGTAACGTTGCATAACATGGGCTTCTCTGTGATTCTGCTCTCTTTTCCAGTCCAAGAAATTTACTTTCTTTAGCAGCTTTCTCTCGTGAAACTTTAGCTTCCTCATTCTTTAAGAAACTTCTTCTGTAACAATAAAGAAAAGTGCCACAGAGAGAGATTGATTGATAAACCCTAATGATAACTATTTGATTTTGTTTTCGTTTTTTTCGCAGGGGAGGAAGAGAGAGAGAGAGCCTAGAGGTTTTTTTAATTTGGGCCTTAAACCCTAAGCTAGATGGGCTTGGGCTTATGCTATGGCTTGTTTTTTAAGGAGCTCCAGCAGAATTTGGTTTACTCAGAATAAAAGTTTTTGTAATATGAATTCTTAAGGGAATAGGAGCCAGTTATTGGAAAAATAAAATGTATTAATAGAAAAAATAAATAGAGCATGAAATTAAAAGTAGAAATATAAAAATAGAATAAATTTATCTCCTCGAAGAATCTTTCTTGGTGCAATAATTGATTATATATAAACATGTACTCATAATGTATATATACGTACTCACAATGTATAAAGAATAAGAAAATCTTGTTTGAAAACTTCTAAAAAAAAACATTATTTCTTAAAAGAAAATATCATTATTTATTTTTTCTTAAATGTTCATGAATGTATATATAAGATGAGGATAGATAATGAATGAATTATTTAAATTAAATTAAATTTTAAATAAAATTACAAAGACTATATAATAGCTAGTAATTGTTATAATAAGTATTAATAGTGATGATGCTTAAAAAATCCAGAATGTTAAGGAATTTATTTTTTGTCATGTTTGGAAGATGGATGATTACAAGTTCATGTTAATATTTTATTCTCCATAACGGAGGATTCCAGGGGTTAGCGACAATGATTGAATATCCTTCAAAAACAATTTTTTTTAAAAAAATTTAGGGACCCTCCAATGATTAAGTCAATAATTTTATTATAAAGATTTGCAGTAAATAAGTATTAAATTCTAAGAATAAGAATATTTGTTTTTTTTGTTTATGTATCATAAATGTTGGGGATAAATTTTGAGAGAGTGAAGATTCTGAACTCTTTGTTTAGGTTGTTCAGAGTGTATTTATAACCTTTTTCTTTTTTTTCTTCGAGGGGTAAGTCTTTTTCTTCTTCATCCAAGTGAGAGGAAAACCATTACAATTAATATTAATATTGATGGTTGGTGTCTCTTTTCCTCGACATTTAATGTTGAGGATATCACATGCTTATGGAAGATAATCTTATATCGATTTGTACACAATATTAATATCGATGAGATCATCCCTTGTTATCAATATTAATAATGATTTGACACACAAATGACCTTTTAACGAGCTTTTTGACCTACTTGAGGGCAGGGAGATGATGACCGTAAATTCCCACTTTGAACACTTGTTCTTAAAGAAAGACTTGGCTCATGCAAGGTTGAGTCTTGCAAGGTGTCAGACCTACAAGAACGTGGGTCGGGCGTGTAGCTAAGCATAAAGGGCTTGGATTTCATGGGGTGCTAGACCCACATGCGTTAGGGCTTAACGCATAGATAAGTCCAAAGGGTTTAGGTCTAACGAGGTGTCAAACCACCTAATGCATAGCCAAGTTCAAAAAGATCAGATCTAACGAGATGTCAGACCCTTAAGTGCTTTCACCTGGTACATAGCTGACCTCAAAAAAGTTGAATCTAACGAGATGTCAGACTCACAGGTGTTTTGGGTATGTAACCAAAAGAGGAAGTGCGATATCTTTACCTGGCTTTTTTTTTTTTTTTTTATCCTGGGTCATGGCCCTTCTTGTCATGAGTTTTTGTGAACAAAAAGCTAATAGGATGTTGATCCATCAAATAATAATTAAAATAATTTAATATCATAATGATTAATTATATTACCATTACCATAACTATAACTATTCTTCCCTTTAATAAATAAATAAAATATTAAAAGCCAATTGTCATTATATCTAACATGGAAAAGAGTCACACAAGGTAGAAATCAAATGCATCACATCTCACTGCTATTATTATATTAACCACAGTGGATTGTGCAAATCTAGTTTTTTGTTATGAAAAATGCATGTATGGGTGAGATTGCAAATTTTAAAGGACATGTTGGCGAAACTATGAAAATTCAAGGACATATAAGTTTGAAACTTAAAAAAGCCTTTAACAAGGGTAGACGGGTCAATTAACTCACATAATAATTAAAATTAGCATATTGATTCACGCTCTGCAGTAAGTCAATAATAATTTTTTTTTCAAATGTAAATAAAATATAAAGAGTACGGACAATATATTAAGTGTTTTGGGTCTGACGGCCCAACTAAATCTAAAATAGCCTTGGGTGGTTAAAAAAATGACCCAATATCATTTGGGTCTGGCGACAAAGAAGTCCAAAAGATATTAGGTCTAACTAAAAAATTAAATTAAATTGAAAAATACATTTTAAATATAAAAACAAAAACACTTATAACTTGATCCAACATTATTGAATCTGGCTGCTCAGCAGAACCCAATGCCATTGGATTCTACTGGTAGCAAGACCCAATAATTGGCTGCTCAGCAGAACCCAATGCCATTGGATTCTACTGGTAGCAAGACCCAATAATATGCTAGTATAGTTTTATTACATGTACTTGTAGCATAGTAGTATAGATTATTTTTTATTTTCTTGGCTTGATTTTGAACCTCATGAATTAATATATTTTGGTCTAAATTATTTATTTATTTGTGACACATCCTCTCCTTCTATCATGTCCTTTAGTGCAGCTGTGAAAATGCTCCTTACTATAAAGATCTTCAGTTAACGATCCTGCAGTTACTCGATAATAAGGATCTTAATGGTGGTTGTTTTTAAAATATTTTTTATTATTTGAAATTGTATCAAAAAAATATATTTTTTATTTTTTATATCAGCATATCAAAACAATCCAAAATTAAAAAAATTAAAAAATTAAATTAAATTAAAAAAATACTTTTAAATACAAAAACAAACACACTAATAGCTTCCGGCAAGATCCAATGCTATTGGGTCCGGTTGCCCAACAAGACTCATTGTCGTTAAGTCCTGCTAGCAACAAGACCCAATAATATACTAGTATAATTTTATTACCTGTACGTGCATCATAATAGTATGGGTTAATTTTTATTTTCTTGGCTTCACTATAAATCCCAGGTATTAATATATTTTGGTCTAAAATATTTATTTATTTGTGATAAATCATCTCCTTCTATCATGCCATTTGGTGCAACTGTGAGAATAACTTCTAAGTCCTCACTATAAAGATACTTTGTTAATGATCCTGCAGGTACTTGATGCTAAGGATTTTAATGATGGTTGTTTTTAAAATATTTTTTTATTTAGAATTGTATTAATTTTTTTAATTTATTTTTTATATCAGTACATTAAAACAATCCAAAATCATCAAAAAATAATTTAAATTAAAAAATTAAATTAAATTAAAAAAAATATTTTTTAAATGCAAAAACAAACACGCTAATATCTTCTGACAGGACCCAATACTATTAGATCTGGCTACCAACTGGACCCAATAATATGCTAGTGTAGTTTTATTACTTGTACGTGCAATATAATAATATGGATTAATTTTTATTTTCCTGGCTTGATTATGAACCCCATGTATTAATATAATTTGGTTTAAATTATTGATTTATTTGTGATAGATCATCTCCTTCCATCATATCCTCTAGCTGCTAAGCTAGACCCAATATTTTTTGAAAGCGATTTGGGTCTGACTTTCAAGTCAGACCCAATAGCGTTGGGCTCAGCTGTTCAGCCAGACCCAATAGCTTTTGGCACAACAAACAGAAAAGACAATGCCCCACGACAACATTTTTTTGACACAAATACAGCAAAGATAACACTCGTATGACGCTACAGTATCGTTTACAATACAAATATTCTATATTTATAATATGGTCCAATAATAGAATGAATCTATTTCCACGGTATAAGGAAAGTGGTTTTATACACCTTTTAAAATATAATATAATATCAATAAAAAAACAATTAATTAAGGCAAATTAAAACAGAAAGGGACCACAAAATAATTCATTCGAACCATTGAATTAATGATAAAAAAACATAATTAAAATGGCAGAGTAGTTTTTAACTACACTAATCAATTAAAATTAACAAATAATAAAGACGAAAAAAAATGGATGGTAATTAAAGGTTTTTAATATCAAAATAAAAAATAAAACCAACAATTATTTGAAACAAATCAAAATGGAAAAGAAAAATAAAATAATTATTGGAATTACCGAGATAACCAACGTTCTTCGGAATGATGAATTCAATATAATAAAAATATTAAAAACCCTTAAAATCACATTGATGCATCACTTTATATATGAAAATGAGGCCAATGGCTCATTCATATTATTTTTCTAGGTAATTAAAAAATAAAATATTTTAAAATCCGAAAAACCAAATATTATAGCATTAGCTTACAGAATTACAGAGATAAGTGCGAGGGACTGACAAAATTAATGTGATTTAGGATTGCACTAGATTATTCCTCATGCTTTATGGCTGCGCCAGAATTTTAAAAAAATAATACCCAAATTAAGAATTTTTTTTTTAATTCTATCTCTTAATATTTTATTTCATTAAATTTTTTTTTAATCTAAATTAGTTCTCATTTTTTTTAATATCATCCTTTAATATTTTATTTCATTTGATTTTTATATCAGATTTGATCTTCATTATTTTGATCGCAATTTATTTTTCTTTTTAATTTTTTATGCTTAGGAATTTTGTTTCATGATTTTTTTGTTTTGGCCTTCTATAGGTCAATTTTGATCTCATAACCTGGATCACGATATTTGAAGATTAGCTTGATTTAACTTTAGTATTTTCTTAGGTTTTTTTTTTAAAATTAATTATTTTTTTATTTTATCCTTTGACATTAGGTTTTTGGGCCTTGAGTTTCATGATTTTTATTTTTATTTTTATGAATTATTCCGATCTCATATTACAATTCACGGGTTAATTAAGTTAACTCGTGTTGACTCAAATTTGTTTTTATAATTTTTTTAAATTGATTTTTTTTCAGTTTCGTCTTTCATCATTTAGTTTACTTGAGAGTTGGTTTCTATTGTTTTACTCAATTTCTTTTATGTAGGGTTATCTCGGTATCATAACCGGGTCATGAGTTTATTGTGTTGACTTGAGTAAGGTTTTTTTTGTCCTTTTTAAAATTGATTTTTTTTTTTAAGTTTGTCATTCAATGTTCTTTTTTCTTGTAATTGAGCTTCGGATTTCTTTTATTTTTTTCTTTACAAAGTTATTTTGTTCTGATTCAATTTTTTTTCGTGGTGAAATAAGATCTTTGAAACCTTTTAAGAATATTTGGATGATATCTTTTAATAATATTAGCAAGTGTTTATTATTTTTATTATTCATTGGCCTTTTTTATTATCCTTGGTTTTTTATTATATTATTAAATTAACAAAGATTATTGAGCTCATTCAAATCAATTATCCAGGTCCTAGATTTTTCTTGCTCCTTTGAGTCAGTGTTTGTTTTTACGGTGGCACCGTCTTTTAGAAAAAAACTAAATTTTTTACTTCAAATTAATTTTTTTTATATTTTTGAATTATTCTATTGTGTTGATATAATAAATAAATAAATAAATAAAATATAATTTTAATATATTTTCAAAAAAAACATTTTAGAAAATAATCACTATCATTATATATATATATATATATATAACCTAAATTGCTTGGATATTGTTTTTTATATTAGAAAAAATTTAATATTGCCTGCTGCACGTGTAGACGTTTACTATTGCAAAATCATAATTGGGGTTGCATCCCTATTCTAGCTCCTAATCCTAGGTGATCCAAAACATCTCCAGGCCAAAACGAATTGAGCAATGAAGAACGCCCTGAAATAAATCACCTTGGTACGTGTGAAATATAATAATACCTGCATTTAATTCATTAATAATAATAATAATAATAATAATAATAAGGTAGCATGAAGCTGTACGTACCTCTTGTAAATTTATAGCAGGAAGAAAAGGGCCATGACCCATGACTGTACTACTCGTGATAAGGATCCCTCACTTGTACGTATGAACCAAATATAAAAGCAATGCCTTGTGAATAAGGGAAACTCCCACTTCCATGACTGGATTCCGAAGCTAGAAGTCCCCACTTTTGATTTAAAGCAACGACCTCAGTCACCTTTTTCACCTGTTTTTTGGTTTTTAGCATATTTGTTTTTAAAGTAACACAATGAAATTCTTTTTGTTAAAAAATGTGACTTCTATAACTTGTTACTGTTCAGGATAATACCATCATTTAAAAAATATTAAACGAGCAAGAGAGATGAGAGAGTAAAGAAAAAGAGAAAGAAAGAAAACTCGTAGACATACTCGAAACTCCGACTACGATACCACCGATACTATAAGAAAACACTTTCCGTCCAAAGAACAATGATGACCCACTTGTTTTTTGTGGCGAGTGTGACCCTCTCGGGACGTCACCATTAATAATTTTTTTTGATATCGTTTGATTTGTCTCTTCAAGATCTTTCTGATAGTACCAGTGATGCTCTAATTGGAGTTTCGATGTATCCCTAAAGTCTTTTTTTTTCCTTTTCTTCTCTCTCTTCTCTCCTACTCATTAAATATTTTTTAAAGAAAGTCGTTATTCTGAATAGTGATAAACTATAAAAGTCATGTTTCATGATCGCGACATGTATAAACTATGTTATTTTGCTTGTTCTTTTTTTAACTGTGATATTATGTCAATATTTTTAATTAATTGTGCTAATTAAAAAAAAAGAATCTAATTATCTTACTAGGGTTGGTTTAGATAGGCAAAAGAAGATGATGCATTTACTTTTTTTAAAAAAAAAGATGAAACAATTATTATTGATTCTTTGAAGAGGTGATTTATCTACATTGAATTAGCCTCATTTACAAGCATATTTTATGCTTCCACTTCCATGGAATCAAAAATATTACTTTATTTATGTGTGAATGTGAAACGTAAAATATTTCATGTAAAATATATGATTAACTTATTTATGCACCAAATTTGCTATAGTAATAATAATAAAAAAAGTACCAAAAAATCAATCACTGTACTAAAAATCAAGAGTTGAACTACTCGATGGACATTAATCCCCTTTCAAAATTGCTCATTAGGTGATATTTGTTTTTATAAAAAGTGGTATATTTGTTTATTATTAGGAAAGTTGGTTAATTAAAAATACTTTCTGATCAAAGAAAAATTTGACTATATTTTCTAGAAAGTATTTTTCTTTTAACTCAGGTAGAAAACACTTTTTAGAAGTTACGAAAAACTCAATAATATCTTGTTAGTTATTGATTATATCAAATTTAATCCTCAGTCTTTTGATTGCTACATATTTTGTTTTGAATCATTTTTTTCTTTTATTTTTTCAATTTCTTCCCCTAGAATTTGATATAATATGATTTTTATATCAGCTTTAATCTTCATTCTTTTGATTGTTATTTGTTTTTCTCATATCCTTTTCTTAATTGAGGTTTTTTTATCTAACATATTTAGTCCCTATTTTTTATTCCTATTTGTTTTATTAGAAAGAAATTATGAAATTGATTTTTTTTTAATTTCATCATCTTTCAACTTTTTTTTTTATCTATTAAGTTTGTCTCCATTCTTTTTATTGCTATTTGTTTTATTTGAGATAATTTATGAAATTGAATTTTTTTTTTAATTTCATTCTCCTTCAGCTTTTTATTTGTCAAATTTGGTCCTCATTATTTTAATAAACTTGAAAAAAATTAGAGCACTAATATGTTATTTTCCAGTTTATTTTTCGTGACATGACTAAATACTAAAAAATATTTTTTAATTTATTTTTCATGACATTACCAAATATTAAAAAATAATTCACTTTTTAGAATCCCCTTTCCATGGAAACTATTTTAAAAATAGGTGCCTTAATGAAAATCATCTCTTATAAGTTAAGTGGTAAAACAATCAATGCACAAATGTTTATCGGTGGTATCATAACTCATTTTTAGGTTATTCTCCCTAAAAATATCTTTTTTTCTTTTAAAATAAAAATAAAGTAATAATAGCAAGCAGACTGACAATTTGGTAAAAGCAGGCTAAAGATGATTTCAAATATATAAAAGAATCAACATGCAATTTTGGATGGAATTAAGAGCTTAATCGTATCTTATTATACCCAATATTAGAAAGACAATGCGGATTCAATGTCAAATTAAATGATTATTGGATGAATCTGCATAAAAATTAAGTTCAGGAACATAATTAGACTTTTAATAAGCTAATTTGATTTAATCACGGGCCAAATTAAAAGTTTAATTATATTTAAGAGTTAATTTGGGTCAAATTAAAAGATTTAATTAAGTGTAAGGACTTAATTATACTTTAAATTGGTCAAATTAATTTTGTTAGGGATTCAGTTGGTGAAAAATTAAGTTTAGGAGCTTAATTTGGGCTTAATTGAGAATATTGAATTTTAGAGGACCAGACATATTTTTTTAAAATTCAATTAGTTGAAATTAATGGTAAAATTGCAAGAAAATCAAAGTTTAAAGTCAATTGAGGGTTAAATTGAAAAAATCCACAGCTAATAACCTTTTTGAAAAAAGTGCCAAACTTCAAGGACTTAATTTAGTTGAAGACATGGGTGAAATTGAAGAAAATTGAAAGTTTGATGGTCAATTTGCATAAATCCAAAACTAAAGACCACAATGAAAAAGACGCTGAAATTCGGGGTTGGTGCTGAAATTTGACAGGGGCAAAATGATATAAAATAAAAAAGTTTGAAACCAATCAAGTGTGCAATTAAAAGAAATCAAAACCCGAAGGACTAAATTGAACTTTGACCAAATCCTAAATGAAAACCCTAAAGCCAAAACAACACTGTTTTGACAAAAAAAGACCAGTCGATTTGTCGTCTATTTACTATTCATCTTTTTCTTTCTTTTCACCTGAAAAAGTTGCTCGGATTACTACTTTTGAGGGGCATTTAATGCTTCTTCTCTCCACTAAACCGGAACAAACCATACACCCTCATGATGGCCTGACACTGTACTACACCTCATAGTAGGCCTTCCCGACCAACTACCCTTACAACCGCCGTAACGCCGCCTCAAGGTGGCCAACCCAACCAACTTTTTTACAACCATTTTTACAGGGTATGATGACACATTTGATCAAATGGTTGGGATCATTTCCACTTAAATCAAAGGCTAAGATTTGAATAAAAGAACTCTATTCTGTTTATTGTGATATTACAATTCAATTACCTCTTCTAACTTTCTAAAATAATCAACTTCAAACTCATTTAAAATTGATCCTTTAACACAAACTTCACTATTATAGGTCTTTCTGTCCCGAACATACTTTTTAGTATGAAATATATACCCATTATAACACTTGACTTTTCTTTCAAGACCTAAACATAGTAAATTCAAACTACCACTAGCATTGCATCCCATTTAAGAAATTTGTTTCAAGATTACAACTATTAACAATTAAAAAGAAAGATGTAATAAAATTAAGTATTATGAGAGTTAAGAATTATTAAGTACTACTTAGATTTGTTTTAAATCACGTGGTGAATTATTCATCTTGTAATTGGAAAACTTAAGTTTCAGTCAAATGTAAATTTTAGGATAGTAAAAATTAACAATGTTGCCTACAAAGAATTATTCAATCTATTAGTTAATATGAGAGTATAAGAGAAAATTGTTTTAAATTAGCAACATGTTAATATTGTACTTTCTAAATAAAAAGTCTCAATTCATTGCAGTTAAATAATATATAATTATATGCATGTTTGAATTCAATTTCTGTTAAGTATAGTCTCCTCACTATAATTTTGATAAAAGTCATCCAAGATGGAAAAATATAAACAAGAACATCTGGTGGCAATAGGAAAAAGATGTTTTACCACTATTTGTTAAGGTGAAATTCTTGTTATCTTCTATAAATTATGGACATGCTAATTTTTTTATGCATGCTTCAACCAGAAACCATTCTATACTAAGAAAATCATTGATACATCAAAGCTGCCTTCATCTAAAAATTATGTTTCCTTGAGACATCATACATCAAATTCCTGAATAACCACAACTGGTTCAACTCATCAATCAACAATCAAAGATAAACATCTATATTCCTACTCGGATTATTAGGATCGGGTATGACCGTAAATAAGAACATGAACTTTGGCCTTATACACATCCCTCGTGGCAAGTTGTAAACCATAAGTATCACCGGACAACAAGAATAGGGTATGACAAATGATTCAAATAGATTGAATTCATCTATACATAACCTAAGATGTACATTATATGGTTTCATTGAAAACCAAGGATGCACTCTATTAAACTGCTTCCAAGCTTCACTATCAAAAGATTTATACCGAGCATCATGTGCTCTGCAGTCTCTGGAGACATGAATATGCTTTACAACCTAGGAGTGATTGAGAAGTATCTCAGTTTTCTATGTGCAACAAGATTCCTTCCCTTACTAGCTTTAGATTTATACCAAGCATGCCCATCGGTTCTGCGCTAGGTAAAATCTATATTTTAAGGGTAGTACAACTTGAAGAAATTTAGACATATGTCAATTTTCTAGCATCCTAGGCTAAGGTTTTTCATGATGGATTTAGCATTATATAAGTTCTTTTTCAGCCTCTTCCCTTCAAGTAAAACGCTTCTCGCCCATTCGATGATTCTGTCATAACCAGCCTCACTCAGCCCATAATTTGACTTGATAGTGAACATACATGCAATGATTGATAATTTAAAGTGGTGAGCACCTTTGCAACGATTGATACAATGTTTCTTGCCCATTTGATGATTTTATCATAACCGGCCTCACTCAGCCCATGATCTGATTTAATGGTGAACACTTGTGCAATGACTGATAACTTACTATGATTTATACACCTATCCCATAATGGTTCATCAAAATCTTTCAAAAGTTCAAAAAACCTAGTTGCGTTTGTATTTGGTTCTTCATCTACACATGAACATTCATCTGCATAACTCTGATTTATTCGCATTGCATCCATCATTAAACTCCTATAAGGTTTACTATTCTCATCTATAACTCCATGCATGTTGCTAGAACATAGGGTTCTCTGTGTGCAAACCAACATGAGTATTTTTTCATGAACCCTTTTTGTCGAAGATACATCGTAACAACATTTGGATTTAGAAACTTTTTATTTTTACACCCTTTACATGGATATTTAATACCCCATTCACTAATATTTTTTGAATTAGATATGCGTAATTAATAAAACCCTGAATTTCATTTCAATAATCCATCCCGCACAACCCTTTACATGAAACTTGATACATCTAAGAATGATTATTCATTACTTATATGAAACATATATAAAATATTGATGACAACATGTATTAATTAATAATGTGAACTAAATAAATTATCAATACCCAACTAATTAGCTATCATTGGCTTAATTTAAACTTATTCAATCTATTTCAATAGTACCCTTTAATCATTATCAATTTTCTTACAAAATCCAAATTCCTCCAAATTTACCGAAATTTTCAACTTAACAATAAAATTAACAAAATATGAAACGTACCCATTAAATAACCAAGTATTTCTTTCATTATTAAACACCAAAGTTACAAAATCAAACTCAATTTCATCAAATGACAAACAAATATAATTTTTTAAAATCACAAACAAACCCTAACATGTACAAATCATGCATCTATACAACAAATTTTGTAGAAAAAAGCTATGAAATAAATAAACACACAAACAAACTACATATACTACACAAAAATGCCGAAACATTAACATAATAAAATGGGTTATAACAAGAAATGGGTAGGTTTGCTTACTTGATGTGGTGAATCTTTTTAAAAAATTGAACCAATACAGTGATACTCACAAACTAAGTGTTAAGGTGACTAAATTTGTGATTATAAAAGCTTGATTTGTGACAAAATAAAACGGGGAAAGATGTTGTTTTCTATATAAAAAAGGAAGAAGAAGGAGAAATGAGGGAGGGGGGGTCATGTAGCAGGTTATAATTTAAATATTACCAATGGATTCCCCAACAAAAATTAGTGACGATAATTTTTTATTGGCAATTTCATTAGAAATATTGACACGTTAGATTTTCCAACAAAATTAACAAGGGAATGCTTACTTAATTTTTTTTTCATTCTCTAAATTTCATCGGTAATTCTCTATGTATTCACTAAAGGAGTTTTTTTTCCATCGGTGAATACCAACAGAAACAATAACGTGATGTTTTCTTGGTAAATATTATCATAATTTATTGACGATATTTTTTTCATTGATATTTCCATTAATATTTGATAATTTTATAGTAGTGCCCCCTCTTCATGGCATGGGTCAAGCTTTATTTACACCCCCTCTTTATTTTGTATTCCTTCTTATCTTATCTTCTCTTCTACTCTCTTTTTTATTTTACTTTTTAATTATTTTTTTTTATCCTTATTCCCTTATCTCTTAGTTGCTTAGAGAGGAGGGCCAGAACCTTCTGTTTATTTTGATCTATCTTTCCTTCATTGATTATTTTAACGCTCACCGATCTCTGTATTTTATTGTTTTTTTCTTTGATTTTCTTTTCTTTTCTTTTTCCTTTTTGAAATATCTCAATTTTTAAAAATTCGTTAACATGTATACGACAAGCAAAAGGGTCAAAGTTTAGGAAATGGAGGCAATCTGGCATAATTGCAATGAAAATGCATATTTTTGGGAATTTGTTCGTGAAAGAAGGGTAAACTCATTTTTTTTTCTCATTTTTATATGTCTACTTGAAATTAAAATTAAAATATAAAAATTACAAAAAATATAAAAAAATCCAGGAAATAGCTAAATTAAAAAAAATTAAAAAAAGATATTGAAAAATTTGTATTTTTAAAACATATTAGAAAAATTAAAAATTAAAAATAGATCATGAATGATATTATCTAAATTTTAAAAAATTGATCCAAAATTGATTTTTTCTGATTTGTTTGTTGAAAAATACTTTCCATAAAAAATGAATTCCATAGAAAATATATTTTTTTGCTAAAAAAAAATTTCCTAGCAAAAATACTTATTTTTTAAGTTGACTAAAATCCACTTTTCATCAATTAAATTTCCTAAAATTTATCCAACATAAAAGAAATTTGAAAAATGATTTTCAAGCAATTTGTTGTCAGGATTTTCTTTTCTTAAATAAGAGATTCATAATTGATATTCTAACATAGACAAAATGAATAATAAAGAAAAACAATGGTTTCCACTTTAACGTTGGAGCAGTTAAAACCATCAACACTCACCCTCCTTTTAATTACTGCCCCCTACCCCTCCCTCTCTCTCTCTGATTTTCCCACTAGTTTCTCTGGCAAATCTCGTCGGAAAATACCAACCACAAAACTCTTCTTCTTTCCATATCTTTCTGTCTCCAAAACCCACATTCTCCTTTTCAAGTTTAACCACACCTCATTGGCGTACCAGTGAGCTTTTTATGAGAGATTGTCAATATTGAGCGCAAACTGGGATCTTTGATTATCAAGATTTCGCAGAAATTCTTGCATCTCATTTCTGGGTTTTCTTTGGATACTGAAGTTATTTGTTTTAGAGTTGTGTAAGCTGACAAAGTTTGGTGTTTTGGAGATTAAAGTAATGAAAGAACATGAAACTGGTGTCTTTGATTATTTTAATTGAAAAAAAGAAGTTTATATAAACAAGGAAGGGTTTAGAGCTTCAAGTTTTTTTATTATTATTATCTTAATCAAGCTCAAAGAATCTCTTTGTCTCTGTAAGGTTGAGCATTGTCTGACAATTCATTTAGATACAAAAGATCAAGCAGGGAAAGAGAGAGCATCTATTGTGTTAAATCTTAAATTTGACACATATTAAGGGATTGTTAAATTGGGTTTGGTGATATTGGAGGGAAAATATGTTAAAAATGTGGAAGACAGAGGACTCTGGTGAGGAATGGGAGATGAAATTGAAATTATGTGGTGGTGGAAAGTTTAAAAAGTTGAAAACTTCTGTGGTTTCAAGGTCTCCAATGAAGCTATGGATGACAAGGGCAATCACAACTGTATTGTTATGGACTTGTGTGGTTCATTTGATGTCAATGGGAGAGACCTGGGGCCCGAGATTGTTAAAGAGTTGGGCATCTTGTTATAGTCATCAAGATGTTGAGTTAATTTCTGTTCCTGCCGAAGTTATTCTTCCTCCAAAGAGTAAGTTCATAATTTCATTAATTTCAGCTTAGTTATAGTTGAGCATTTACATTGGAAAAGGTTGTTGATATTCATTAAAGTAGAGAAAAATCATGTGCTTTGGTTTTGTATATTCTTTGCTTTCATCAATTTGTTCCAGCTATTAATTGGAGATAATTGATTTGATTAGTTATTGTCCTTTCATGTTCATACATTTTTTTTCTGTCTAACATGGATTGATTGCTGCTCATGACTATAATAAATGTTTCTGTAACATTGCTGATTTGCTCAAGATTTTCAATTTGTTTGTATCGTATATCATTTCTAATTTTGTTATTTTAGTTTTCCTTGAAAAATCTGATTCTTTTCTCTTCTTATTCCTAAGTTTGGTAATTGTTGCTTGCAGGAGTTTATAAGAATAATGGGTATCTCATGGTTTCCTGCAATGGAGGACTGAACCAAATGCGAGCAGCAGTGAGTTGATAGCAACTTAAATCATAAATCATCAATACTGAAATTGGGTTTTGATTATGCATGGCCTATCTAGTTTGCTGCTATAACCATTTGATATATTGTCACTTCTGGACTTGTAATGCAGATATGTGACATGGTCGCTATTGCAAGATATCTAAATGTTACTCTTATAGTCCCAGAGTTGGATAAAACCTCATTTTGGAATGACCCAAGGTAAATTCAGTAGTATAAAGTCTTGAAAACACCTACAATTTGTCTGATCAATTCATTCATTTCATTGTGGGGCAGTGAGTTTCAAGACATATTTGATGTTCATCATTTCATCGCTTCCTTGAGGGGTGAGGTTCGAATATTGAAAGAGCTACCGCCTAGGCTCAAAACACGAGTAGAATTGGGGTTGTTCTACTCATTACCTCCTGTTAGCTGGTCAAACATTTCTTACTACACCCATCAGGTTGGTACACACTAGAATTATAGAATTGTAAAGTGAGCATTAGCCTTTTCATTTCCCTTTTTATTTTGCTAATGTATTTGGACCAAGGCGACTAATTTTCTAAAGTGTTTGCCAACAGATCCTTCCTCTGCTGCAAAAGTTCAAAGTTGTACATTTGAACAAAACAGATGCTCGCCTTGCTAATAATGGACTTCCTCTTGAGATTCAAAAGTTGCGCTGCCGAGTGAATTTTAATGCTTTCAAGTTTACGTCAAAGATAGAAGAACTGGGTAGAAAGGTTGTTAAGATATTGAGGGAGAAAGGCCCTTTCCTGGTGCTTCATCTCAGATATGAAAGGGACATGTTGGCTTTCTCTGGCTGCACTCATGGTTGCAATGATGAGGAAGTAGAAAAACTGACAAGAATGAGGTAATTTCTCTTTGATACTTTGTTAATATGCTGTTAATGTCAAACACAACTAACTCTCACAAACTTCACTTGGTCAGATATGCTTATCCCTGGTGGAAGGAAAAAGTTATTAATTCTGAAATGAAAAGGAAAGAAGGTTTGTGTCCTTTGACTCCTGAGGAAACTGCCCTTGTGTTAACTGCACTTGGAATTGATCGTAATGTTCAAATTTATATTGCTGCCGGAGAAATATATGGTGGGGAAAGAAGGATGAAGACTTTGATGGAAGCTTTTCCTAATTTGGTGAGTAGAAAAAAGCAGCAACTTCTTCTAACAAATGTATGACTGAATGCCTTAAAATAATCCATCCTTCTAACATGGAACAGGTCAGGAAAGAGGATCTGTTGGAACCATCAGATTTGAAGTTTTTCCAGAACCATTCATCTCAAATGGCAGCACTAGATTATCTGGTGTCCCTAGAGAGTGACATATTTGTTCCTACATATGATGGCAATATGGCTAAAGTTGTTGAAGGTCATCGCAGGTAATTTATTGCTGCCACATCTAATATAGATTCTCAACTGAACTGAGAGTTATTGCAATATAAAATGAACTAAAATGTCCTAAATTATCTGATGTAACCCTGATACCATGCACAGCATAATTTCCCTCGCCAATACTTCAGGAATAATCTGTAAAAAAGAAGAATGCTAGCTGTAACTGAAGGGCTTGTTGATATATAATTTGGAATTTATAGTTGATAGATTTAGTTTACATTGTACTGTCCATAGTTCCATTAAGAAAAATGAAAGAAGGAAAGAAAACATCAATTGAAGATGATAAGTTTCTCTTGTCTTTTGATGACTTCCAGATTCTTGGGGTTCAAGAAGACTAGTTTGTTGGACAGAAAGCTTCTGGTAGGTTTAATAGATGAATACAACAAAGGGTCATTGAGCTGGGATGAATTCTCCTCCACTGTGAAGGAAACTCATGCTGATCGGATGGGTAGCCCAAAGATGCGAGTCGTTATACCAGATAAACCGAAGGATGAAGATTATTTTTATGCCAATCCGCAAGAGTGTTTGCAACTGTTAGATGAACCATTGAGAAGTACATGAACCTGGTCATGCTAATAAGATGATCATCCTGAATAATACCCAGTGCCAGTGCATATTTTTCATAAGGAGATGACCTAATATATATTCAATGGAGACTGCAGGCATAAATGGTTCATTTTTTAGGATCGCGCCTCAAGTTGGATTCAGGGAGACTAAGGATTTCATCCATCAGTTTCTTCAGCAGTCTCACAAGAATATTTATAATGGTTCATTTTTGAATAATCAGATTTTCTATGGGGAACTCTGTCATTGGAGGGCTAATATCCAATTAGCTGGATTGTAAAGAGGAGCTAATACAAAACTTTCCTAGATGGGGAAGGTTTTGGGATGTATAGTCCATCCCACATATTCTTTGTCATAATTTTTTCAGCATGAAATATGCAATAAAGTCACATTTTGTCATTTCCCTTTTCATGAAACTTTGATAATCTAGTCTATTGAGGAATGAAAATTCTCCTCCTCTCTTCCTACATGCATAGAACTCCATGAGTTGAACATGGGATGCATGCCTACTAATTAATCATGTCTGTCGCATGATGCTCCACACACACGCCCACGCAAAATTGATTTTCTTGGTGTCAAAATAAACCCTTCAAAATTGGATTTCCAGATTTCATTGATGGGTTCTTGCATGCCTGAAAAGATTGTAGTCATCTCCTTCCTTGAAAATCCAAGTGACACGTATAAATTAACCATGTGCTTGCAGACATGAACAACATTTATGACGATAAATTATATTGTTAAACACACCTCGTGGCATCTAGAATCATTTTGATGCTTCGGTTGCTGTATCTTGAAGAAAACAAACAAACAAGTTGATTTTCCTTGGACATTGTTTCCAATGTCTTCACCAGTCAGCTAGAGAGATTTGGCAAAAGAGAATTTCCATGATGCCGTATCATTCCAGTTAGAAGACTTGGCAATGGGTTTCTTAGTTGTCATTAAATGATGGGCTATAACTCCTCTTTTTTTTTTTTTTTTTTTTTTTATCATCGAAAATATTTCAAGTATAGAGCATGCTTCCTCCATTTCCCCATGATCTACTTGTAAAAGGATCATGCTCATGGGGATCAGGCATCATGATAATCATACATGATAGTAAATGATTGCCACTGAAGCACTCGAAGACAACAAGACTTTTCATTTTCAATTCAAGTCATGATTCGAAACCCCGAGAAAGTTCTTTGAAGCACATACTGGGGTCGAGAGAACGAGAGAGGTGACAAGAAAAGGAAGAAAAGAATATGTCCATTGGTGTTTGTCAAGGAATATAACAATGAAAAAATTTGTCAGTATCTGCTAAATTTCTAATAGTGAAAAAAATATCAAGAGGCAATATAGACAGAGAGTGATCCACTAATAACAATGTCTGAATGAGCATCCAGCCACTCAAGAGATGGTTTTCGAACCACATTAACCAGTGCCGAAAGTGGGAATGATTCATTATTTCAAGGGCTCATCAATGTTTGTTGAAACTTGAAGGTGCTTAAACATTGCATTTCTTGAGTATATCTATATAGTTCTTGTCCTATATTATGCCCCAAAATGATTTCTTTCAAGCTTAAATCATGATCCTGGTGAAGGTTTTCATGTTTAAAAACGTACAATATGATAATTTAATCCTTTCTTCTTTTTCTATGAATAAGAAAACCCTTCATACTGTATTGAGATCCAAGGAACCGGGTCAGCCTTGGACACCTTCGATCGAGTTGCCAGCGCAAGAAAGAAAAACAAAAGAATAATCATGGTTTGTACAGAACGCAAGGAACATGATTGTGTTTGGTTTGGGGAGACAGAGCCAAAAACCTGTCTTCATAGGTATTGCCATGGTTTTGTTACCTAAGTTAAAATCCACTTCTGTTTTATAAAATCAAGCAAGAAATCTGGATTTGAGATCTTATCAGATGCAATAGTGATTAACAATCAATTCTTTATGCTTGTCTAGAGTTGAAAGGTTTTCACCTTTTCCTCGGTCATTTTTGTTTTTATGTTTTAAAAGCTGTTCTTAAAAAAATATAATTTTATTTTATTTTATTTTACTTCAAATTAATATTTTTTTATGTTTTTAGGTCATTTTGATACGTTGATTTTAAAAATAATTTTTTAAAAATAAAAAAAATAGTATTTTAATATATTTCTAAATAAATAATATTTTAAAAAATAACTATTATTATATTTTCAAACACCCTTTAACTTAGCACAAGAAACCTTGCTCAATTATAAAAAAGACAAAAGCAAGAAAGTACAAAAATTGCTTTAAGAGCATCTCCAATGAGAAATGCTATATTAAAGAGCTAAAGGGATAAAATGGCTTTTTGAATAGTGTAAATATAGCTTTTTTAATTATGTGCATTCCAATGGTAAAAAGCTATTTAGAAAAGCCAATTATATTTTAATATATTTCATGTTAAATCATGATGTTATTAATATAATTATATAACTAATTTAGATATTTTATATATAATATAATTATGATGTTATTAATTATATAATTAATATGAGTAATTTATAAAAGTAATATAAAATTAATGAAGTAATATGAAAGTTAAAAGATATAATTTAAAATTTATTTATATGAATATTTTTAATTTTCAGTTTTATATGTTATTGTTAAAAATTTAATTTTTTAAAAGTAAATTCAAATTCAAACTTTGAAAAAACCGCTAACATTTTAAATTTTGATTTTCAATTTTTTTTTAAAAAATTCAAGTTTTGAAAAAATGACCGCCAACATTTTAAATTTTAAAATTTCAAATGGGCAAAAATTAACCGCCAACATTCTAAGATTTCAAAATTTGAAAAAATAATCCATCTATAAATATTCTCATATACCTTAACATTTTTTCTCATTATTTTCTTCTCTCCAATCTTTATTATATTTCATTAAAATTCATCATGAATCATTCTAATTTTAATTTTTATGATGCTTTTGATTTTGATGATGACACTTTTGTGTTCGCTTTTTAAGTTGCTACCGCTGTGGTTGCTGAAGAAGAATCGAATAATCAAGGGCGGAGAACAGGGTATCGTGGCTCTATTATTGGTCACAATATTGTCAATCGTAATAGAAAGGAAGGTGAGTTAAGGTTATATAATGATTATTTTGTTGAAAATCCTAAATTCACTAAAAGTCAATTTCGAAGAAGATTTAGGATGAGTCGTCATCTTTTTCTTCGGATCGCAAATGCAGTGGAAGCTCATAATCCATATTTCAAACAAAGGACAGATGCTCTTGGTGTTCTTGGTTTATCTTGCCTTCAAAAGGTAACCGCAGCTCACGGAATACTTGCATATGGTATTCCTGCAGATCTTATCGATGAATATCTTCGAATTGGAGAAACCATTGCGATAGAAAATCGTAGAGCTTTTGTCAAAGCAATCGTAGAAGTTTTTGGTGATTGGTATCTAAGAGCACCAAACGAGGTCGATATTTGTCGATTATTATCAATTGAAGAGCAATGTGAATTTACAGGGATGTTAGGGAGCATTGACTGTATGCATTGGAAATGAGAGAAATGCCCAATTGCATGGCATGGGATGTATACTGGTCATTGTCGTGAACCAACTATAATTCTAGAAGCAGTGGCTTCACAAGATCTTTGGATATGGCATGCTTTTTTTGGAATGCCTGGATCATTAAATGATATTAATGTTCTTGATCGGTCACCTATCTTTGGTGCACTTGCTGAAGGTCGAACTGCTCCTATCAATTATACAATTAATGGGCATGAATATACAGTGGGATACTATTTAGCAGATGGGATTTATCCTAATTGGTCAACCTTTGTTAAGACAATCGCAAGGCTATTAGGAGCAAAGAGAAAATATTTTGCAAGTAAGTAAGAGTCTGCAAGAAAGGATGTGGAGCGGGCATTTAGGGTGCTCCAATCTCGTTTTGCAATTGTACGTGGACCTGTTCGATACTGGGATGAAAAAACGCTTGCAAATATTATGAAAGCTTACATAATAATGCATAATATGATTATTGAGGATGAAGGAGCAATGAACCTTGGATTTGACCATGAACGTGAAGTCAATTCCTTTATATCGGTGTCACATGGTGAAATACCGGAACTACATGATTTTCTTCAAACTCATAATCGAATCGGGGATAGAGCAACTAGTTCTCAACTACAAGAAGATTTGGTTGGACATTTGTGGGAACAATATGACAACGAGTAGAATCATTAGATTTGAACTTTTTATGTCATCATAAGTTTCAAGTTTTTTATGTTTTTTTTTCATTATGGTTGTTATCTTTTAAGTTAATTAATCCTACTTATTGTTGTTAAGTGTTAGAAGAACTTCAAAAAAGTATTATGAATTGATACCACTTTTATAACAATATATTTAAAATAACCAAGAAATTTCTACATATTTAATTAAAAATACATTACATTAAACAATAAATCAATCTAGTTGATTAAAAATTAAAACCCCTCTTTTGCATAATTTCTAACTTTTTATTTTGAAAATACGCTGCAGAAATTGGATCAAAATTAGAAATATCCATTTTTATAATTTGTTCTTCTTTCTCAATCCTGTCCAATTCTTATTTCTCTTGACTTTGTTAAATCATCATAACTTGTTGCTCTAGCATAATCTTTCTGTCTTGTTTCTTCTGATCCTCAATTTCAACTAGAGTATCCCTGAATTGTTGTAAGAGATTTGTTACAGTTACCTCCCCAACTTTATCTTTTCCTTGTTTACGTTTAAGTTGTTCCTTTGCAGCCTTCTGACCAATTGGTCTATCTTGATAAATCAACGGTTTATTATCTTCTTCAAAACTAACAGAATCAGGAGTAGATGGAGCTGATGAAGCCGGACTTGCATTGACATGACCTTTTTGTTTCTTGTTTGACCTTTGATGTTGACTTGCACGCTCAAATTGTCATTTGGGTTCTTTTCTTAAGATAACCCAACAATGTTCTAGTTGAAATCGTTTGCCAATGCAAGAAGCATATATTTGTCGAGCATCATTAATCTGGTAAAAATTAGAGAAATTAAATAATGTTAAAATATATGTTAAACAATTTAATATGAAAATGAATATTAAAATTACCATTGATTCTTCGGTCATTCCACTTTGCTGATGATTTTCAATTTGAGTAACAAATCCAACAAATTTATCGACTTCTCTATTTATTTCTTGCCATCTACTGGAGATGCTTATTTGAGAACGATTATTCAAGTTTCGTCCATTCTCTACAAAGTATGCATGTACTCGAGCCCATAACTGTTTTGTTTGTTGTTCAACTCCTGTAATTGGATCCTTGCTTGTATTTAGTCATGCAGAGACAAGTAAACAATTTTACTCTGGTGAGAAATTTTTACTTCTTTGTGATTTTTTTGCCGAATGGATATTTAAATTCGAGTATGTTAAGTTATCAATTAATTAATTAGAATCACTTGGTTGAGAGAGAATATCTTCTGACTCACTCATAATAAAGTTGGTAAGTTGGTAAAAGAGCTTGGAAAATTTGAATCCACCTACATTAAAAAAAAAAAATCAAGTTAAAACCTTATAAGAGAGTGTAAAAAAAGCTCACATTCAATGTCTAGAAATTTTGTAGTTTCCATACATGTGAATTAATAATAAGCATTGCCTCCTACTTGTTCTAACATAACAATTTGACCATTTTTTGGAACTAAAAGAGGATTGATATATTAGTTTAATTGCATTTTCAACAATACAAAATATAATTGACCTCAAATTAAAACAGACAATCAAAAATAAATTTTAAATATGTCACTCTTTATTTTTATCAATATCAACTACCATTATTAATCCCTCTCAATTTTATCAAAGATAACAACATAAATAAAAATTGTCTTCCTTAACCCATATCAAAAACATAAAATAACAAAGAAATAAAAATCATCACAAATATCAAATTAACAACAAAAGGTCTAAAAAATCAAGAGATATAAAAGAGAAAATAGAAAAAGCTTTTAAACAAGCATATCTTTTAATTTCAGCTAATTAACATAATTGATGGTATTAATTAACTAGAGAATAATTGCTTCTTGTTTTTCTAAATTTGAGAGAAGGGTGAGGCACAATACAAAATTTGCTAAATTTACAAGTTCTTTCCTCCTGCTTTTAAAGGAAAAAAAATAAAGGCATAAATGAAGTACTCGCGATTTCAACTCAATCCTGATGGTAGTTTATTTATATTCTTTCCTAACTTGGTTTAAGATTTCAACTCAATCCGAATTCATGAAGTACTCGCGATTTAAGCAGAAACTGAATAGTTTACACGAAAAATATATAAAGGCATAAATGAGAGACAAAATTGTAATTAATGGAAAAATTGCCTTTAAAACAACCAAGAGGCCGACTAGTTGATTAATACTTAAAAGTGCATTTTTATCAAGGTTTTATATCATCATTTTGCACTTGAAGTATCAATAACTCCTTAACCAGAGCATGTTTTATAATAACAAGTCTGATAATATAAGATAGCTTTAATTTATGGTAAATGCTCATTTTAAATGTAGGCATATCTCACAATTCAAAGGATTGATTGATGTGATTAACTATTGAAAGTGAAAGGACAAAGAAAAGGCGAAGCTTAGAAAGGAGATACCGATTCAATTCAAATTGGGACACTGTTCAGTTATTGGATCATATCTGGAGCTGTAGATCTTGGATTTCAGTTTAATTTATATGGATAGAAAGATAAGAAATAGGCCTACAATGTTCATGAATAGTGGAAGACCCAAATCTGCCGTTTGCAAATCCAAAATTTAGCTACAAAAGAGAAGCCAGAATCTGTCCTGCAATCCAGCCCAAACACTGCTCAGAAGTTTACCCATATCTGGAGTTCTAGAAGACCAAATGACGTGACATTTGGTGGGTGAAAGGAAAAGACAATTTCCTACAACTTTCATGAAGAAGACCTACTCAAATTCTGATGGTAACAATGACATTTCATCCAGACAAGAGCTTGAGGGCTATCCACCACGTCCACCAGCAAAGCACTACTCAGTATTTTAGCCATATCTAGAGCTCTAGTGATCCAAATGCTCTGAAATGTTATGAGTGGAAAGATAAGATGATTGCCAACAACTTTCATGAGAAATACTGTGCCAAATTCTGATTGCATCAATGTCAATTTACCCAGCCAAAATGCTTGAGTGCTGCTGTCCACCAAGTCCACTAAATCAATAGTTGGCCACTACATCAATAATCAATTACCAAATGAATAGTTCTGAATTTTAGCCTATAAAAGGAGTCATTTGCCATTCATTTAAAAAAATCTTGGTTCTTCATATCAAGATCATGTTCTTGCTCTCTCTTTATATTTTTGTAATATGTAAGTTTTGCTTTCATTAATCTCTTGTTCATGCCTTTCATTTCCTTTACTATACTTAGTTAACTTATATCATGTTTATGTTCTTATATTGTTTATTTATGTTTTTCTTCTTCATAATGTCTAGCTAAGTTAATTATGTCAAGGTGAAAAGGTTTCACTAATGGTGCTAGGATAAGTATAATATAAACTCAACATGGACTTTAATGTTTATATCCAAGAAAGTTTGCTATTAACATGTCTCATCATTTTTATCTTATTAATTCTTAATACCTTGCTTGTTAAATGGTTAATCTAAATTTGTGTTGTATAACACTTGGTACATCAAATACTTGATCCTTCATAGTCTTTGGCCGACATCGTTATTATGAGAGGAACTTGATTTGTTGTCAACATAAGTTAGCATCATGAATACCGATAAAATTTATAAGTATGGTGTTACGTAAATAAGATGATTAATATGATTATGTTGATAATTTATAAAGAGTTTATACTTTACTTATCTCTAATACTATTAGTGGATCCTCTAACCTTGACATTTGTTTTTATCATTGTTTAATCTTTACATTAATCTTCCATCTCAAAGTTCGCATTAATTTCTTCCTCTTCTTCTTTATTATTACTACTACTACTACTACTACTACTACTACTACTACTACTACTACTACTATTATTATTGTTATTGTTATTATTATTATTATTTACATTCTTGTTATATTTTATGTACGTTAAGTATGCTCTGTGTTTGATCAAGGATCCTGACATTGTTGGTCTTGCCTAGTTCATTCACATCGAAATCTGTTTATATTATATAATATATCTCTTTGATCTTTTCATAAACTCAAGTATATAGGCCGGAAACCCGTGACCCGATCTTTTAGATCATTCTCGTGTATAACAACGCCACGCATCGAGTATTATTATTATTACTATTACTATTATTGTTACTATTATTGTTGTTAAAAATTGTTGTTGTTGATTGTTGTTTTATTAATTATAATTTATACAATTAACCTCTCTGTGGTTCGACCCCGGTCTTGCCGGGTTATTTATTTCTTCGACACTCCTGCACTTGGGAGAAGACATCAATCTTTTGGTCGTGTCACTAGTCCATATATATATGTATATATAAAAGAGCTTTAGGTCTTCTCATCTAAAGTTTGAAGGAAATTCACAAAAAAATAGGTAAGATTAAAGAGAGTTTTATCAAGATTGATAGAAAAACATCATCAAAAAGGATTTTAGGGAGTGAAAAAACAACAAGTGAAAAGAGATAGATTATAGTGAGAGAGAAAGATTTGGAGCTAAGAAAGAAAAGAATTATTGCAAGAACTCTCAACTCTCTCTAAAACCATCAGAAAAACATTGGGTAAATGATCTTAGCCTTGATTTTCTAATATTAGTGAATGATTTGGAAGGATTGAATTAGTTAGCTAAATGGGTATTATGGAAGATTTGAAATTGTTCTTGAGTTGTTTCTTTTTATGGATGATTATGCTTGATTTGTGATTAACCATGAAAAACATGGTATTTATGATTTAAAATGTGAAAGAATTGAAAAAAAAGAAGAAGCCATGGCTTCCATGGTAATGATAGGTTCGACCATAAGAGGAGAATAAATGGTTAATGTAGTTTGATGTGTTTGGTTACATAATCTAGTTTAAAATGTGAATTCTGGATAGGTGAAATAAATGTTAGAAAAAAAAAACAATCCAAGAGGATTGTGACCCTAAATGGTTGAAACTAGTAGCTTTAGGGGAGATAGGAGAGATAAGAGTTGAACTTGAAATTATTGGTAGAATGCATGTTAAATGGATGTGTTAACATGAATAATCATGTGAAATATGGTGTTTTACTTGATCATATTAAATTCATATAGGATAAATAAAGGTTTTGATTGTGCATAAAAAAATGATTAGAAGTTTGCATAAAAGGTGAATGTGTTTTGATGATCTCAGTTCGGTGACTTAGACAAAAGTAAATCTTTGAAAAGCTTTTATAATCAAAGTTTTTTTTTGTGTGTGTGTGTGTGTGTGTGTGTGTGTGTGTGTGTGTGTGTGTAGAATTTAAGTGGAATCACATTAGAGTGAAAGTGAAATGAATAAGAAGTGTGAGGAATTCAAGAAAACTCTACCTTTTATTATTTTTATTACTTTGGGTCATCCTAAGTGGATGATAGATTTGATTAGTTTAATTTTCATAGAAATTATGTTTAAATGGTGTCCTGAAATGCATTAAAAGGAAATGACAAAATGGAATGGTAAAGAAATATATGGAAGTGTTATATTATTTATCAAACTTATAAATTGAAAGTTGGATATTGTTATTAATTGACTTTTAGTCAGAATTAGAATTGGAAAATGATAGAATTTAAAATAGATTTCTTCATAAGAGTTGTAAAGGGGGATGTTTACTTTCATGTGGAGCTGGTTTCACTTGATTTGGAGTTGTAAAACCCCAGTTATGGATTAAATACTGAAGGGAGGTTGAAATTGATTCTACTAAATAATTTTGGTGTAATATAAAAATGGGTGAGTTTGGGTGTATAAGTGGAAAGCTTTAGTCTTTTTCCCTTCACTATAACTATATCCTTGTATCTTAGTTTTCTAGCAAGACAAGTCGTTTCCAGAACTGAATTCTATAATTTCATTTATGATCAAAACACTAAACAATATTCGAAATTGAATTCTATAATTTTAGTTTGTTGAAATTGTTATTGATTTAAGATTTTAACTGGAAAGATTATGAGAATGAATTGGATGTAATAATATGTATATGTGTGATGTTATAAAGAACTTCCCATGTATATAAATATTGAATTGAGACCTGGAATTAAATGAAAATATGAAATAAAATATTTAGTGGAGTTGTTGGTGATGGATTAAATCCTTATTGGTACATGAGAGATTGCTAGATTTGGATAGCAGCAAAGGGTAACATTATAAATAGAGGTTCAAGGTGGGTGCTCTCCACCTTTTTTTTTTGTTAAGAATGTTTCGTAAGTTTTCGCAACTACAAATTCTTTAAATGTATCATTCATTGATATAAATTGTGTTATGTACCGTGAAAAAGATAGAACCAAACTAGTTACTTGGTCATGGGGCTAGTGCTTGGTAATGAGCTAATGGTAACAATTTTTCACCTTTAATTATCATTTTTTAAATTGTTTTAAGTCATTTATTTGTTATTTCGCTTATTATGGATTGTATTATTACTCATTATGAAATTTAAAATAAAAATGTTTGAGATTTGACTATGGGATTCTAAAGGTGTCATTATAATATATTGATGACCGGGATTAATTATTTGACTAATATATGTGGGATACTAGAGGTGCCAGTGTGATACATTGATGATCGAGATTATGGATCTAACTAATATTTATGGATGCTATCGTTAGTGTGAGGCATTAATAACCGAGAATGATGATTTGACTAGTATTTGTAGGATACTAGAGGTGTTAGTATGATACACTGATGGCCGAGATTGTGGATTTGAATAGTATTTGTGGGATGCTAGAGGCGTCAATATGAGGCATTGATGATCATGAATGATGATTTGACTACTATCCGTAAGATATTAGAGACATTATTGGGAGGCACTGATGACCGACGTTGATGACTTAATTAGTATCCGTGAGATACTAGAGGCGTCAATATGATGCACTAATGACTGGGATTATAGATTTGACTATTATATATGGGATACCATGGGCGTTAGTGTGAGGCACTAGTGACTGGAATTTTCAATAGTGGCATTGAAACGAAGGTTTAGATTAAAGGATTTGCTCAATGTCATATAAAACTATATTGTAGAAGTATTGGAAAAGTTGCTTAAATAGTGAGATCGTAAATGATGATCAAGTTATGCGAGAATAGATGTATTGTTTCTCTTAAAATTGTATAAATGAGTAAGATCTACTCGAACTATTTTACTTGAGTGTATTGAAGTGATATGAAATTGTATTCGTGTATGCTTAAAATGTTATAAAATCCGTAAGCAGTGGCATGGTTATATCATAATATGGAGAAATTGTATTTTTGGTATTAAATGTTGGATTTCATTGAAATGTTGAAAGTAACACATTGTTAAATAAAGATAGTAAATTTATATTTATGATATCAATTATTGAATTAATAAAAATATAATCCTCATAAAAGATGGGGATGGAGTATTGTACCATCTAAAAAGAAAACATAGAAAGGGTGGTTGACTTAGTGAGGGAAAAATATTGAAAGAATGGAAGCTCATCGACTGTTAGGTACTGTATACCTATGGATTTTAAAGGTGTATGTGCTTTGTATTTTAAAATTATCCTGATAAGGTATAATTATCACGCTTTGAGAATCGATTTATTGTACATGTGTAAAATATCATAGAAAATGTTTTAAATGATAAGATTTTATGGTAATGAAGGATTGTATGACTACAAATATGAAATGAAATATTTTTTTTAATAATGATGCGGTTGTGTATGACAAGTGATTATTGAATGATTATCTAATGTAAGAAGTGAAGAGAGTTCGATCCAATGTTGAATGCATGAGAAAGAACTTGTTGTGATATTTTAAACCCATGGTAAATGAATTACCTAGGGTTGAAATTATATATGCATTACATATGTGGTATTTAGTTGCAAAAAGTTCATTAATATGTAAAGGATTAATAAAATATAAAAGGTAATGGTAAACCAAATGTATTAACTCATTGATCTAAACCGACATGAAAATAAAGAGAAAGTACCTTAAGACCAAGCATGTTAATTGATAGTGTAAAGAGTAAAGTTAAAGAGTCAAATTATTGGATAATTTGAAGAAAATTAACATTATTTTTAAGTAAGTGGTGTAGTTTGTAAGGTAGAATATTGCTAGCGAGTCAAATAAGACCTTGAATAAGAAGTAAAGGAAATGAAATGTAAACATTAACTGATGTGGAAATTTTATGACAATACATGAAATCGTCATTAAGTAAAATGAGTAATTTAAAAAGCTGGTAGATAATTTTTGTTTTTTATGAATAATGTGATTTTAATTATCTATTGAGTTGAAAATAAAGTTTTATATAAACACTAATTTCTTGTATGAAACTTAATTATTATGACGTGGTCAAGACATTTAAAACATAAAGGAATCAGAGTATAAAAGGATTTATTTTGATATGCAAACAAATTTAAAATTTATGATATTTATAATATTATTAATTAGAGTTTATTTACTAAACTATAATATATCATGACTTTTCCCTTTCATATTTTCCATGAATTAAATTGCATTGCATATAATATTTAATTATTGTATTATATATGTATCAAACGAATGCAAAATGTTGGAATTGTGAGATTAGACGTAATCTAATCTTGTTATATGTTGGGGTTGGATAAAATCTAAGATAGTTGAACATGTTATGATTATGATAGACACATTAATGTGTTGATGTGTCATCAATAACCTGGTATTAATGTATAAGAGAAACTCAGTTGAAAAAAAAATCCAGTTTTTTCTTGAGTTCAAATCTCATGGAAAATATAAAACGTTAAGAATTTTACAAGGTGTTATATTAGAACACTCATCTCTCTATTACATAGAAACATCCTTTACACTTCTTAATTTTTTCTTGTTTGTCACTTGATAACCAAACTAAAAAAAAATGATTTAAGAATCAAAGAATTTGTTTTGTAGGTAACGCCAACCCATGCAACCCAATTTGTTATCGGCCGTAGAAAAGCCTCGAGATCCATTGAAGTTTTTCTTAGACTTTACTAATTGATTGTCTCATATATGTCAACAGAATGACCAAGTCCCTTAATCCATTATGATGCTAGATCCATTTAATACAATTTTTTTAAATGATGAAATCATATAAAAAAAAACATAGAGAACGAAATATTTTCTTACTCTATTAATTCAAGTAAAGTAAAAAAGTTAACATTGATACACCTTTAAAATTCTAATATAATTTATTTAAACAATTTGAAGCATGATCAAAAGAAATAATAAAGTTATTAAACCCAATGTAAAAGAAAAAAACTCTTTATGGTTATGATAACATAGCTTATAGTTTTATTCATAGTTATAAAATTTAATATGAAAATCGATCATATTCGAAGCTCGAGTCATGGATTAGATAGATTGAAATGGATTAACCCAAGCTTAAGTTTTATCTTTTAAAATAAAAAAAGGTTTTAATTTTATTTTTATTTTTTGGGAAGAAAAAGCCCAAAATAACGTGTTTTGGTAAAAGAAATCGGATTTTTTTACTAATTTGCTTTAAGTTAGGCCTCGAGTTGATAGGATTTTGTTAAATAATAATCACATAAATAATCAATTGGACTGGATATACAAGTAGTAATAAAAGTGTTCTTAGGGAAAAAATGATAGTAATAAAAGTTGAACCAAAAGACAATAGTAAAAGAGCCAAAAAGTTGGTAAAGCCACGAATACGCCAATGCGTTTGGCTAAGACCTACACGGTCTTTTTTTTGTAAAGTTATAATTTAGTCCCTTTATTTAATCTAGTTACAAGTTAGTCCTTTATATTGCTGTAACCTATAATTTAACTCCTTGACTCTTATTGACCGTTGCCTTATCAAAACGTTGATTGGTTTTGCTTTAAAATAAATTATTTGGTGTTTAAATAAGAATTAAAATCACCAAATGGTGTATTTGGAATGTAGAAAAAATAGCCAACATATGTTTTGACAGGGCAACGGTCAACAATTGTCAAGGATTGAGTAAGAAATTATCAAACATGAAGGACTATAGTATAATACAATTAGAAAGAAAGGACTAAAGTATAATATACTCTTCTTTTTTTTCTTTTTGCCTTTGGGACGTAGCCTTGAGTAATCAAGATTTCACCGGCCTTATTTATTATTTTCCAATTTAAAGCCACCGATTAGGACTCTTTATTTTCAGTTTTGTAAATTAAATTAAATTTAATTGATCAGGGTCTTTGGTCTTCTTCAGTCTACGGTTTCTTTGTTTAACCAGGTCATGCTTTTGAGGTCTTCATTGAAAAATCAAGGACAGACTTATCAAACATGTGTGTTTTGCACGGACAGTGATCGGCAGTTTTATAAGGTATGTTTGAGGATATTTTCATTTTACTAAGCTTCCTTTTTTGGATACCTTTTGCTTTCTTGGGTTTGTTGGTTTTGATAGTCGACTTCTTGCTGGTTTTTTTTTTCACTCTTGGGGTGAAGCTCTGGAGGGAGGGAACCCATTTGATAGTTTTGGTGAAGAGGTATAGCTGTAGAAAATATGGGGCTGTTGGATATTTTCATGACTTGTTGCATCAGTAAGTAATATTTATGGTGGGATTTGCTAGCTTTCAATCCGAGCTTAATTTATGGTTCTATGATGATAAGCAGTGATGTTATAGGTACATAGAAGATATGAGTAGACACAGAGTGTATTAGGAAAAAGATAGACAGTGCCTTGCAGAGGACTCTTGATTGCATTTCTTCCCCAAGTTGGTTCTTGTGCATAATTTGTGGCTTTATGTTGACTGATTCAAGAAAACACAGTTTACTGGGATTTGGAAGCAATGAATGGCTTGTATTTTGTTTCAAGTTGTCATCATCAAATGTGTTGTTGCTCATTATTTAATGCATTTGAATGATGAACACAACGAATTTGCACTGTTTTGCGGTTTTTGGCTAAAACGCAAGCTAACCAGAGGAATAGGAAAAGCTAGATAT
Source organism: Populus x sibirica (assembly GCA_019202695.1). Lineage (NCBI taxonomy): Eukaryota > Viridiplantae > Streptophyta > Magnoliopsida > Malpighiales > Salicaceae > Populus > Populus x sibirica. The sequence goes on from JAGMVL010002080.1 coordinate 250,072, forward strand.
GAATATCCTTGAAACTTAGTTGAAAGTTTCTGTTTCGGAAAGCAGGTGATGAGCAGCAGAGTTTTGTCTGGTCATCTCCCTTGTTTTTCCAAGTTTTGTGATTCTCTCTTTGATGTCTGTCCTGTTAATTGGTGGCTTCTGAAATTTGTGTTACAAATGTCAAATTGTAAAATTGCCTTTCGGACCTTGTTTTTCCCTCTGGTTCATAGTACAAATATGTATTTTCTTAGGTTTGTCTTTGCCTAGGCATCGTTGCCTTTTCATACTTGAAAATACGTGCTTTCTTGCGATAACCTGCTCAGTTGAATGCTGCTTTCAGCGCCAAAAATTATGCACGGTTACAATCTTTGTTTGTTACTTTATAACTCCGCCCCGGTTGGTTTAGTCCTTTACTTCTGTTTATACAGACTTGCATTGTAAAAAACACCTGGATCCTTTTTTTTTCTTCCAGATTTTTTTTATGAGAGATTATGTAAACTATTTATATCTAAAATGCTGGAAAATATGAATATTTTGTTTCTAGTTTATTTGATCTTGTTCCTTTCCGATTCAATAAATTATAATCCTTGGCAAGCATTTCCAACCATAATACTAACAGGCATAGGGATGGAAAAGAGAGAAACCATATTTATTATCATTGTTATTGTTGATGAGCTATGTGCTTTCTGGCATGACTAGTCCTACTTTTCTGAGTAAACTTCTTTCATTTTACATGATATTTTTGTTTGTTTATGGCAGTGAGCCTGCTGAACTTCTCAACTCAAGATGTTTTCATTGTCTAAGTTTCAAAAGAGACCAGAGAATGGTTCATAAAGGTGATTTGGTTGTTATTGGAATCTCTGTTGGTTTGGCCCTTGGTATCTTGATCGCTTCACTCATTTTTTTCGGCATATGGTGGTACAAGAAGCGTTCTAATCTCCGACAGTGCTCAAACGAGCGTATTCTTCCAACTCTTCCAATACGCATGAATGGCTTGGGGACAAGCAATGACTTTAGTGCATCCCTTGCAAGTTCTATTACCATCCGGGGATCAGAACACCCTCAGAAGAGCTCTCCGGTTTCTTCTTGGTGGAATCATCACAGTAAAGATCAGTTTGCTTCTGCATCAGGCATACTTAGATACTCTTACAAGTACGTAAATCTCTAAAAAGGAAGCGAAGTTCTGTTATGTGCTGCATTAAAATTCAACTTATGATACGTGTATTAACTCCTTTTTTTTTTCTGGTTACTTCATTAACTACAAAGAAGTTCATTTCTATATCTATTTCTTGATAAAGAAAAAGAATCCACCCCTCTTACTTTACTGAAAGATATACCTCTTGAGAAGATATTAATCCTACACAATAGTCTTTGATTTATATAATGGTTCCTTTTCTATTCAAATCTCCATAGTCAAGAGAGTAGTGCTGTGGTAACGGTAACCAACCTCTGGTTTAGCTTAGATATGATTTTGGGTCTGGGGTATAGCACCCCACCAACTGTCTTATAGTAAACCCAAGTAGACAATACATGTAGTTGATGTATTGTAAAGCATAAGTTGATGTCCCAATTTGTTGGTTTTTCTTTTCCAGGGATATACAGAAAGCTACACAAAAATTCACAACTGTTTTGGGACAAGGTTCGTTTGGTCCTGTATATAAAGCTGTCATGCCTACTGGAGAAGTATTAGCTGTAAAGGTTCTTGCTTCTAACTCAAAGCAGGGGGAAAAAGAGTTCCAAACAGAGGTACTACATTGCAACACTTGTACTCGAGTATATGCAGAACATATAATTACTGCAAGAGATACCTTTCTGGCATGATTAAGAAAGCCTTCTCATTCTACACTGACAGATTTGATTGTACTGGGGCTCTTCTTTTTCTATATACTATAATACAATTTATAAATTTTGAAGGCATTTTCTAAGATAATAATGATCTACAATGCTCTGATGATATTTCATCTTTTCTAGTAGTGGCTTGCATTTTTTTAATATAACAAGGAAAAACTGTCAAACAATGATAAAAGAAGATTGATCATCACAGGGAACATTCTGGGCAAACAAGGTCTGTTTGACTATTTGTTCATAAAAGCTACTGAACTCTGTGATGTTCATAGATCAATTACACTAATCCAATGAAAGGTTTCTTGTTTCAAAAGATACTCACCCAAATTTTTGGGAAAATAAGGAACTAAATACAGAAAGCCAGGCTTTTGGAGCGTTCATTGCTACCCTCTTTTGCAAATTTTGCATTTATATCTACAAACTTTGCAAAAACTCTTGCATTTAATGCTATCTGAAGTTCCTAGAAAGCATATTGAGTGTTCATTTTTTAGCCTGGTCCTGCAGATTTCTCTATTAGGAAGGCTGCATCACCGCAATCTTGTGAATTTGTTAGGATATTGTATAGATAAAGGAAGCCACATGTTGATCTATCAGTTCATGAGCAATGGAAGCTTAGCAAACCACCTTTACAGTAAGCTAAAAAGTCCTCGCTTCTTTCATTATTCTTTGTGATGAACCATCTGCTAGTATTTGTGATGAACCATGTGCTGGTATGTAACCACCAATGCAAAAAGAGCATTTCTAGATTAAAATTGCAATGAATATTATGGTGTAGGGATGTCATCCTTTTTTTGGTTGTACTGATTTGTGTGGTGGTAATCTTACAATCATCTTGAACATATGCAAACATTGTTGGTTCGCTTGCGAATACTTTTAAGCCATGTTTGTTTTATGAAAATTAGTTATCTAGAAATCATTTTCCAAACTTTCCAGTTTTTGTTTACTATTAGAAAAGTTGATCAACAAAATATATTTTCCAATAAAAAAAAAATTTAGTTTGATTTACATGAAAGTGTTTTCCTTTTATTTTGGACGGAAAACACTTTCCAGAAGTTGTGAAAAATTAAAAAATATCTTGTTATTTGTTGATTATATCAAATTTGATATTCAATTTTTTGATTACTATATATTTTGTTTTGAATTTCTTTTAATTTCTTCCCTTAGAATTTGATTTAATTTGATTTTTATATCAATTTTGGTTTTCATTCTTTTGATTGTTATTTGTTTTTCTTATACTTTTTTTAATTAAAATTTTTTATCTATCATTTTTTGTCCCTATTTTTTTTTATTGTTATATATTTTATTTGAAATAAGTTATGAAATTGAATTATTTTTTTCAATTTCATCATCTTTCAATTTTTTTTATCTATCGGATTTGTTTTCATTTTTTTTATCGCTATTTGTTTTATTTGAAATAATTTATGACATTGAATTATTTTATTTTCAATTTTATTCTTTTCAATTTTTTTATTTATCAAATCTGGTCCTTATTTTAATAAACTTGAAAAAAAATTAAAAAGTTATTTTTCAACTTATTTTCCGTTATATAACCAAATACTAGAAATTATTTTTCAATTTATTTTTCATGATATTAACAAATATTAAAAAATAATTTAAATACCCTTTCTATATAAACCACTTTTTTGCTATTCAATTCCTTGATAATGAACATTCCGACTGTGCATGTTTCCAGATGATGAAGAGCGATTTTTGAGTTGGGAAGAAAGACTTCAAATTGCTCTTGATATTTCGCATGGAATTGAATATCTTCATGAAGGGGTAGGTTGAATACAGAATCTCTTTGTTCTCTCGGTCGAATGCTGGATTTGCTTGTTCCATTAATATGACCATTATTCTGGCTCAGGCAGTCCCACCTGTTATACATCGTGATTTGAAGTCAGCAAACATATTGCTGGACCAGTCAATGAGAGCTAAAGTAAGCTAGCATGCTCAAATTAACTGATTTATTATGCACAGTAATATTACCTATCTATCCCTAGATCCACAAATTAAAAAAAACCACCATCTTGGGATTTGAAACTTTAATCTCTGCATGCAAAGTGGAGATCTTTAGTTAATCGAATTTTGAGATGTTGGTGATGAGCTTTTGCAGTTAGCATATCGTTGTTTACAGTGATATTTTCTTGAGCACGAATAGCTAAAAATATTAGTTACTAGAAAACATAGATCAAGTTTCATGTTGTGTGTTTCTATGATTGACCTCTGCTGCTGCCCTCATGGTAGGTTGCTGATTTTGGACTTTCAAATGAAGAGGTCTTCGATGAGCACAACTCTGGCTTGAAAGGTACTTATGGCTACATAGATCCAGTGTACGTATCCACAAACAAGTTCACCGTGAAGAGTGACATCTACAGTTTTGGTGTTATCATCTTCGAACTTATTACAGCCATCCACCCACATCAAAATCTAATGGAATATGTTAATCTTGTAAGTCTCGTGCTCTGTTCTAACAAATAGATGACTTTCTTTTAATAACTTACGATTGTCTGAACCCAAAATGTTCTACTTTTGTGGTTTCTATTTTCCCCCACTTTCAAGGCTGGTATGAGTCCAGATGGTGTTGATGAAATTCTAGACAAGAAGCTGGTTGGAGAATGCAACATTGAAGAAGTGAGGGACCTAGCTGCCATTGCCCACAAGTGCCTGCAAAAATTCCAAAGGAAGCGACCTTCAATAGGAGAAGTTTCACAGGCTATATTGAAGATAAAACAAAGGCTCCTCGATAGGGAAATGTCTAAAGAATTTTCACGAGTTCTAAGCAGGATACAGGATCAACAGGTGGAGTTGAGTAGGATGGCCAGCATAAAAGATGGCGACTGAATGCGCAGAGGATCCTTTTGCTCCGCTGGTTCTTTTCTCTGTTCTAATCTCTCCCTGCTCAACTTTCGTCAAACCATCATGACGTACTACGATGAGTTCTTTTAGAGATGATAATGGGTATATAAACATCATAGGTTTATTCGTATTGAAGGATTTGAATCTCCCGAAAATAATGCAGCAAATAATGATAGAGTAGATATCACAAATAATATCAAGCCAAATTAAGTCGTAAGCACCTCCATCCTCTGCTGATAATGCTGCAGTATGTCCACCAAGAATCAAGTTGTTAACTATATATCAAATAGCAGGAAAGGAGTAACGTAATTTAGAGGAACTTTCAAATTTTATAGCATTTCAAATCTCACAAAAATATATCTTCTAAATTGTATTATGACAGTAACGTTTCTGTTACCTGTATGCTAAGAAATAATTTAACACTTTGCAAACACTAAATATAAGTACAGAAAACTTAAATAAATAAGTTAATTGGTTACGAGGGAAAATCTTTTCAAGAACTTTTCAAAAGATAAAAAACTATCAGGGACAGGGACAGCAAAACCTAAAATAAACAAATTTTACTAATTTAAAAGATTACAAGGGAAATAATTTCAACAACAAATCTTTTATAAACTACCTTACTAGTCAAGATAAATACTCTAATTTGCCTTCTAACATAAAAAACACCTGATGATCTTCAAATTGTTATCATCCTACCGGAACATCTAGTTGCTAACAATTAACACAGTAACTCCCCACAGGGATCTGCAAGCTCTCCAACTCTTTAACGAACAATTCCTCTTAATAATTTTCTTCACACTCCACTCACGTGTCAAGAGTATATATTGTGAAACTCTATGTAACTCCTTAGCTGGTTGGGTACTCTTGCTCCACTGCAAGTGATGATCTCACAAATGCTTCTAATTGTCATTCCTTATATACACATCCATGTAATAAGGATAAGAACATTTGGGAAACATTATCTTCAAGCTTCCTAGTTTGTTATGTTCTTAACAGATTGCTAACATATTTTACAAAATACTTCTCTGACAGTTATCTTAGGATAACTTGTATTAATCTTCTTTTGATAAAACTTATCTGAACTTTCTAAATAATTTATCCAACCAAACTAGATATTTACAAAAATAATCATGTTATATCATATAAGATAATTTTGATTAATTCTTTATCTAATTTGAATAAACTAACAAACTAAACAAATTCATCTTCATCAACATAAATAATCCTTCACTAATCAGAGCTAATCATTTCGACATTTACAATATCCCTTTTTAGTTGATATGTGACAAAACATAATAAGGATGAATCAATATGCAAGTAGTTCAAATAGCTTAATCATAAACATATACTTCATTAAAGTATACATGCAAGCACAACTAAAATAGTATTATGTAGCATGGGAATAGTTAATATTATTTATGCAATAACATCCTAATAGTTCTTAACATATTTCATACAAACATTACATAACATATTCAAAGAATACTTCAAACAACATGTTGCATCCTAACATTTCATAATATGTTCAAAAACTATAATGCATCAGATATTGTTATGCAACTATATACATCAAGTTCAAAATGCATCAAGTATTCAACATAGAGGTTCCTATGCTACAAAAAAAAAATATTCAAGTTATTATGGACCAGAATATTCAACATTCAACATTCATTAGTGATTAAAAATCAATAAACTTTTAGAAAAGCAAAAAAAAAAACAAGTATGACAGTTGCTAGTCTTGTTACTTGTTTCCTCCTCCTTCTACTTTGCATCCCTTGCATGCATCCTTGTCTTCCCCTTTAATTTGGAACCAATCCTAATCCTCATCTTTACCAATAACAGACTGATACGCTTGTTTGACATCTAAGTCGAGTTGAACAAAGTTGTCGTTAACCTGCACAATATCTTGTGGCATATCTGTTAGTAACTTGTCAACTACATTAATTTTCTATTTCTATTTACGAGTAAAACTATCAAACTTGTTTAATAGTACTTGCAATTGTTCAATTATAAAAGGGAGTAGAGGGTTGGTTTGAGAAGTTTTGGGCTGAGAGGAGTTAGACTCTTCAAGATGTGATCTTTTTTTACTGATCACAACTTTAAATTTGACAATAGTTATGTCTAAGATCTTTCTAAAAATTTTGATTATTGGCTCACTGTCACACAAGGATACTTTGATCATGGTTGCTAACCTAGATATCAATCCATTAAAGGGCAGACTCACTTCCTTCTCAGTTGTAGCTTTTTGTATGACATCAATAAAGTGAATGGCTAGGTTGATAGGAACATCAATAGCAATAACATACATGAACTAATCATTCTCAAATGTCAACTCAGTATGTCTTCTAATAAGCCAGAGGTTTGTTAGCATAATTTTTGCTAACAGTTGGTAAGGAGGTAGCATAGTGTTCATAGACATTCTATATGTTTTGGCAAACCATTTCAGTCCTTTAAAGCCAACACACATATCACTCATACAAGTCTTTAAATGGGCTTTTATTCCTTTATAAGAAAAGCTAGAATATGTGATTTCAGATAGCTCATATAACTTTCTAATGATAGTAGGAGACAACTCAAGAGTTTAACCTCAAACAATAAAAGTAATGGAGTGGTCATAAATATTAAAATTCTTATAATTGGTATAAAACTCCCTAACTACTTTAATATATAGAGCAATTTCTCCTTCATTCTATTTACTTCATTATCTTTTCTTAAAGATGTCTCCTATGAACGTATATGTGGGGTCAGAAAGATCACTTACCAAAACTTTTTTTTCACTTAATACGTTCTTTTTGGAGAAGTTGTTTCTATAAACCATCTCTACACTAAAGGAAATAAAGTGATTAGTTTTTCCAAACTATGTTATATATTTAAAGGAATTAGCCAGCGTTTTGCCATCTTCTTCTATCTTTTGAATCTTAGAGGGCTAAACTAGAGTCTTTTCAGGGAATGAGGTCTAATGTTCTTCCTAATTGAAAGAGCTTAAAATAGGGGTTTTAGGTTTCTTCTTAGTATTTACTTTATAATAAATCAAAAGAAGTTTGTGCTGTAAATATAGTGTACGGATTGTTGTAAAGATATTATTTTTAATAATCTTCTCAAGAAATTTCAAATCATGATAAGATATCCTTACCATTTTTGCATAAAGTTAAATGCAAGATGGAGAAGATGAGCATATGTTTTGTCTCATAAATTTCTTTTCTATTTATCGGAAGATGTCAAGTAAAGATGAAGAGATTTTCTTGAAAAATTACAAGATAAGTGCCTTAAAAGAAGAAACAAAGAGAAAGAGAGAGATAAGTGCTTTAAAAGAAGAAATAAAGAGAGAAAGAGAGAGAGAGATAATGATGATTGTGTGTTTTAATAAACAAAACCATTAATTCAACTCTAAAAAGCTATTTTCTCATGTTCCTACTCACATCAAGCTTTGTGATATGCACTTATAGCCTCTTTTAAGGTGATACGTCAGTATTATGAAAAATATTATCTTTTTAGACTAACTATTTCTCTTTTTGTTTCATAAATCAGTTAAGCCACGTCATCTTAACATTTGTTCTCTCTCACAAGTGTATCTAATTATACACTTAGGCAGATATATGGACCTACATAAAGTAACCTAATTTTCGAACCTAAAAAGACTCATAATTGTTAATTTGGAATGAGATATTTACCTCACTAGTCAATCTTCATTCATGAATATACATCTTTTTAGTTGACCAAATCATAATTTGAGTGTGTGAGTGAGAAAGACAACAATTCTACTTTAAAATTTCTTTTTTCATATTATTCCCTTTGATCTAAAATATGCTAGCAAGGTGTGAGCATACCTTGAAAATCAAACTTTATGTCAAGGCCTAGAAACAAAAGATTTTCACTCCTAACATAAGATTTCATGAACTTTATCATTTCTATTATGGAATTACTCATCTATTTCCACGATGAGCAATTGAGTTTTTCTTCAGAAATTAGAGAGTAGAATGGATCCATACTGAAGTATTCATCCATTTCCATAATGATGTGAACACTTGACTTTTTCATAAGAATATATCAAAAGAGTGTCTTAACACTTTGTATATTAGGTTCAACTAGTTTTAGTCAATTCAAGTCATATTACTCCCCCTTAACTCTTAGCATACTTGTATTTAAATCAATTTTACATTTTCTAATAGATAGTAAAACAACTTGAATTCCTCACAATGCTTAAAATAATACATTTATCTGGTCTTCCAAAAGAATAACATTTCAAAAGTGAAGACTATACCAAATAAGATTTTCCTCGATCCCAGTATAATAAAGTTTTTTAGATTTAAAGGTATATATTAGATATACTTACAAGATTCGCTTTTGTGCTTCAATGTTAGCAACCTAGCACTTATGTGAAAAACATATAAAAACATAAACAAGACTTTGTACACACTTTTTTATTTACAAATGTTATCTCTTTTAAAAATTAGAACATGTCACATACACCAATGACTTGTCTAAGAAATTTAAATCTTAGACCATCAGAGGTTTCGTAAATAAATCAACTAATTGATGTTCGATGTTCACATGCTCTAATGACACAATCTTCAATTCAACCAAGTCTCTAATGAAGTGATGTTTTATATCTATATGCTTGGTTCTTCAATGTTGTACATGATTTTTAAAGATACTAATTACACTAGAATTATCACAATAAACAATCATAGTATTTTGAGAGAAATCATAATCATTTAACATCTTCTTCATCCAAAGAAGTTTTGTACAACAACTGTCTGCTACAATATAATCGACTTATGTAGTGGATATTGAGCAACATTATGTGGAGGTAGAGGATATGGTCTATATAGCGATGAAGGTGGAAATGCAAATAAAGAAAAGGGGCAGCACATGTTTTCAAACCAATTTGGCTTCATTTTTATCAGCATAGACACTGAATCAAAAGAGAGAGTGGGTTGCCCAACCAAAGTCTTATATGCATGCAAAGGCCGAATCGCCTAAGACTAAAAAGGAAGCTTTTATGGATAGAAAAGGTAAATCTAAAACTTAGCCTATTCAAGATAGAGAAATTAAATATTTTAAGTGTGTAAGAAAGGGACACATTACTTCTTAGTGTCCAAAAAGAAGAGTTATGCTAACAAGAGACAATAGGGGAGATAGAATCTGAAAGTGAGAAATCTAAAAGTGATGAGATGCCACCTTTAAAGGATTGTCGTAATGAGGAGCTTACATCTCCTGTTGAGGGGAAGGCCTTGGTTATAAGACGTGTATTGAGTGTATAAGTTAAAAAAGATGATGTAGATTAGCAACGAGAAACATATTCTACACTTGTTGTCATATCTGAAACTAGGTTTGTAGTCTGATAATAGATGAAGGTGGTTGTGCTAATGTATCTAGTGATACTCTTGTTATAAAATTGAGTTTAAGTCGTGTTAAGCATCCTAGACCTTATTGTTTGCAATGGTTGAATGAATATAGTGAGGTGAAGGTAACGAACAAGTACTGATTTCATTTGCTATTAGAAAGTATTATAATGAGGTCATGTGTGATATGGTTTCAATGCATGCTAGTCACTTACTTTTGGGGCGTCCATGACAATCAATCGAAAGGTGATTCATGATGGGTTTAAATATATATATATATATATATATATATATATATATATATATATATATATATATATACTATTGTAAAAGATGGTAAAACCATCACTCTTATACCCTTATCTCCAAAACAAGTGTTTGATGATCAATTAAAGTTGAAAAGGGAATGTGAGGATAAGAAGAGAGAAAATTTAAGTGAGGACATGGGTGAGAGAAGACCATCAGACTTATCTAATTCTAAATCTCCAATTAAACTGGTTGAGAGAGGAGGTAAAATCGAAGGAGTGAAGAAAGTAAACATATGTGATTATAATAGTATGAAAAAAATTAAAGAAACAATCTAATTTCTATGCAAAAGAAGCTCAAATCAAATCTATATATTTCATTAACAAGCTGATGATTTTACATGTGTATAAAGAGGTTTACTTTAATATTAATGATCTTGATTTTCTTATTCCTAGTGTGGCTATTTCTTTATTGCAGGAATTTGATGATGTGTTCCGTGAGGACATTCTAAGCGGATTACCACCATTGAGGGGTGTCGCACGTGTGCGGCGTTGCGGCGAAAAAATCCTCTCTCAAATCCTATCTATTATGCAAATATATGGAGACAAGGAATTCTTGTCTCTTATCTGTGGAAAGCAGGAACGAGAGTCGCCATCTAGTATTTGGTCACTAGGAACTTTAACTAGTCTCAGAGATTGGGTACGGGAGCTGGTTGCGTAAAGGAAATGTATTAGCACCCCAAATACGCCCTACCTAAGGTAAGCTGCATTGTTTTATTGTATGATAAAATCTAAGGACTTGTTGTGTTTTCTAGTTGTTGGTCCGTCTATGGTTTAAGAAAAGTCTTTCTCGGTAAGAAGATCATTATCTTATAGGGTAAAACCTAACCGTTCTAACGTCAACAAAAGAATTAATATCCGGAATACGTCTTACGTATAAGGTCATAACCCCAGATACTAAAAGAAAAAAAATATTTTTTTTGGTATTTTTGAAATATTGGCCTAGTTCTCGTAATAAACTGGTTATTAAAGGCAAAATGTATGTTAATACATATTTTTTAATTTTTGTTGTATGAAAGTATCATATGATTTTTTTTTTTTGAGATACTTGGTCGTATGCATGAAAAAAAACATTTTTTTTAATTGTTTAATGTTCTAACAAAAATTAGGTATTTTAATACCGGATTTGTATCTTTATGATATAAAAATACAAACCAATATTATGCAGAATTGATAGAAAAATATACGGAAAAATCACAAACTTTTTTGAAGAGATTTTTGAAATTTTTGATTTTTTTTTGGGCTGAGTCCAGCTCGGCCCATATGGCTGGGCTAGACCCAGCAGGCATAACCGGGTCACTAACCCAAGCCAATGACTCGGCTGGGCAAACAAGAGGCACACGTGCATGCTCACTGTTCAAGTGAATTATGATTCAGTTGAACAGTAAAGAGCAACAATTACTGTTCAAGTGAACTATAATTCACTTGAACAGTAAAACACCAAATGAAAAAAAAATAAACAAAATGCATGCAATGAAAGAACAAATGCAACGTGAAGAGAATGTATGAAGCTTACCTGGTAACTGAGACAGACGAAGACGATGGCGATGGTGATGAAACTTCTGCGTAGGATCGGTGGTGATTGGTTTAAGAGACGATGAAGACGATGGTGATGCTGACCTCCTCTGCTATCTGTGTTCTCTGCTTCGCCGTTCGGTTTTCTTTTGTTTCTATTCCTTTGTTTTTGTTCCTATCTCCTTCCTCTTTTCTCCCTTATGTTTTCTCCCTCTCTATTTTTTTTCTCCTTTTTCTTTCTGCCTCCCCGTTTTTCTTTCTTCTTGTTTTCTCTTAGCTTTTCTTTCTTTTTCCCTCTGTTCTCCTCTGTTCCCCCTCTCTCTCTTTTTTCTTCCCCTCCTCTGCCTAGTGTCGCCTGCCTCTCTCTTTTTTCATTTTTTTATGTCCCTTTTTAGGTCAGTAGAGGAGATATATATATATATATATATATATATATAATAAGTCTATTTAGAAAAGATTCAATGCACTAATTCTAGGATGTAAATCTCGGCTGATTACAATCAAATAATGCAAATGAGGAAACTAAAATATTATCATTGATTTTGTAGTGATTCCAGTGATTTCTTTCTAGTAATTAGAGGATGGTGCGGCTCCTTTCTGACCTTTCATAGCTGGGACCGTGATGTACTAACTATTTTCTTTGGACTGAGGCAGAAAAAACATGGTCTGCAACTCCAAAAATCAAGTGCGATGATAAAGGAAACCAGTAGGAATTTGCAGAGAAAAGGAAATAATTGCATATGGGGAGGGGTACTGTTCAAAACATAAATGAATAGTACCATGCTAATCAATTCTTATATTGTTTCATGCTGTAAAGTCTCAAACGGTGGCGTTTTTTCTTGTGAAGAGAAGCATAATATAATCCAACGTGGCGGTCAGTAACATAAATTATTGTGATGTTTTCTGATCCAATCCCTGTTTTTTTTAATTCCTCCAACGAAACCGATTCACTTTCCCAAGTTTGAAATTTATCTTTAATTAATCCAATAAATCCTTAAAAAATTAAATCGGGTCCCTCGAATCAAGACCTAAAAAAACTCGGGCTAGAATCCTTCTTGGGGCAGGATTCTCTACTTTTCCACTAGATGTTCAAATGAGATTATCTTGAGCTGATGATATCAAAATCAAGCGATTCGAAAGCCTAAATTCATCTACACCTACAGAACTACAACTTTCACGAAGGATTCAAAGTGAGATAAATTCTTTTTGAAGAACAGAATCTGGCTGCAATCTGGTTGGTCAAAAAGATCTCCTAATCTGATTCGGAAAATTGACAATGTCGAGCATCCCCATATGACTGAGAGTCTGACATAAGAACTGTGGGCCCTATGACCCAATAAAGGTGCAGATATATTCTTTAACATGTCATGAATGACAGAATATAGATGGGATGGTCAGATATTGCGCGAAACCAAATCAGAATCAAAATCTAAGTTGGAACAAAATTGGTTTTACAACTGAATTGCGACAGCAGTAGAATCATTTTTTAGTGCAAATTCTGAGGGATTTATCCAAACTTAAAGACCAGATAAAGAAGGGATGAGTTTAGCATCACAAAGACTCCTAATTAAAATCCTGACGATTTCGGCAACGAAGGGGAAGGATAAAGAGAGCAGAAAATAGCTAAAACAGGGTTCAAAAAACATTTATTTCTTCTCTGCTTTTGTCAATTTTTCATCAACCATGACCTAAACTCCGTATTTGGTTCAAGAGGGATACACACCATCTTCAAAGCACGTGGGGCCCAAAAATGAGTAACAATAAGGGGAATTGAACATCAAATTGATCTTATGTCTGGATCTTTGATTCCTGATCGACTAGCCTATGAAAGCAATCATGAGGAGATGAAAGAGCTTCATAGACAAGTAGATGAGCTGGTGAAGAAGGGGTACATTTATGAGAGTATGGGTCATTGTGTTGTGCTAGTGTTACTTGTGCCTAAGAAGGATGGAACTTGAAAGATATGCATAAACTGTTGTGCCATCAATAACATCATGGTAAAGTATAGACAACATATCCCTAGGCTTGATGACATGTTGGATGAGTTGCTTGAAGCATGTATTTTCTCTAAAATTGACTTAAAAAATGGTTATCATCAGATTATCATGAAAGAAGGTGAAGAATGAAAAATAGTGTTTAAGACTAAACATGGTTTGTATGAATAGTTAGTCATGTTGTTTGGACTTACAAACGCACCTAGGACATTTATGAGATTGATGAATCATGTTTTGCGTGCATTTATAGGTAGATTTGTGGTTATGTACTTTGATGACATCCTAATATATAACAAGTACTTCAATGAACATCTTGATCATTTATGTAATGTGCTTAGTGTATTATGTAATGAAAAATTATATGCTAATCTTATGAAATGTACCTTTTGCATGGAGAAGATTGTGTTTCTTGGATATATAGTAACTGCACAGGATATCAATATGGATGATATCAATATGGATGAGGAGAAAGTTAAGGTCATCCAGGATTGGCATATACCTATGTACATGACTGAGGTAAGGTGTTTTCATGGACTTATTAGTTTTTGTAGACAGTTTATGAAGGACTTTAGTACTATTATAGCACCTTTAACTAAATTTGTTAAAAAGTATATTGGATTTAAATGGGATGATGAACAGGATAAAACTTTTAACATATTGAAAGATAAATTATGTTCTGCACCTATTTTAGCTTCGCCAAACTTTACAAAAGCTTTTGAAGTTGAATATTGATGCAACCATATTATTCAATAGTTTCACCCACATTTAACTAGTGTTTTGCCTATGTTTTATATATAAAATGCCTTGATATTCTTTGTTTTATGTTTTGAAGGCACTTTTGGATGAAAGATGCAAAAAGGAGTAAATTGGAGATAATTGGCAGATTTGACCTTCAGTCGATGTTTTGTACAGAGCATGAGCTCTAGAGGTTGAAATGAAGTGATTCCAGTGGAATTAAAAAGTTAACATCCATACCTTTCTGGACATCTAAGGCACGAAAATAAAATAAGAAAGAGCATGGAAATCGCAGCCTTTAAAGTCAAATCTCGCAATCTGCCAGTGTTGACCTTCGGCCATTCCAACTTGAATATCTGGAGCTACAGAAGTCCAATTGATGCAAACTCAATTGTTTTGGATTCATGACTCAAAGTTATATAAACGCTCAAAATGTCAGCCAAAAAAGATGTCATATGAGGGAGATATGATTTTTCAAAGATGACATCTGAATTCTGCCAGCAAACAGGTTTTGTGAAGAAACGAGTCCAAATTACGTTCCGAAGCATCTAAACTGATATCCAAGTTTTTATTTCAGCAATTTAGCTCCTCTAAGTCAAAGATTGAAGATTTCATGCAAGGCTATTTCTTCTTTTTTAGGAAAATAGTTATTGAAGTACTTAAATGTAAACAGTCTACTCAATGGAGGACTATTTTGTAAAATAGAGACCTAGGGTTTCCTAGGATATAAAAAGAATGAGAGAAGA
Source organism: Populus x sibirica (assembly GCA_019202695.1). Lineage (NCBI taxonomy): Eukaryota > Viridiplantae > Streptophyta > Magnoliopsida > Malpighiales > Salicaceae > Populus > Populus x sibirica. Next base: position 265,395 of record JAGMVL010002080.1, read on the forward strand.
GAAGTGGGGCAGCCAGCCAAGAAGAGAAAAACGCCCCCTTCCTCTAAGAAACCCAAAATTATGCATTCTTCCTTCTTTTTGATTAGTTGTTCAACAAACATGCAAGGCTAAACACTTTTTCTTGGTTGCAAGGACACGGAAACCTTCGGATTTCAAGAACTATGAGATTTATTTTACCTTTTCTTTTCAGTTTATATGATGAATATGTTTGTTCTCCTATGCTTATTTTTCCTATGATTGTTTATTTTAATTGCTAGAGCGGACTCTAAGTTATTATTGTAGACAATCTATTGTTAAGTTTGATATCAAAACCGGAGTTGTGGTATATGAACTTGTGAAGCAACCGAGTTTAATAATTGTGGCGGATCTACGTTATTAATCTTAGGGAGAACATTCAATCAAATCAAACATAGACTGGCAGACAGTTATGTTTTCTTGATTAATCAACTTATCTAGTTCTTAAGGCTGCCATTGAATTAAATTACTAGTGCGGACACCGTGGTTCTTTGATGGTTAGGGCTAGTTATACGGCGGATCCGTTAACTAACCAATGTTAAGAAGAGATAAATATTCAGAATATAAATTGATGTTTCGTTTTCATGATCGGTTCTGATTTCGTAGGTGGATGTGTGCTTGTGACCAAGGTTTGTTCTCTTGATAATTTTCGATTTTATTAAATTTAGTTTGATAGTTTTTTGTTTTCTTTTGCTTTAGCCTAGATAACGTCCAAACCCCCCCCCCCAAAATTGCATATCATCTAGCATAAAAATCTGACTTGAATCTTCCTCGTGGGATCGACCCCTTGCTTGCTCTATACTATCTTGTGTGTTGTGTTTGAAGCTAGGGTAATTAATTTGTGCGACCGCGACATCGCAACAAATTTTGGCGCCGTTGCCGGGGAAGTAATTTTAGTTGATTCTTGTGCTATTATTTTTATTTGCTGTGATTGTTATTTCTTTTTCTGAAAAAAATAACAGAATTTTTGTTTTCTTGATCTTGTTCATTACGGCATCGGTCTGTTCAAAACAGATTTTTTGGTAGAATTAGGTATCGGCCATTTGTTTCCTGAAGGGAAACGACGTTCTAAACAGGACTAGTGGTAAACCACTAGCCCCACCCTATCGAGGCCAAATTCCGCTGTTTTCTAGGGTTTTTAGGCAGTTTTTGTTTTCTACCGTAGGATTTTCGTACAATTTGCATTGTTTTCGATCTCTTGTGTGGTTGGTTTATTTTGAGTTTTCTTGATGATTTATGCCAGTAACCCGTTCTACTAATCAAAGTCAAGTGCATTTGGATCTCGAAATAGAAAAAACTTTACGCAGTTACGAAAGGAAGCTCGCCTTAACACCATGGCTGTTGCACGACAACAAACACTCAAGGAGCTTCTTGCTCCTAACGTGGAAAATCAGCCATTGTGCATAAACATCGACAATAATGTAAACTTTGAGCTCAAATCTGGTTTTATACATTTGCTACCAACTTTCAATGGTCTTGCAGGAGAAGATCCTCATACTCATCTCAAGGAATTCCATATTGTTTGCGTTGGCATGAAACCAAATGGAGTTGATGAAGAACAGGTTAAGTTGAAAGCTTTCCTTTTATCTTTAAAAAGGTTAGCAAAAGCATGATTTTTCTCTATTCTCCCAGGTTCCATTGGAACTTGGAATGCCATGAAGAAGATTTTCCTTGAAAAGTATTTCCCAGCATCTCGAGTTGCCAACATAAGGAAAGAAATATGTGGGATTCGACAATCTCATGGAGAGACACTTTCCGAGTATTGAGAAAGATTTGAGCAACTCGTGCATTCAATGCCCTCATCATCAAATACCCGATCATTTGCTCATTCAATATTTCTATGAAGGATTGATGCCTATTGACCGTAGTATCATTGATGCTGCAAGTGGAGGGGCATTGGTAGATAAGACACCGAGGCCGCACGCCAATTGATCTCAAACATGGCAGCCAACTCAAAAGCAGTTTGGCACTCGTGGAGACTTCGCAAATAAACGAGTAAATGAGGTAAGTATTTCTAACCTTGAAAATAAAGTTAATGATCTTACTTCTCTTGTGCGTTCTTTGGCTTGTGGAAATGTGCAGGGTGAAAGTTTGTAGCATATGCTCCTTACAAGGACATGCTTCGGATATGTGCCCAACAATGCAAGAAGACTACATTGAACAAGCTCATGCAATTGATGGAGCATTCAACGGACAGCCCCAACGTAAATATGATCCCTTTTCCAACACGTACAATCCCGGATGGAGAGATCATCCCAACTTACGCTACGGCAACCCATCCCAACAAGGCAATCAAGGTCGACAGTTCCATCCCCATGGATTTCAGCGCCAACAAAATTATCAAGCAAGACAACCCCCTCCATACACAAACTCCAATGTTATGGGGTCATCATCCAATGATGATCTTCGTGAGATGATGAAAACTTTGGCTTCTAATACTGTTACCTTACAACAAAATGCCATGTCTTTTCAACAGGAAACAAGGTCAAGTATTCACAACTTGGAGAAGCAAATGGGGCAAGTAGATTCAAGTGTGGGGAAATTGGAAGCACAAATAAATGGAAAGTTGCCCTCCCAAGCATTGAATTCAATAGAGAATGTTAGTGTGATCATGCTACGAAGTGGGAAAGAACTTGAAGAGAAAAGGTCAAAACAAATTGAGATGGAGGAAGAAGAAGAGATAGAAACCAAATTGAGTACAAAGAACGAACATCCTCCTCCTCTACAAACCGAAACATCGACCAACACTCCAAAGGTAACTCCTCACTCAATTAATTCCAGTTTTAAAACAATTCCACCCTTTCCGTGAGTTCTTCTAGGTCAAAGAAAGACGACAAAGAAAAGAGATTTTAGAGGTTTTTAAGAAAGTGGAACTCAACATTCCTTTGCTTGATGCTATCAAGGAAATTCCCAAGTATGCAAAATTCTTGAAGGAGTTGTGTACTACCAAGAGAGCTTTCAAACTGAAAGGTCATGAAACGGTAAGTATGGGTGAAGTTGTATCTGCCGTTGTTCAAAAGAATCTGCCTTTGAAACAAAAAGACCCAAGTGCGTTTACTATCCCATGTGTTATTGGTAATGCTAGTTTTAAAAGAGCTTTATGCGATTTAAGTGCATCCATTACTGTTATGCCCAAACATGTTTATGATTCTCTTAGTCTTGAGCCTTTGAATAAAACTAGCATTGTAATATAACTTGCGGATCGTAGTTTTGTTTACCCACTTGGTGTGATAGAAGATGTCCTAGTCAAGATTGATAGTTTGGTTATTCCATGTGATTTTTATATTCTTGATATGGAACATGATTCTTGTGATTCATCAACCAACACTCCTATATTGTTTGGGAGACCATTCTTGAAAACCGCCAACACAAAGATTGATTGTGGTAAGGATACCTTGTCTATGGAGGTAGGAGATGAAAAAATTGAATTCAATTTTCATGATGCAATGACATATCCTTATAACAATGTTTATTCTATCACATGTTATGACCAAATTGATAAGTGTGTGCAGCAAGTTTGTGATTTTGATAGTGAGGATGGACTAAGCGTAGCTTTGAGCTATGACTATGATTTTACCAAAATAGAAGAGATGGACAAGCATATATGTGTTCCCCAAAACATGCATGAACCAGCATTGGCTTTGCAAGCTTTGCAAACTGTTCCCCATGATACAGAGTCATTTACCCTAATATGGACAAAGTGAATGGGTGGCGCCTATCCTTTTGGTGCCTAAAAAGATTGGAATTACATTGGAAGAAATACAAAATGATACTTATGAGAATGCAAGGATTTACAAAGAAAAGACTAAGAGTCTGCATGACCGAATGCTTACAAGGAGTTTCATGTTGGAGATAAAGTCCTTCTTTATCATTCGTGTTTGAAACTTTTTCCTGGAAAATTGCGCTCTCGTTGGATTGGACCATTTGTTGTTTCTAATGTTTTTTCTTATGGTGCAGTTGAAATTACAAGTTTAGAAACCAACAAAGTACTCAAGGTCAATGGGCATCGCTTGAAACCTTTCTATGAAGGTTGGACGACAGAACTCACCGCTTCGGAGTTAGCTGAACCAATCTATGAAGAATGAGCATGCAACATGTCGAGCCAATGACATAAAACAAAAGCGCTTACTGGGAGGCAACCCAAAGACAAAATAAAAAGAAAAAGATTTGCTTTCTTTTTCCCTTATCTTTTATTTTTCGGATTTTACTTTATTTTTGTCATTCTCCAATATTCCTTTTCTTTTATTTCAACATTGAGGACAATGTTGTGTTTTAAGTGTGGGGGTATTGGGAGAATGTTGGTTTTCTAATTTTGGTTTTCTTTGTTATTTTTCAAAATAAAAAAAAATATGTTTGATCTTTTGAACTCCCATTGGTTTTTGAGAATATGAGTATTATGTATAAGAATTAGTTGAGATAGATGAAGATATAAATCGAATGAAGGAGTGTGCATGCAAGTTTTAAGGTTTAATTGGTTTAGGGATTGACTTTGAGAATATGCCATGTTGACTTTATAGTGTTATACCAATGCAAGCTTTTGAGCCTTCAACATTATATTCTTTGATTGTGCCTTCTTTCAATGATATGTATCTTTAGAACTTGCTTCATATCTTGTTGAGATTACATTCATATTACATACATACATGAAGATGATAAAGGCATTAGGAATTTTAACCACTTGAGCCAAAAAGCCAACCTAAAGCATATTATCCTTAGTAAACCCCTTTTGAGCTTGTTTATCTTTTCTTTGCTTTATCCATGTATAAGCCTTAACTTTATATATGTTTTCCTTTTCCTTGGCCAAGGATTAGTAGAGCATATACTAGTGATATTTCATGGAATTATGGTTGGAAATTATGTGAAAAGAAAGAAGAAGTGATGTTTGATGAAAAGATGGGCAAAGTTGCCAAAGGTAAAAAAAAAAAAAAAAAAAAAAAAAAACAGAAAAAAGAAAAAGAAAAAAAAAAAAAAAAAAAAAAGTGTTCCTTTATGTTCTTAAGATTTTATATTGAAAAAGCTTGAAATCAAAAGAAGTTAAGCATTGGTGATTAAAGATGGAAAATTTATGTGCTTTGATGGAATATCTTGTTTGAAATATCATTTTTCGGAATGCTCTACTTTCTTTGGTTTGAACCTTTTTCTTTTACTCTCTTTTACCTCACCTTTACCTTAGCCCCATTACAACCAGAAAATAAGACCTTTTGATTCATGCATTGTTTATAATATGTTATTAATGGAGATGAGATTGAAGAGCAAGCTTATGGTAGAACATATTCATTGATTGAATTTGAGAGATTTAAACACATAAGCCCTAAACACGTGAGTGTTGGAGTGTATATCAATGAGAGGACCTATCACTTTGGCATGGCATAGATTTCATTTAAATCCCGACGATTAATTAAGTTTTGAAGTTTGCATGTAAATAAATTCATGAAAATTTATACTCTTTATCCTTCTTAATTGTGTTCTTGTTTATAATGCATATATTCTTGGATATTGATGGGAGATTAGAAGATTAGTCATAGTGATTTCATTTAATTTAACTTCAATTTGGTTTTACCTATCCTTTCTCGAGGACGAGCAAGAGGTAAGTGTGGGGGTATTTGATGCAACCATATTATTCAATAGTTTCACCCACATTTAACTAGTGTTTTGCCTATGTTTTATATATAAAATGCCTTGATATTCTTTGTTTTATGTTTTGAAAGCACTTTTGGATGAAAGATGCAAAAAGGAGTAAATTGGAGATAATTGGCAGATTTGACCTTCAGTCGATGTTTTGTGCAGAGCGTGAGCTCTAGAGGTTGAAATGAAGTGATTCCAGTGTAATTAAAAAGGTAACATCCATACCTTTCTGGACATCTAAGGCACGAAAATAAAATAAGGAAGAGCATGGAAATCGCAGCCTTCAAAGTCAAATCTCGCAAACTGCCAATGTTGACCTTCGGCCATTCCAACTTGGATATCTGGAGCTACAGAAGTCCAATTGATTCAAACTCAATTGTTTTGGATTCATGACTCAAAGTTATATAAACGCTCACAATTTCAGCCAAAAACAATGTCATATGAGGGAGATATGATTTTTCAAAGATGACATCTGAATTCTGCCAGCAAACAGGTTTTGTGAAGAAACGAGTCCAAATTACGTTCCGAAGCATCTAAACCGATATCCAAGTTTTTATTTCAGCAATTTAGCTCCTCTAAGTCAAAGATTGAAGATTTCATGCAAGGCTATTTCTTCTTTTTTAGGAAAATAGTTATTGAAGTACTTAAATGTAAACAGTCTACTCAATGGAGGACTATTTTGTAAAATAGAGACCTAGGGTTTCCTAGGATATAAAAAGAATGAGAGAAGAGAAGTGGGGCAGCCAGCCAAGAAGAGAAAAACGCCCCCTTCCTCTAAGAAACCCAAAATTATGCATTCTTCCTTCTTTTTGATTAGTTGTTCAACAAACATGCAAGGCTAAACACTTTTTCTTGGTTGCAAGGACACGGAAACCTTCGGATTTCAAGAACTCGTGAGATTTATTTTACCTTTTCTTTTCAGTTTATATGATGAATATGTTTGTTCTCCTATGCTTATTTTTCCTATGATTGTTTATTTTAATTGCTAGAGCGGACTCTAAGTTATTATTGTAGACAATCTATTGTTAAGTTTGATATCAAAACTGGAGTTGTGGTATATGAACTTGTGAAGCAACCGAGTTTAATAATTATGGCGGATCTACGTTATTAATCTTAGGGAGAACATTCAATCAAATCAAACATAGACTCATGGACAGTTATGTTTTCTTGATTAATCAACTTATCTAGTTCTTAAGGCTGCTATTGAATTAAATTACTAGTGCGGACACCGTGGTTGTTTGATGGTTAGGGCTAGTTATACGGCGGATCCGTTAACTAACCAATGTTAAGAAGAGATAAATATTTAGAATATAAATTGATGTTTCGTTTCCATGATCGGTTCGATTTCGTAGGTGGATGTGTGCTTGTGACCAAGGTTTGTTCTCTTGATAATTTTCTGATTTTATTAAATTTAGTTTGATAGTTTTCTGTTTTCTTTTGCTTTAGCCTAGATAACGTCCAAACCCCCCCCCCCCAAATTACATATCATCTAGCATAAAAATCTGACTTGAATCTTCCTCGTGGGATCGACCCCTTGCTTGCTCTATACTATCTTGTGTGTTGTGTTTGAAGCTAGGGTAATTAATTTGTGCGACCGCGACATCGCAACAAATATGATGCTTTAGGTATAGGTATAGAAGCTATGTTAATGCAGGATATAAGGCTCATTGCATATTTCAATAAGAAACTTAATGGGGCGGCCTTAAACTACCCTACTTATGAAAAAAAATCTTATGTCTTGGTAAGAACATCGGAGACATAGCAGCATTACCTTTGGCCGAATGAGTTCGTGATACATTCTGATTATGAGTTGTTGAAGCACTTGAAATGGCAAGGTAAGTTAATTAGAAGGCATGTTAAATGAGTTGAATATATTGAAACCTTTTCGCATATGATCAAGTATAAGTAAGGGAAATAAAACATTGTGGATGATGCACTTTCATGCAAGTATGTTCTTTTATCTATTTTAGATACTAGATTTCTACGATTTGGACACATAAAAGAATTGTACAAGGATGATAGTGATTTTGCTACTATTTATGATGCACGGTACTTTAGACTTGATGTATATTTGTTTAAAGAAAATTGTTTGTGTGTCCCATTGAGTTTATGCGTGAATTGCTTGTACGTGAAGCACATAGGGCTGGTTGATAAGGTATTTTGGTGTTGTTAAGACTTTAGATGTGTTGCATGAGCATTTTAATTAGCCAAAAATGAAAAAGGATGTGCAACACATATGTGATAAATGCATAACATGTAGAAAAGAAAAGTTTAAGATTCAACCACATAGCTTGTAGACCCTTTATATATACCTAAGAAACCATAAGTAGATATCTCAAAGGACTTTGTATTAGAGTTAGCTAAGTCAAAACAGGGTAGGGACTCACTCTTTATAGTTGTTGATAAGCTTTTGAAGATGGTGCATTTTCTACCATGTCATAAAACCGATGATGCAATTAATATTGTTGATTTGTTCTTTAGGGAGATAATACGACTTCATGGGGTTCTTGAGAGCATTTTCTATTATAGAAATGTTAAGTTCCTTAGTTACTTTTGGAAGGTGTTATGGGAAAAATTAGATGCTAAGTTGTTGTTTTTAGCTACATATTATCCCCAAACAGATGGTCAAACCAAAGTAGTTAATAGGACTTTAACACAACCTTTGTGTGTTGTCATTCAAAAGAACTTAAAGAATTTGGAAGACTGTTTGTCATTCATAAAGTTTGCATATAATTATAGTGTGCATTCTACTACTGAGTTTTCACCATTTAAAATTATGTATGGATTTATGTTGTGATGTTGCAGTTACACAAATTAATTATCCTAACTTAAACAAATAAGATAGTATAGAACAAGTAAGGGGTCGATCCTATAAGGAAGATCTAGTTTATATCTAAGGGGTTGATCCTATAAAGAATATCTAGTTTAGGTCTTTATGCTAAATGATTCAAAGTTTGGGGCTTTTAAGGTTATCTAAGCTATGCTAGGGTAAACGAAATAAAATAATCAAACTAAATTAAATAAACCAAAACTTATTATGAGAAAAACTTTGGTCTCAAGTAAATATTCACCAACAGAAATCAAAACTGATCATTGAAACGATACGTCAATTTATATTTTGAATATTTATTTTTCCTTAATTTTATTCAGTTAACCGATATGTAGTATAACTAACCCTAACCATTCAACAATCATAGTGTCCACACCAGTAATTTAATTCAATGGCAGCCTTAAAAATTAGATAGGTTGATAAATTTAGACAACATAATTATCTGCAACATATGTTTAATTTAATTGAATATTTTCCCTAAGATTAACAATATAGATCCACCCTATTTAATAAACTTAGTCGTTTCACAAGTTAAATCTCACAACTCTGGTTTTGAAGAAAACTTAGCAATAGATTGGTCAGAATATTAACTTAGAGTCCACTCTAACAATCAAACTAAACAATCATAGAAAATAAGCATAAAAAACATTCATACTCATCATATAAACTGGAAACAAAAAAGATAAAATAGATCTCACAGCTTTTACTATGAACTTAGTGAAGTTAATTTGCGCAAATAAAGACTTTTTCATATGAAGAAATAATTGCCATGTTGGTTTGGATGTTTGGGAAGTAAGTTGGACTTGTTGCTTCATAAAACCTGCAGAATTTATAGATTGTCTTAGAAAAATCATATCTCTCTCATATGAGATCTTTTTCTACTACAATTTGGTAAGTTGATATGTCTTTGAGTCAGGAATCCAAAACAATTGAGTTTGCATCAAATGGACTTCTCTAACTCACAATATTCAAGTTGGAATGGATGAAGGTCAATACTAGCAGAATGCAAGACTTGTCTTTGAGGCTGCGATTTCCATGCTCTTTTTTTTCTTGCCATATATGTATAGAAAGGTATGTATATTAGCTTTTTAATGCCACTAAAATCACTTCATTTTGACCTCTATAACTCAAGTTCTACGTAAAATATAGATCGAATGTCAAATCTGTCAATATTCGACACGAGTTGGAACATAGTCTAAATTCTATCTCTAAATTACTTCTTTTCAAATCTTACATTCAAAAGTACCTTAAAAAATAAAACAAAGTATATCAAGGCATTTTATATATAAAACATGGGCAAAATACTAGGTAAATGTGGGTAAAAGTATCGAATAATATGGTTATATCAATTTAACCCTTTAACTCTCATGGATTAGATTCATTTATCTGATGATGAAAGGGTTAGTTTGGATGGAAATCATAAATCACAAGTGGTGAAAACACTCCATAAAAATGTATGGCAACATATTGAAAAGAGGAATCGTATATATGTAAATAAAGCCAACAAAGGGTGCAAACAGGTTGTATTTGAATGGGATAGATTACAAGGGTTAGGGTAAAGAGACTTAAAAGGGCATTGAATGGGCTAGATTAGCACACATGGAGCAAGATAAATGTAGAGGAGAAAAAGACATCTAAGAAGCATAATGGGCAGTCTTTAATTCATCTAATCCAAGTCCAAGAAGAGCTCAATCTGAGTTTCATAGATGGCTGATGTGTTCGGCCCCAAGTCAGCCTTGACTTGGCTTCTTTTCCAAGTATAACAAGGAGTCCAAGTCAGCATATTATTCTTCTAAAGAAGCAAGGAGTTTCAGCCAGATATGGTTCCTAAGTTAGGAAGGATTAATTAAGTCAAATAAATTGATTCTCCTAGCTAAGGAAGGAAACCTACAAGTTAGAAACTAAATGGGGAAATTTGCATTATTATTTGTCAAAGTCTTGCAAGGAAATACAAGCTAAACAAGGAAGCATAGGGGCGACAACATTGAAAACCAAATCAGATCACGTTTTCCTAGTTAACAAGGAATCTTTAAGAGCGATAAACACTCTTACACTTACAAGGAAGTTTATTTCGGCCTTAATGACTTCTAAATTAGGGAAATCATATTATCTTATGTTAATTATCTTTATGTTTGTGCGGCATCCATCAGACCTCTTAATTTCAGTTTTAGTTTTATACTTTGGGCTTAAACACTTAGGGTTTTGGGTTTAATTGTAAGTGGACCTCATATAAGTTCACAAAAGGGGTCTATAAGGGTTTATTTTAGATTAGGTCAGTATCAAAACACTTATTCTTAGACGTGATTGAGTTTTGGGGATTATTGAAAAAAATTACTTTGTTTTGCTGCAACTTGTTATTGTGTGTATGGGTGAGATATTCCCCCTTCCTTTGTTCTTTAAAGGATTGGAAATGTTTTATCAAAGTGCAACTAACTTCATGGGGTCAATCCAATATACTTCTCCTTCGTAAATTGTTATTCATTGATAGGGGTTTGATTCTAATAGTGTCGGTGCCTAGGTACAAGTTATCTTTGTGTCACTCTCCAATCAAATTTGATTTACTTGGCTTTCTGGGAGTTGAATCATTTGTGTATGGGTTGCTTTATCACGTGATCAAAAGTTTCGCATCACTTTCTCTAATACCACTTGACAGTCCCATTTATATTCCCTGTATATTAATAAGCAATCTGCTAATACTTTGCAAACACTAATCAATAACCAAATACATATAAGTGAAAAAAACTTAAATGATCAAGTTATTTAGTTACGGAGAGAAAACCTTTTGAATAACCTTTTAAAAGATAAAAAAATCTTATGGGACAACCAAACCCATGATAGACAACTTTCACTAGTATAAAAGATTACAAAAGAGATATTTTTTACTACAATAAAAAAAAAATCAAAACTTGATTTTTGATTTTTTTTTTTTATTATGTCTCTAGTGTGTTTCTACAATTCATGATAATGCTTTCCTTTTTGTATTTAAAAAATCAAATTTTACAATCAAGGCTAGCTTTAAGAATTAATGGAAAAACTAAAATAACATGCACTCAATTTTTTTTGCTTTTCCCCTTTTTTTTTCTTTTTCCTTTCCTTTTTCCCCTCTTCTCCTTCTACTTTTTTATCCTTTCCCTTTCCCTTTTCTCTTCATATCCAAAATAATAAGTGCAATTGTGTTAACAACTTCTTTAATGCAAAAACACCTTATTTCCTCCTTTAGTTTTTTTTTTAAAAAAAGAAAAAAATTAGATTTATACATGGAGAAAGAATAAGATAGAAAGGAGAAATAAGTCTACCTAGAAGGTAAATTAGCTTCGTTTAATAACAAATCCATATCTAAAACTTATTTATGATTTTTGTTTAAGAATTTTGGATTTGGTGAAGAAAAAAAATTTATATATAATTTTGTTGGAGATGGCAATGTTGATGGAAGGAAAGAAATAATTTAGGAGAAAAAGATGCATAAATGTTGTACAATCCATGAATTTGGCTTTATATTTAAAAAAAAAACAAATGTAAAAAAATACAAACATGATTGGGGTAGAAGAAGATGTAGAAATGGTGTTATAAGGATACTTTAGATATTAAACAATTATAATAACAAACATATAATATTTTAAAACTTTTTCATTAACTGAATTTGTGTGTTCCTAACTAAATATGCGAAGTGTTATGTAAAATATAATTTTTCATATGTGGAAAGAAACGTACAATCATTAACGAAAGTTAAGATATTTATCATAATTGTTTTTTTTTTTAAAATCAAGTATTTAAGAGATCATCTTTAGCTACTAAAAATCTAATTGTAGATCATAAGAATCTTTATAAAATAAACAAGATTGAAGTTGAGAAAATTACTTAAAAGTGAACCTAAACTACTAATTTCTTCCCTCTAAAACCCATATATAAACATTACTAAAACATGTACACTGGATATAGTGGATAGTCTTGGATGAACAAAATCCACAACTTGGACAAGTAACAAACTTTCTTTTTTATTATTTATTTTTTTGTTACAACAACATGTCTTCTTTTTTTTCAAAAGTAAGGTTTTTTTAAATCAAAATTATCATATCATCAATAAAAAACAAAAACAAATGACTTGATTTGTTTTTCGTGACTGTGAAAAATAAAAAAATGATCAATATGTTACAATTACAATGAGTGTATGAAGTACTCTGAAAAGAATGACAAAAGATTAAATAATTAATATCTTGTCAATTAAGAATATGTATGTTAGATGTTGTGCACATATTGTCAACCTTGATATATGTGAAAGCTTGAAAGTTATTGATGATTGAATGACTAATATTTATTATACATTTATATTTATAAGATCATATCCTTTTAGAAAGCTTGTATTTGAGAAGTGTATAGAGAGGTTAAAGATAGGAAGTAAATAATCAGTGTATTTTGACATATAACTTGATAGAAATCGATGTATATAATGTTAAAAACTGTTAAAGATTTTAAGAGAATCTTCATGAGGTTAGATGAAACAAATCCTAAGTATTTGAGTTACTTAATGGAGGTTGATTTAAAAGGGAGGTAAAAAAAACATGGAGCCTCCTAGTTTTGAGGATTGGAAAAAGGCTAGATTTTTTGTAAAATTCTTGAAACACTTGTACATGGTTACATTGAGATTTTAATCATTGTCTATCATATCTAATTCTTTCATCAATGAATTGGTTTTCATGAACAAAATATATCTCAACTTTGTAAAAATTGAGATTATCTTTTAGATGAAATGACTTAAAAAAACATGATAACGATTGAGAAATATTAGAAATCAAGATAATTATAATTTTTTATTGTATATGACTATTGTTTTAAATCCACGTTTCAAGTCAAAATATGTGAAATCTTATCCTAATAGCTTGAATGATGTTGAAGAATTAAAAGAGTTAACAAGTAAGATAAATGATACTTTTGTGAGGTTGTTTAAGTATTATTTGAAAGTTAATGAGGTTAAGGAGAATTTGCATGATATTAGGACATCTACCACGGGTGAATATCAATATGATGTTAGTGTTAATGACATGTGGTAGATAATATGTCAAATATTTTGGATTTCCAATTCAAAAAAAATATTTAAAGGAGAAAGATAACGTGGAGAGAGAAAATGAGGTTGAGAGATATTTGACAATGGTTGTGAGAATTCAAATGATTTTTGTTTAGATATTTTAGGTTAATGGAGGCGTAATACTTTCAAATATAAGATTCTTTTTTAGGTGACATAACATATGTTAGCTATTTTTGTTTCTACAATTATTTCTGAATAAGCCATTAGCACTAGCAGTCATATACTCGACCCATTTTAAAATTCTTTATCTCCAGCAATAGTTCAAACACATGTTTATTATCTAAATTGGTTGTGTTTTGTACTAATTCAATTGACATTAGGATCTTCATAGATGATATTGAAAATTATGAAAATCTTATGCCATGTGATTTGTCTTATAAATTTAAAAGTTGTTTATTTTATATTGTGATTTTTTTAACACATGAGCAATCTAACATGTTTAATTTATGATTTTATAGGATTTAGTGTAAGGTTAAAAGTCACAACTGATGATAGTTAATATTAAGGGTCTTATTGCAAGATCAGAATATACTTGTTAAAATTTGTAAGTAACTGAATAACCTTATCTTGCTCTCCACTTGTATTTTTCTTGCTTGAAGAAGTTGTTATTGTCATGCATGCTTTAATTTCTTATTGGTTACATTTGCAACTTTAATTTTCTATTGGTTTATATCTTACACCAACTCGTTCTACTTATTTTAAGTTTTTTATGTTTTGCTTGCATTTGTAATTGGTTTTAATTTGAGTTTATTAGGTATTGAATAATAAATGATGATGATGATGATGATGAGTTAGTTACTGATGTTTCAGATGTATTTAGAAAATATTTTTAAGTCAAAGAAAAAAACATATTTATGATGGTTTTACTGTTTAGAATTATTTAAAACTATGTTTAAAAGAACATATCTTCACATATCCATCATATATTCTCCACATATTTAAAATAAGTTTTAGTCTTTGTGATATTTTTAACACACACACACACACACACCGATATTTGAGATATTTCCATGTTTGCATCCGACATTGATATGAAAATCATATTTGAGTATCCACTAGTTCATTTGTCCGCACTCCGCCGTGGGCCGAACCATATTCTTAAAAACATATATAAAAAAAATGGTCATCAAGAGCGCGAGGTTTTTTCATAATGCTATAAACTTGGGAAAGAAGATTAATCTTTAAATCTCTTATCTTGGATCTTTGCCTGACATGAGTTTCCAATAAAATATATAAGAGCGAATTCGATGTGAATTGGTTTATTCAATAGTTTTAAAAGAAACTTGGATGACCGTTTTTTATTTTAAAAAAATAATGTTGAACGATAAAATCGGGAAAAAAACAATAAGGTAAAAAATAAAAGAGGACGTCGAGCCACGTAAGATTTTTAAACCAGTAATCTAGGATATTAGATCGTAGATACCATACATAAAAAAGCGGTGAAACTTAATTTCCAATAAATCTAAAATCGAATGATGAATCATCACTATTATTATTATTATAACTATTATTATTCTCATCGTTGTTATTATCATTGATACTATTGTTATTATCATTACAACTATCATCATTACTATTATTATCAATAAGTAATATCATCATCATCATTAGTATTATTATCATAATCATTATCATTATTATCGTTACTATTGTTATTATCATCGTTATTATTATTATTATTGTTAATGCTATTGTTATAATTATTATCACCACCACTACAACTAATATTACCTTTATTTATATTCTTATCATTATTATTTTTACTGTTCTAGCCACAATTATAATAATAATTATTATTATTATTATTATTGTTATTATTATTATTACCACCATTACTACTACTATTAGTCTACTATTGTTATCACAATCACAACCATTATTATTATTATTATTATTATTATTATTATTATTATTATTATTATTATTACTATTAGTATATTATTACTATTACTATTACTATCATCATCATTGTTATTATTATCATTACCGCTAATATCATTATTATAATTATTTTCATTATCATTAATATTATTATCATAATTATTACTTTTATTACTATCATCACCACAATTATTGATATCATAACCACTACAACTATCATAATAAATTGTTGTTGTTGTTGTTGTCATTCCTATTATTATTATTATTATTATTATTATTATTATTATGATCACCACCACCACCACCACCACCACCACTATTATTACTACTACTACTACTACTATCACATTTATCACCATCATCACCACTATTACTATCATAATAAATTATTATTATTATTACCACTACTATCATCATCATCATCATTATTATTATTATTATTATTATTATTATTATTATTATTGTGAGTATTATTATTATTATTATTATTATAACAAAAATTATAAACTTGTTTTAAATGATATAATTAAAAATCATAAAAACTTTGATAAAAGAGCAAAGAAAACAAAAAAAAAATAAAAAATAAAAGGACCAAATTGAAATAAATATTATTACTATTGAAAAACAATCATAAATTTAATTTGAATGATAAAATCAAAAATAATAACTATAACTATTATTATTATTATTATTATTATTATTGAAATAACAAAAATCATGAACTTGATTTGAAGGATAAAATTAAAAACCATAAAAACTTTGACAAAAGGGAAAAAGAGATAAATAAAAAATAGAAAAAGGACCAAACTGAAATAAATATTATTATTATTATTAAAAAAATCATAAATTTGATTTTGAAGGATAAAATAAAAAATTATAAAAACTTTAACAAAAAAATCAAGCGAAAAAAATAAAAAATCAAAAATAGAAGGACTGACTCAAAAAACATCATATACATAAATTAGAATTGAAGGACTAAATTGAAAAAAAAATAAAAATTTAACAAAAGAGAAAATGACTAAAATAAAAAAAATCAAAACTAAGAGGATGGATTTTGAAACACCAACAAAAATTAGGGACGAATTTAGTTATTTGGGGGTAGGAGAGAGAGAACTGAAGGGGGGAAAGGGTCACGGACGATAAACCGACAGTTTTTAGATGACACACACCACTTGTAATGGAAGAGGATACGGTGGAGAACAAAATGACATAGCAGAATCATAATTTTAATTGTTGAGAAACGTTGTGCGCGCCGCTTAAAATGCACAACGCCTCCAACGCGCCTGCATGTATACAACACGTGTCAACAGTTTTTTCAACCAAAATAATAATAAAATGGTAAATTATGATGTCATCCCAAACATATCAAGAAATAACCACAAAAAAAAACAATTTGAAAAGATACTGATACCCCCATTAGGGATGCTCATAGATATAACTAGGTTAGATTTGAATACATAATTATAACTAAACTAACTTTTAAAATTTTACAAATTATAAACTTGAGTCATTTAAAAAAAAATCCAAATAGATTAACTATATTAGATTGAACTAAAATTTTATAGAAATTTATGGGCTGGACATATAAATTTTTACAAAGATAAATAATTGGTTTGTCTTTAATTATAATTGATACAGAACAAGTCAACAAAAAAAAAAACACAGTCAATTTTAGAATATCTCAAAATAATATTCGGATAGCACTAACATAAAATATTTTTTATATAAATAAAAGCTATGCAGTCTTACATTAGCCTAAAATATTCCCCATTATAGTTCTTCTAATCATTCAAGATTAATTTCTTCAAACTTTACTCCAAAAAATAGAAGATAACATTTTAACCAATGTAGATGGGTTAGTCGGTTTTACTAAGATGAACATATCATGTTTTATATTTATTTATTTTTTTAGATGTACGCGGTAAATAAGATTACGTCGAGTAGTTCTTATATGATTTAATTTAAAATTTAAGCAGAATAAAAATTAAGTTGGGATTTTTAAAATTTAAATTATTATATTGAATTTAATAATAATCCTGTAAAATTTTAAATAATCTAAATATTATTTTTTATACGCTTAAAAAAATGGAATAAACTAGTCCCTAGCTAAAGATTGTAGGATGCGTGTTTCTCATGTCCTAAGCGAAGGAAACACATGTGATGACTGATTGGAATGGAAAGCATAGGTCACGGGTTTCTCCCAGGACTTCGTATTTCTCATGTCCTAAGCGAAGGAAACACGTGTAAAATTTGGCATGTTAAAATCATGGAGAAGAAGATAAATTGTATATATTTTCACCATATAAAAAAACAAATTTAATTGATTTTTTTGTCATCGAATTTGTAACTCAAGTAATAATTATATCATCATTTTCTATGATATCTCATATTTTATTTTATTTCTCCGTAAAAAAAAAAAAAGACATTTAAAAAAGGTCTGTACTTATTTCTACAAAAGCTGCTGCATCCTCCCGTAAGAGCTGTATGTGGACCTTCCATGCTTGCACGCGTGTCGCACATGCGACGTGGGTGGGTCCCGTTTCCTTGACAGGTCCCACTTTGGATTTATCGACCAGTCAGATAAGATGAAGTGGACCTTCCATGCTTGCAAGAAATCAATCGACGCCACAAGATTTTGAAAAATAAAAACTATTTTATTTTGATATATTTTTAATAAAAAAATATTTTTTAAAAAAACTAATGCTATTTATATTACATAATTGAATAGACATAACACTCACATAAAAGAAATGTTTCTTATAGATTTTCTCTTCAATAAGTGTAACCTTAAAAGTTAAAACTCTTTCAGTAGAGGTTATCACTCTTTTCAACTACTAACTAGCTAATACTAGATTACTTGACACTTAAAAATCTATTTATTTTAGTTTTTGTAATTAAGATTGAGGTTCGGTACAATTCAATTATGTACAAAACTCAATTATAAAAGTTAGATTTTTGTTAGTTTTTTGATGGGCCCTATACACAAAACTCAACCTCTAAAACAAACACATTTAAAGGAGTGTTGTTGCGGTTGCGGTTCAAAGTATTTTTCGCTTAGAAATGCATCAAAATGATTTTTTTTATTTTTTAAAAATTATTTTTAAGATCAGCACATTAAAATGATTCGAAAACATTAAAAAATAATAATTTTTAGTAAAAAAATTAAATTTTTTAAAAACACGAGTTGACCCGCATTTCAGGGCCTAAATCTTTCTCTTACCAAATCTTCTTCTTAACCTAAACTTAAGACTTTAATTAAATTTACTATTGTATATATTTTCACCATATAATAGAAAATAAACTTTAAAGAGAACCAAATAAAAAAAACAAATTTAATTGATTTTTTTTGTCATCCAATTTGTAACTCAAATAATAATTATAACATCATTTTCTATGATATCTCATATTTTATTTCTCCATAAAAAAACAAAAAAAGACATTTTAATGCACGTCCTTTTCAATCTTTTTTATTTTTTATTTTTTCATCTTTTGTGCTTCACACCAAAAGAAATGTATTTACAAAAACGAATATCAATTTCAACAACATTACAATCATTCTGAACAAACCAATCACTTTATGAAAAAATATCTCAAGAATTTATACGTGTCAAGCTAATGTGGAGGTATGTTCTAAAATTGTTCATAAATAAGAGTTCATTTTATGAAAAATATATTTATAGTTGAAAGAATTTATATAGTTTAAAACAAGATTCTCTTCCCATTCGAACTATACAACATGAATGAGGAAATGCCACGAAATTATTTTCATGTCCACGTAGACATAGGTTATCTTATGCAATAGAACCTAGGTAATTATATTTGTATTATCATTTAAAGGTGTTTGAGAGGAACGTAATGATTATTTAACTTTAAAACGCATGATAAACACTCTAGAGTGCTTAATAAACCCATTTTTATACTTAAATGAATTAAAAATCAGTTAAAAAGATGAGAAATCAATATAAAATAGAAAAACTTATAAGCTCAAATCTATTTTTAAAGGTAAAATGAAGGTCTAAAATACCCTAATAGAATATTAGAACTTCTCTAGTTGAAAGGAACTGTTATCACAAGATTGATTTTTTTATGTCAAAATCGGGCCAACAAACAACTTTTTTTTTTCTTTTTTTTTTCCGGTGATTTTTTCTCCCTCCTCTCAAATTAGAGAACAAAAAAAAGTTGTTGACTAAAACTAAAATCTCAAAATTTAAAGGGACTAAAAAGGAATTAAAAAAAGACAAGTGGATCAAAGAGGATTTTTTGTGCCAATTGGTAATTGGCTACATGGTTTTCCAGTTTGTTTCACTCTAGTCACTTGCTTATAAAATTTATCTTCTTCAACAAATTAAAAGAAATTGGCCACAAAAAAATATAATCAAAGAGAAAAAAAAAGTTCATAACTAAAAAAAACACACTACATCAATCTACAATGCACACATGTATAGTTATCAAGTCGCGTGTTTTAATATTTCTTATAATATAATTATAATCGTAACGGTAATTACAAAATGCCTTAATTAGAATGCCAAACAAAGAACGAAGAAGAGTCACTGGAGCTTACAAGGTCGTTAACTTCAGGGCCTGTGGGATGCACGCAAGTTAACCCGGACACCCATGTTAATAATAATAAAAACAAAACTCATTGCCAGCAAAAAAAAAAAAAATGTTTGAACAAAACCTTTGAAAGAATATGTAGACGTTGATGTCCAGATCGATACAGATAAAAATTAATGCACGTCCTTTTCAATTTTTTTTTATTTTTTCATCTTTAATGCTTTACACCAAAATAAATGTATTTATAAGAACTAATATTAATTTCAATAACATTACAATCATTCTGAACAAACCAATCACTTTATAAGAAAATATCTAAAGAATCTATACGTGTCAATCTAATGTGGAGGTATGTTTTAAAATTATTCATAAATAAGAGTTCATTTTGGTGGATCCACGAACTACATGAAAAATATATTTCATATATTTATAGTTGAAAGAATTTATATAGTTTAAAACAAGATTTTCTTCCCCTTCAAACTATATAATATGATTGAGGAAATGCCATGAAATTATTTTCATGTCCACGTATACATAGGGAATTATATTTGTATTATAATTTATTTAAAGGTGTTTGAGAGTGAGGTAATAATTATTTTTTAAAATATTTTTTACTTGAAAATATATTAAAATAATATTTTTTTATTTTTTAAAAATAATTTTAAAAAAATGAAAACAAATATTTACTGTTATAATATTCTTATTGTTGACGCAACAAAATGGTTGAAATGTTTGCGTGTCAAGTCCACCGTAAGGCAATCAATCCCATCACCGTGATCCGATCCTACCTCCTCCTATGTTTGTTTTCTCACTTCATATTCCTTAAAACACATGAAAATATAAGTCTCATGCCCATCTCTTTCATGACATTGACTGGACTGGTTTCTTATCACATGGTTTTTACAAGGATCAGAGTCGCAACTTCTTCTTCTTCCTCTTTTTTTTTTTTCCTTCTTTTTCCTTTTTTTTCCCCTGTAATTTAAAGTCTATTTGTATTTGACATTTTAAAAATTACTTTTAATCAATTCTAAAAAATAAAAAATATTATTTTAATATATTTTAAAAAATAAAAAATAATTACTACTGTATTAATATAAAAATACTCTTAAAAAAGCTTTGGGCCCATATGAAACCGTTTGGGAACGCGGTGCAAACCGCGTTCCCAAAAAATTCAAAATTTTTTTTTTTGTTAAAATTTAATATGATTTGTATGTTTTGGATTATTTTGATGTGCTAATGTTAAAATTAATTTTTAAAAAATAAAAAAATATTATTAGCATGCATTTCGGCACAAAAAGTTATTTAAAAAATAATCATAACTACATTCCCAAACACATTCTAGAATAGCATAAGTTGAGAAAGAAATTAGAGGAGGGTGAATATAAATGATTTACAATAATTAGACCCTTATTAATGATCTTATTAATTAAATATTCTATTATGTATACTTTGTATATTAATCAAAACTAAATTACTCTGTGCACGATACATTAGGCTGTTGAATTTCAGAATGGATAAGCAGAGGAAGTTTTCTGGTGGATTTGCACAGAACCCAACTTTCTCTCATCATCATGCATAACTTTGACACCCCCACATAAAATTCCAATCATGTCCTTAAAAAAAACAGAGTAATATTGTTGGTTGAGAGAAGGCGTTCGAGGTATGGTTTTCACTTTTCACATGCTCGATGAGCTTGATATTATTGTCTTTAATTTTATATTTTATGGTATGTTCGGAAGTCCTTAACTGAAATTAATTCAGAAGTTTCAGTAAAATTTTATACTTGACATTATTTTGATACGGTAATATTTGAATTTCAAATCTTTGAAAGTACTATAAAAATTAATTAGAGGTCAATTCCTTTAATTTACAATTTAAAAAATAAAAAAATTTAATATTAAAACTAATTTTTTCACAATACATATCTAATTTTCTTTTTAAAGACATTTCAAGAAATAAAATAGAGATAATAAAGGTGATACAAGAAAAAAAAATGAATTGAATTATATTTTTTACAAACATAATTTATACATATTTATTAATTGAATTCAAATTAATCACTATAATTCAAATTAATCACTGTAATTAAATTGAATTACAGTAAACAACTGTCTCGAATAAGCCCACAAGAAAAACAGATACATTTCCTTCATGGAGAACTAGCTACTGCCTCCCTCCATTATGACAGAGGCACATGAGCCAGCCATAGTTGTCACATGTGACATGTTTTTCTGAAACACACCATGGTGTCTGAGCAAACCAGAATGGGAAAGCCAGATTAGTTTACTGGCATAGAAGATGGAACTTGAAATCATGGAGGCAGGCAAGCATCAAACATTTTTTGCAAAATCAACCACCTCCTAATACATTTATTATACATTTTTGCAAAATTGACAGTTCAAGGCTTCAAGGTGCCAAATACATCCTCCACACACACACACACACACACACACAAAAGAAGAAAAAAAAAGCAGCAGGAAAATGGGTTCGAGCCCACAATTTTTGAAAAGTCAGAGCAAGAAATGGCATTCATCACTGTGCCTTCCTTCCGGCACAGAACTTCACAAATCAGGCAATAACTCTAGAGACCAGATGCATTTACTGCCCAAGCCAGGTTTTTCTGGCTTCACCCCATTAGCCAGAGTAGTGTGCTTCTTTGACCCAAGAGGTCATGGCTGGTCGGTCCCTATCTCCTTCCTCCATTCTCTCCCCCTTGCATGGTTGCTTGTTAGGTATCCTCTGCTCCTATCCAGCCCCAGATTCTCTCCCCCCACACACTAGCACAAACACGCTCGATAAAACCCCAAAGAGAGACAAGCAAGTAAGCAAAACCCCACATCAAAAAGCCTTCCATGCCACGTGACCCTGTGTACCAAAGCTTGGAAACTTTAAGACATTTTTATCCGCTTGGGGCATCACCCGACTTTGTACACCTGTTCTGCTCTATCTTTCTCTTGATTGCTACGTGTGATACACGCTCCAAAAGTGGGTGCTTAAATCCAACTACAAATCTAAAATAAGAATCTTGTCTGAATCCTCCAGCTAGACATGCCTGTAGTTTATATAACACAAATCCCAAACGTGTCCTTGAACTCTCTCTCTCTCTCTCTTTCTCTCTCCGTGACTCATGACCTCCACTATTTCACTGTCTTCTCTGCTCCTTCAAGTACCCATTTCCCCGCTCAAGTTTCTCTCCTTCACACTTCAACACAGAGAAAAACTAGAAAGTTGGGGTCTTTAGTGGTCAATCGCAATGAAAGGAGAACGGAAGATGATGATCAAGTCCAAGATGAAGTGGGTTGGTTTAGTCGGGCTAGTTCTATCGGCTTTTTCCCTGTTTGTACATTTCTTGCTTGCTAGATTCACCGAGGAAGGCATTACTGATTACCAGTCTTCAGTCACGATCTTTTCTTGGAGACCCGTCTTTGAAAATCCTGACTTTGCCAAAAACGTATGCACCACCACCACCACCACTTGTTAACAGTTTCTTAATTGTTTTCTTGTACCGTACTGTTTGTGTTTTCGAGATTTGGTTTTTCTTTGGTGGGTTTTGAGTTGCTTTCTTCCTAGTTTGGCTGGTTTGTGGGCATTTCTTTTCTTTTATCTTTTTTTTGTATATCAATGCATGCAGCAGTCAGTTTTCATGAGTTTAGGCTTCGTTGTTGAGTGCTTAAAGGTTTTGTGTGGATCTAACCAGAACTTTCATTGAAACCCAGATAATTTTATTTGCTTGTTCCATGGAACTTGACAAATTTTGTCTTCTTGACTTCAGTTTGGATCTGTTTTTTAAGTCTTTTCAATAATATTTGGTTGGTATTGGTGGGATTTTTAGAATTACAGCACGAGGATCATGAAGTCCCTGATTTCTTTTCATGTTTTGTATAATTTTGTCTATTTGTGGTACTTATTGCTTTTAATATGTGGTGCAGAGTCCTTCGTACAGAAGACTATGGGGTCCAGTAAGGCGCCTTGAATCTTTACATCCAGATGCAAATCCCAGAGGATATTATACTGGTTAGCTATCATAACAAGGATTTAGTAATTAACAAGCAATTTTATAACTTACACTAGATTGTCTTGGTGTTCTAATTAAGAATACAATATGAAATCACTGCAATATTATATAGCTAATTGTAGTTTATCTCGGTTTTATAACTCTATGTTTTAAGTATGAAACTTATTTCATTAAAAATTGAATACACAAAATTACTTGTAAAAATGTAAAAAATTAAACACATAAACACTGCAAATTATTACTGATAAAAGGTGCCATTACTTAATTTGCTTCTCAGGGAGATTTGTAGGTTATGCCTAGAAACACAGTTTGAGATCTTTCAAGTTATTGAGAGGATAAACTTTGGAGTAGGTTTCTGTACACTGGAATCAGTATTATAAACCTAACTGGAACTGGAACTTAAAGAGCTTGTATCATATTGGAGATGTTATTTGTGGACTTAAATAGCTCGAAACGGAACTGCAACCAAGTTGTGTTCTGTATTTGTTGCTAGACATTGTTGTTAGTCTGAAATTTTATGATAATGGGCATGCTAGGATATGTAAAAACATGATTGAAAGACCATGGAAGTTGGATTGCGATTTCTTTTGCAGTTTGGTTTGGATTTGTAATAGAGAAATGGAATGAGTGAAATTTGGCTAACAACCTGTGTGGCGTATGTGACTTGATTGCTTTACCTGGTTGCTTCCATGTACATTTCATTCTTTTGTGATGGCAGTTGGTTCTGTGTTGCTGTATATTGGACTCCCTTTAATATAATATTGAGTTGGCATTTCTTATGATGTTTCTATCCCTGGATAACACATTACCTATCCATTTTTCTTTACATGGTGTTAGAGTTGGATAATGTGGTTCTTCTCATCAGAATGTTTAGTTTTGTGTTCCATACTTCATTCAATCCGTGAATAATACAAAAGTGGTTGGTGAGGAAACTAGGCAATTGTTGTTCTTAGTGAATACTTTTTTGCTATAATATTTTTTTTGTTCTAGTTTATATCTTATGCAACATGAGTTTCTAACTTTAATATGCATACAACAGATCCCAGATCAGAATCAAGTGGGTATGTCTTTGTTAGGATACAAGGTGGATTCCATGAAATAAGAAATTCGGTGAGGGTAAAATGCTCTAGTTGCATTATTTGCTATCGATGTGTAACAAAGTTAATCTGACTTCCGAGTCTTGTTTATTTTCAGATATGTGATGTGGTTGTGATTTCTCGGCTTCTTAATGCTACTTTAGTTATTCCTGAGATCCAATCAACCACTAGGAGCAAAGGAATCAGGTGATTCCTTTTCTGTGATACTCTCATAAAATTTATATCAATGGCAAAATTAATTTAACCCTTAATAATTCTGTCTTACAATTTATGAAATGGTCACTGCAGCTCCCAGTTCAAGAGTTTTGCTTACCTTTATAATGAGGATAACTTCATGGCAGCTTTAGTGAAAGATGTTAAAGTTGTGAAAACCCTTCCGCAAAATCTTAAAGATGTCAGGAGGCTAAAAAAGATCCCATCATTCAGAGTGCCTAATTCAGCTTCGCCATATTTTTATTTGCATCATGTTCTCCCAGTACTTAATAAGCATGTGGTGGTCGAACTAGTTGTTTCTGATGGGGGGTGCTTGCAGGTACTTGATTTTCAACTATTGTTTTGCTATAGGTGTAGACATGTAGGTATTTCTAAACCAGATATTCAGAAATCTTGTATAGATTTATTTATACTCTATTTTGTTTCATTTTAGATAGTTTTACATGATTTCATATATTTTTTTTTTTACTTATTTCTTTCCTTTTCAACTCCTGCCTTTTCCATCTATTTTGGAGTAGCTCATTGTATTCTCACACTGGCATCTTACCTATACTTGATTCCTTTGGGCATTTTTGTACTTAAGCATGCAATTGTGTCACCCAAAGTTTAGACGTGATGTGCTTTTTTATGACTTGATACTCTCTCTCTCTCTCTGCTTTTGTAATTCAAAGTAATGCTCTGGTGTTTTTGTTTCCTTTTACCCTTGAAGGAATGAAACTTGACCTATCTTTTTGTGTACACGGTTTTAAGTTTGCTTTTTCATAATGATGTGATTGATTTTTTTTACATCCTAGTCATGTCTCCCTTTTGTTTGTCCTTAGTAACAATCTTCTCTGCACTATTGTTAACTGGTGAGATATTTTGTAATCCTTCTGGTTTTGAGAAATTGTGACCCAGATTTTCTTTTCGAATTTGATGCCATCTTTCTGTCACATCAAGAGGTTAGAAATAATACCATCTTCCTGGTCCTGATGTAGGCTATCCTTCCACCCCAACTTGAAGAGTATCAAAGGCTGAGGTGTAGAGTTGCTTTTCATGCCTTACGGTTTAGGCAAGAGGTCCAGGAACTAGCAACTAAAATGTTGCACAGGTCAATGATTGCTCATCATTTAATTGAAGGATTTATTGTAATATTCTGTTTGTGATTTCTGAACTGCCAAGTTATTTCAGGTTACGGGCTCCTGGCCAACCATTTATAGCCTTTGATCCTGGTTTGACAAGAGATGCCTTAGCATACTATGGCTGTGCTGAACTATTCCAGGTACCCGCACCAAATCCAGAATTCATGATTGATTTTGATTTTGGAACCTTTGAACAGCAAAGCTTATTACCTAGCATTTGATTGTGTTGTGTCTTGGAGCTCTTCCCAAGGATGTGCACAATGAACTTATTCAGCACAAACGAGCTTGGATGAAGAAACGTGGGATTGTTAAGGGGAAGCTTTCTGTAAATTCAGCTGAACAACGTCTTAATGGTTCATGTCCATTAATGCCAGAAGAGGTAAGAGTTTGTGCATATCAAATTGTCTTGTTTAGTAATTCATGCATAGGAAATGTGCTTCTGATTCCCTCCAAATCTCCATTTGAGGTAGCTTAATTTTTCTATTGTTTGTCCCTGAGAATGTTTTAAGAATGTAGAACAAGACACTGCATTTCGAGGCTATTTCTGTCACTTAACCATCACAGGGAGTGGGGTTATCTCCAGATTTAACTTTTAAAGAAGGATCAGCCTTTCATTGCATTGCATTATATGGTACTCATTGACTGGGTGATGAACAAGCTTATGAAAATGGTCCCAATACCAAAAAATAGCTGTTCAAGTCAACTCTTTCACTTTATTAAACAGGAAAGGATATCATATAAAAAACAAGTATTTAAAGATGCTAAGTGCTACTTTGGTCTAAATTAATTGGTTTTCTACAGGTTGGCATTCTTTTACGTGCATATGGATATCCATGGGACACTATTTTATATGTCTCTGGGGGAGAAGTTTTTGGTGGCCAGCGGACACTGACTCCTCTTCATGCCATGTTTGAAAATATTGTTGATAGAACTTCTCTCAGTGCTGCGTGGGAGCTCAATAGAATTTATGGACGTGAAGTGAACCTTGTTGACACTAAATTAAGGGCTCCACCTTCTGTAGTGCAAGAAAAAAAGCATGAAGTATGGAAAAATGAAGGCCCACGTCCCCGTCCACTTCCACCCCCTCCAGCTAGGCCTAAATATCCATACAACGTTGAAGGTTGGTGGGGTTGGGTGGCTGAGAGTGATAACGAGCCTGAGAGTACAGTAATGGAGTTAAGGACTAATGCCCATAAACTATTATGGGAAGCAATTGACTATTTAATTTGTGTAGAAGCTGATGTTTTCATCCCTGGATTCGATCGTGATGGGAAAGGACGTCCAAATTTTGCCAGCTTGGTAATGGGGCATAGGCTTTATCAATCAGCTGCATCTAAAACATTCCAGCCAAACAGGTAATCATCTCTATCAACAGAAGTGTGCATGCTTGTGAACAATTTAACTATTGAAGTAATTTAGAATTTTAGAAAGTATTTTCATGGAAAACACTTTATCCTCAAACACACCTGCACACCTCAAATAATGGGAGTCCCGTATCTTCTCTGGCCTCTTTTCATGTTTTATTGTATTGTGATTAACTTAATAAGTTGGTTTGTATAGTCTCCTTTTCCAACTGATTCTTGTTAGATGGACCATTTGCCTTCAGAATTTGGCTAAGCATTTCATGCATCTTTATCTAAGCTTTTGCTTATAAAAGTCATTTCCTCATTCAGTTTGCATAAATCCAAGTGGTGATGCACTCAAACATATAGAATCGATACACGCAAGCATTCATGCATCCTTGTGAAGTAATCTCCTCTAAATTAATTATCTTCATTTTCCTTTTTCTTTCTTTTAACACGGTTTTTTTTTTTTCTCTGTTACTACAGAAAGGAAGTTGTAAAGCTTTTAGAAGAAAACCGTGAACACCTATACCAAGCAAATCATACCTGGCTGACATCAACACGCAGCCATCTTAGAAGAAGTTTAATTGATGGAGTAATGAGAGCATCCACAGAATCAAAGCCATTGTCATTTCTCTCCCATCCAGTCCCAGAATGTTCTTGCTTGAGATATGATCATACCAGAAGATCATTGCATGCATCAAGCCCTTCTACTCGGGCACCAGTGGAGGCTGCCCTAGGAGTTGTGCATCACTGCCCTATGTGGATGGATAGTGGGATAAAAACAAAATTGAAGGAAAAAGAAATTGAAGAGGATCCTGATGAAGATATTTCCTCATCTTCTGGACTGTTTTTCAGGAATAGTGGTGGAAATCATGAGAGTGGAGGTGGGGAATTGATCAAAGAAGAGTCTCAACTAGATGATCAAGAAGAACTTGAGGGCGCAGACTGACAAGAGCCCATGAGATGTGCTAGTGGTCTCTTTGAGTGCCTTTGACACCGTCTCCTACCACGCTGTTCTGCATGGGGTATTGATTTTTGCTAACTTGGAGGAAGGAAGGTTGTAAAGAGCAATTGTTGGCTTCTGTCTTGATGGGAGGGGGGAAGAACCCGATGGCTTGAGCTCTTAAGCTCAACTGCAGATACATATGCTCAGGTTGAAGCCCTTTTACATCTACATATACTGTTGCAAGCTACTCAAGCTCCTTTGGGAAAAAATTCAGCCTTTATATAGCAACCGGCAAATCAATTTTGATGTGGATAGCTTGCTTCTGATGGATAATCCAGAAGCAGACCCATCTTAGGGAGCTCCTATATTCCTAGGCATGTTAATGTAAACATAGTTGATAGCAGAACAGCACATATATAGAATCCATGGCTATCGCCATTCCGGTGGCATTTCTGCCCCCCTGGTCTGGCCTCTCTGTGTAATATATTCGCTCATGCCAAATAATGCTGCTCATGTTTATGGCATCTATCTATTTTTGTCTGGTTTCAGCTTTTATTATATGCTACTGTACTGTGCTATGATTTCAGCTCACAAATTTAGATTTTAAGCAATAACAAGGGGTATATTTTTTATATTTATATTTGATCTCTTATTCATATAATAAAAAATTTAGATATTTATATTTTATTTTTTTAGATTCGAGTTTTCATATGAATACCTGAGCAATTATCCGGCTATTATATGTTATTAAACAAAAAATAAAATAGTAATATATATAATAACAAAAAATCATTATAATAACAAAAAATTTCAAACTACTGATTTGTCAAGTTTATGAAAAAACCCAATTTAAAAAAAAAATAGATTTGGTGCGCCGGCAACAAAAAGCCGTGCAACAGAGGAAAGCTATCAAGAAAGGTTTGTCGTCGGAAAAAAAAGTAGCTTCTAAAAATAGTTATTTACACTATCATCATATGTTTGAAAGTTGGGAAATGTGCAGGGACTAGTTAGTTACACCAAAAAAATTCTCCACGTAAAGAAATGAATATATAAGCATTTTCAACGTGCTTTTTAACGTCAAGAAAAAATAAATAAATAAAAAGCCAATACATATATTTAATTAAATAAATAAAAAATTATATACACCAATAAATACAAAAAAGAGTTGCTAAAAATAACTAAACATTAAAATAAAAATTTGAGAGATAAATATAAATAAAAATACCTAATCTCACAACATGAGTCATGACCGAGTTGTGATTATTAACTTTTTTTCTTGGAGTCAATTTTTTATTTAATCAAATAATAATAAAAATAGACATGCATGAGAAAGAGATTGAATGAAATCAAAGGGAAAAAAATATCATATAGGGTTGCACAAAAAAAGCGTCTACTAATATTAAAAAAATGTTATAATCTTATCAGAAAAACAAGTAAAAGCTATACATATTTTATTAAAAAAAATATATTTTTTAAATTTGATTTATTTTAATACCTCTAAGCTAGGCATCTCTCACACACATTTAATTAATCTATATCAATATATATATATATATATATTAAAAAAAGGATGCTTAGGTTTGATGAGAATCAACAAGTATCACCAAATGACCCATTAGAAGTACTAATTGGTTCTACTACAAGGTTTAAAACTAAGAATATAAAAAATATATTTTAATGGGCTAAATCAAGATGTTTGAGTTAAAAAGTTGCAAATCTGACAAACTAAACCTTTATGTGTGTTTTGGATCTTTTATGAACTTACATGTGAAATTTTGTTTTGTTGCGATTCTATTTGAGCCGTAAATTAAACATCTCAAGATTACCATATATATATGGTAAGATCAGCAACTCATCCAACCTAAAGAAAACAATGTGTTTGAAGTCAGATTTTAAATTTTCCAGCAAACAAGAAAAGTAAAAAAAATATTGTTTTCCATTTGATTTGTGGATTTTGACGAGGCGATGCTTTAATTACATGTGAAATCCCTAGTTTGAAAGGATTCCTTACTTTCCAAGAAAATCAGTTAAGTAACAATCCTTATTTTGAAAGTATTTCTTATGGAGCAACAATTCTTATTTTCAAGGATATTAGAGGCGGTTTTTGGGCTTTTTTTTTTCTTCTAATATGCAATTTTAAGCTAACAAGCATAATTTTTAATAAATTGTTTGATCGGACTGAATTTTATTAGAAGATTCTAGATGTCTTGTTTTATACAGGGTTAAATTTTATAGTGTTCAGAGTTCAAGAAAGCCTTGCAATAAAGCCTATAAATACTGTGCAAGAATTGCATTATTTTCCTAGTTAGTTAGGGTTCTTAGGGTTATTTTTTCTATTTTATTTAGAACTTTTTTTTTATTATTTTAGCATTGTTTAGGGTATTTTTCCTTGTATAAAAAGGATTATATATATGAGAGAGAGAGAGAGAGAGAGAGAGAGAGAGATACTTAGTTATTCAGAAATAGTATTGTGTGTGTATGAGACTTTGCTCATACTCTTGGTTCTTTCTTATACTTTCAGTTTTTAATTCTTCATAATCAATAGGTTAGGGTTCTTTCATCCAATAACCTCAGTTTCTTGGTTCAGGTAATCATTGGGTCATGTTTGTTAAATAATATATATATATATATAGTCTTATTTATTAAGAGTATAATAATATTTTCAGTTTAATCTATATATAATTCATTTTTATTTAGGTTAACTTAAGCACTCATAATAAACAGATTATTGAGAATTCTAACCTTCTTTTATGTTTGATCTGAATTACTTTAACATGGTATCAGAGCCTGGTTGGTCGAACCCTTGGCTTGCTAATTTTATAGAACTCGCTGCCCTTGTAGAAATCATGTTCACCAATGTCGAGCCCTTCTTTGGTATCAAAATCGTTATCATCATCCACTTCATTCCCAGTAGGATGTTTCAGCACGCTCAATGCATTCTTTTGAAGCTTAACTTCAGATCCATTTTTCAAAACATTAGACATGGGTTGTTTGACCAATTAAAAGATGGAAGATGAAGATCAAGTTTTGTGCTTGCGGTTGAAGAATTAATATCTGAACCTTTATTTTGGATTCTTCAGTTTCTGCAATTTGGTATTTGTGTTCAGTTTCTGCAAAAAAAATTTGAGCGATATTTTGTCTTCCGCTTCTGCAAAACCTGGTATTTCGACTTTTCTTCAGCTTCTGCAATTTGATATTTCTGTTCTGTCTCTGTAATTATTTTGGTATTTCGTCTTCTCTTCAGTTTCTGAATTTGGTATTTGCGTTCAGTTATTTCGACTTTCCTTCAGCTTCTGCAATTTGGTATTTCTGTTCTGTCTCTGCAATTGTTTTGGTATTTCGTCTTCTCTTCAGTTTCTGCAATTTGGTAATTGTATTCAGTTTCTGCAAAAAAATTTTGAGTGATATTTTGTCTTTTGCTTTTGTAAAATCTGGTATTTTAACTTTCCTTCAGCTTCTGTCATGGCATCTATTACCAAAGAGATTGTTTGGTTATGTTGGTTACTTGCTGATATGAGAGTTTTCTTTTCTCATCCTACTCCTATGTATTGTGACAACCAGAGTTCTATTCGGATTACTCATAACTTGGTTTTTCATGAGCGAACTAAGCACATTGAGATCGATTGTCATCTTACTTGTCATCATCTCAAGCATGACACCATTACTTTGCCTTTTGTTCCTTCTTCCTTGCAGATTGCAGATTTTCTTACCAAGGCGCATTCCATCTCTCGTTTTTATTTTTTAGTTGGCAAACTCTCGATGCTTATAGCTACCGCATCGTGAGTTTGAGGGAAGATGTTAAATAATATTTATCTAGTCTTATTTATTAAGGGTAGAATAATATTTTCAGTTTAACCTATATATAATTCCTTTATATTTAGGTTAACTTAAGCACTCATAATAAACAGATTATTGAGAATTCTAGCCTCCTTTTACGTTTGATCTGAATTACTTTAACAAGGTTTTCTATCAATCTGATTTTAGCTTTCTTGGGTTATTTATATCTTGTTTGTAGGTTCAAGAATTCTTACCCTCCATGTTCACATCAACGTGACATGATAATTGCACGTCTATTTAATTTTTAAAAAAGTAAAGGCAGATGATGTGTCACCCTATTTGCCTAATTTTTTTTACCACTAGGGAGTGGTCAAAAATTGAGTTGGAGTTTTTTTATCCAAAAATCAATTTTAACCTACTTTCACCCCAAATCACCGAATAAATATCCTTAGAATCTTAACAAACTAATAGATTAATTCAAAACATCTCTAAATGTGTCCAAAAATACTAAATCAAGCTAGGTAAAAAATCTTCTCTCAACCCCGATCACTTTTTTCAGGAAGGTGAAGGGCAAAAAAACGCCTTTATATAACTCTACTCGTTGAATGGAACCTGTTGAGACTAATAATGACTTTTTTCATGGCTAGATTGCGGCCAAACCAATAATTCTCTCTCTCCTTTGCTTGAATACGACAACTTTCTCTCATCTCTCAAAGTAGGAATTAAAAAAAAATAAAAAAAATAAAGTTTTATACCAAAATGAGACTTACAAAAACCATAAGGATTGTGGTATAAAAAAACATAGGGATTGTGGTAGAAGAAAATGGAAATCAAGGGAACTAAAAAGAACTTTTTGTGTGAATTTTAAATTGTCCAAGCTATTTTGCTCAATTTTACACCTTGATCATCAACCTTTTAACTATCTCCTTATAAAAAAATTATAAGAAATTGGTCATTAATTGCATCACAAAATGCATAGTTATAAAACCTAGACTAGCTCAGCAAGTTAATGTGAGACATGTATTAGTTCGGGTTGAAAAAAATGAGATAAATAATTGACCAAGGATGACTTATATTGACCTGTGATTAGATGACTTGGGTTAAAACCTGTTCTCTTTGATGCTTTCTAAAAAAAATATTTTGGGCCAACCCAGGTTGACACTTTTAACTCTGGATCCAAGGCTTGATCAGAGACTCGAGGCTTGGCCTGAGTTAGGTGTTATAAGTATGAAAAAAGAATTCAATTGAAAAGAAAAAAACATGAGCATTTTAAAAAACTCGAGTTGACCCTTATGACTCAAGACTCGAGAGGCTTGGTCTTAGTCAAGTTTTATAAGTATGACAAAATGATTGAATTGAAAAGAAAAGGATGCAATTGAACTTTTACAGGAATCCTAGACCAACACTTTTCTCTAGCCTCCATAAATCTATCTAAATACTGCTTCAAAGTCTCTTCAGTGTATTGTTTCAATTTTACTAAATTTGCCAACACAAACTCTGGTTCCATCCTAGAGAAGTGTGCCTGGAATATAGCCTGCATGTTGTTCTAATTTTGGACAGAGTTCAATGGTAAATTTATATACCAAATGCATGCATTTTCTATTAATGAATTTGGAAACAACCTTAACTTTAGAAATTCAGAATCAATAACTTCTCTACATTGACAGATGAATCTAGCTATATGTTCTAGAGCAGATATTGACTCTTGACCATTGAATAATGTAAATTCTAGGAATCTAAAATTGGTGGGATAAGGTACATTATATTTATGTAATCTGGATATCGTCTCTTATAAGTTGGTCTATAAATTTGTTGAAACCTTGGACCATAAGCTTGTTCAACTATCCCTAAAATATATTTTGGATCAATCTTATCTAGTGAGGTAAACTTTGGATTGCCTAGTATCATCTTTTCATCCATGTTTCTTGGTGAAATATTCTCATAGTTAATAATCCTTGTTTTTTAATTACTTCCAGCTTCCTTCACAACTACATGTTTTCCAAAATTTATTCTAGGTTCTTATGAGAAGCTACTTTTTAAGTTGAATGCTTTGTCTAAATTGGCTCTTTACCAACTGGTTTAGGATTTATTTTCTTAAAGTTTGATTCTTTAACCTCATTCTCATCTATATGGTTTTTGACTTCAACTGCCTCTTGTTTAGATATCTTATTAATTGTTTCCATCATCACATGGTTAAAGTCAGATAATACCTCATCATTTCCACTCCTTATTTCGGTGCCTAACTTGAGATTAACATCTTCCAGTGTTTTAACAACTTCTTAACAATAAACTTTATTGAAGTTATGTAATTTTTTAAAACTTCCTTCTAAATTCCTTTCAAGCCTTTCAAAGCTTTCTGCTAAATTCCTTTCACAAGTCTATCTTTCTCTAACATTGGACTCTAGTACAATAAGAGTTGACCTATCATTCATCACCGTAATCCCATTGTAGTAATCATTATAATTGTTTATTCTTGTCTTATGTCTTTCCTCCATTTCTTCAGTAAGGTGTCAATATTTTTCAGCAATGATTCTATTAGTTTTCTCTAACCTTCACTCAAGACGTGTATATCTCTCTTCTAATGACATATATGTCTCTCTCCTATTTCTTTTCTAAATTTTTTTCCTGAAAAGTTGGTATTTAATGTTCTATTCCAACATGAACATTAATTAATTCTTATTTCTCTTCTAAACTTGGTGGTAATTTTGATTTCTTCATTGTTGCCATAATTCTAAAGAATTAATTTGACACTCTTACAGTGGTCGCTGTTTGATGTAGGCTTTTTTATATTTGTCTTAATTTAGAGGACTTTTCAATTTAAGATTGAAGTTTTAAGTTAACGGGTTTAAACTCTGAATTTAATCCTAGATTTACTCATGTAATTCTAAATTTATATTACAGAGTTACACGAGTATCAATCTAATTAAATCCACTTCATACAAATAGTAGTTCAACTGAAGAAGTAATCAAATAATTAAAACAATTTGAATGTAAAGTACACTCAATAACTTAGGAAAGAAATACTTACAATTATAGAGTGATTCATACTGTGATTTTATCCTCAAATTGGAACTCCTGGATAATGGAACATCTTTTTTGGTATTGTTGGTTTATGGAGTTGAAATTGTAAGCCTACTGATTACAGGGGAAATTGCAAGCCTACTTGATTATTGTCTACAGAGTTATCGCTTACTGTTCTGTTACCTACAAAGTTATCACCTACAGCAGTGGCAGAGCCACATAGGGACAAAAGGGGCAATGGCCCCCTTAACTTTTATTTTTTATTTTTTTATTAAAATATTAATATATTAGGTTAGTGAATTGTTACTGCACAGAAGAAGGAAAGTTGTTATTATTTATTATTTGTGACTTATATGTTAATATAATATAATATATATACATACACAGCTCATTCCCTAAATTTTTCTCTTTTTTCCTTTTGTTTCTATATCAAATCAATGGGACACAACTTAAAAATATGGAGTCCCCTGACTAAGAAGAGTGTTTTGCGTTCCTTTTGTTATTTTCATGAGCTGCTGTGCCACTTTATTTTTTTAATGAGTTCTTGTTCCTGCCTCTCCTGTAAGTAAATTTTTCATCAAGTATAATTAAGCAATTATTCTATTTTTGTTTTTTGCTTTATATTTTAGTTAATTTTTTTTATTTTTTCTATTTATTTCATTGTTTAATTTTAATTTTATTCTTTTATAATTAATTATTATAATATTAGGATTTATGATAATTTAGGGATTTTGATATGAATATGTTCAAATATGTTGAAAATAAATTTTTAAATCTGCTAATTTAATCAATTAAATATTTTTTTTCTTATTATAAAGGAATAAATTAATATTTATGCAAAACCACTATTCTTGACGTCTCTTGCATTGACAGAGTAGTTTATTAAAATTTAATATTTTTACATGATTTGTTTGTAAGTAAAATATCAAGTAGAAATCATGTTTTTCAAGAATTGTTCCTCTTACACATACACTAGGCATTGCTCCTCAATTAAATATCTAAAAATGATTAAGTATAATTTAATCAACATACTTATTATATGCATATAGATATGCATTGAAATATGTTTTGATTTTGATGAATTGATGTTTATTTTACTATGAATTTCATATGAAAAATTTAGAATTATTGTGTAACTCAACTGACTTTTATTTAACAATGAATTATTGTATAGTTGTGTTAATTATTATGTAGACACTAATGATGATAAAAAAAAATCCAGCAGGTTCATATTAAATTAACATGTGACTAGACAAGTATTTCAAGCGTAAATCACTTGAGGATGAAGAGTCAATCAAAGCTTCAAGTCATGTAACTCCATCAAGTTCAAAGAAAAGTCATATTGAAATCAACCCCGACAATCATAATGTAAGTTTTTTTAGTTTAAAAGTATTTTTAAATTAATTTTACTTGATAAGAATTAATATATATGTTTTGAATTAATTTCTAATGCATATCTATATAATATAATATTTGTTAATAATTTGCTCCCTCATTGAAAAAACTCTGGCTCTGCCACTGACCTACAGGTTTTAGGTTTGAAAGGTTTTGAGAACTTGATAAAACTGTGATACAATGATTTGAGTTTTTGTTGAGTTATTGATGATTCTTTTCATTTTCCATGCCATCCGTCTAATATAGTTGAGTGATATCATCTGCCGATAACCTTCCATCTTTTAGTGTTATTTGTGTACTATTTATCAATTGTTAATAACTTTTTATTTTTCAGATTTTTCAGAGTTCTTTTCATGAACTCATATCTACAATAGTTATTGCCTTGCCGCCTTTTAATTACATGGCTCATTACACCTGCTTATATAGACATTCCTTGTTACCCTTATTTTCCAAGTCTCTTAGTTATCCAATTAATTATCAGATAGTTTATCTTCTAACTCTTTTTATCTGCTTTTCATAAAATTTATAGTATAACAATGTGATTCAAGTGTATTAGTTGTTTGAGATGTATGTGCTAACATGAACTTCAACTCTCTCTCTTTTTTTCCAGTATTCGCATTTTTTCGTGATAGTGAGCTTCATTAAATTTTGAATTCCAGAATCTTTCACTTTGGAAGGATTAGAGCAACCACTTGACTGGAAATTTGGAAGGTTCTTGCTTAATTATATTCGTTAAGTTAAACAATTTGGAAACTGTAGCAAAAGTACAATTGCATTTCCTTTACTCAAGTAAAATACTAATTGAGTAAAGTAACGACTTTTCAAATATATAAAACGACACTGCTAACAAAGACTTTGTGCAATGGTGGCCACTGCCTAGGGATCATAGAAAGTTCCCAACAGAATCATGGAAACATCTGAGAAACTGATTTGATTATACATGGGAAGACACAGAGTACATACACCCCATCTGTTTGTGCCTTGGTCAACAAGAGAACACGTTTCACCTGAAACTCCCTTCCAATACAGGCGTGTCCATCAAGAATTTTCAGATATATATAAAGGAGCAATGCTGTTGTTCAACTACAACCCAGAAAAACACAGCCTGCCAAGAAAACATATTAATTATTTACTGTTCAGTAGCTATCTAGCCGCCTGTTGTTCAATTCGAGATTGATCAAGGGATAACAGCAGTCTTGAGCTAAGATGGGAAGCAAGAATAGGGATGGGATCAGTTGGCGTGCCGCCTTTTCAAGGTGGGTGTTTTCCTTCTTCCGTGGCTCTACAAGAACTGATGATAAGCCTAGGTCTCCGAGTAACTCGGCACCCTTCAGGCCAGAGGAGGCAATGGTAGCAGCAGCTAAGCATTTTTCATGTGCTCATAAGGTTCGATTTTGTTAAGCTCGTATAAAGTCTCTGACAGAAATGGCCACAAAAGATAAACCGAACAGCATTAATGCTGTTTGTGACACAAAGAAACTCTTCTGGCTCTGCCTCGCCATGCTGGGTCATGCTACAAGGAACAGACATGATGATTGATCCTAGTACAATGACCGTATTATTAACATGGCAATTGTGGCAGGGAAAATTGATCGTGCTTGAAGTTTGATTTTAATATCCTACAATAAATTGAAAACCCTAGATGCACATTCAATTTTAATTTTTAATTAAGCCCAATTTCTTAAAGCAATAATATAAATTGTATCACTTTATTTTACATAATTCAAACCCTATATTATGTAAATCTTGATTTTGCTATATTTTTTTTTAAAAACTTATAGGACTTTAATGTAAGTTGATACATGTTTCACCAAGTGGTATTTGTTGAAATGAATTAAGGGTATAAATAACACATAATTTAATTATTATATTATCATATGCTTTTAAATAATTTAAGGGACTTTAATAAATATTGATCTAACATGGTTCATGGATACAATTTCCTTGGGTTTTTTTTTTTTTTTACTTCTTAGCATGAAAATATCCAATATAGCTCTTAAGTCAGGGCTTGCAGTACAAACATTTAATTGGTTTTAATGGAAACTATAAAAAACAAATATATTGTAAGAAATCTTCATCTAAAGTTTTCAATTTAAAAAATTTCTCCTTTTTTATAGAAATATATGGCATAAAGGACCATATCACTTTATAACTTCATGTTTGGTATAATACTAGTTATTTGATCCATGCTTTGCCGCTAGTTGAATATTTTTTCTTTCTTAATTTTTTTTTATATATGTAGACTTTTACAATATGTTTTGTACATAATAAATCCCAAGCGAGGTTCAAAGAGTTCATGCATACAGCTAATTAAGTAAATCGAGAACTATTTATGCAACAAAAAATATTATCAAACCCGATCCCTATCTAGTCAAAGTTAATCAGTCAAACATGTGACCTGGATCATGAAATCAATTGGGTTTAACAATTTTATATATATCTAAAATAGGCACCTTTAAAATTAAGAACTAGCAAAATATCAAAGTGATTGAAAAACAAATCAAATTGAAACAAATTATGTTGTCCAATTAATAATCAACCAAATATTAAATAATGAAATTGAAAAAAAAATAAGCAAGAAAAAAATGCAATTGTAATGGAAAAAAATGAAAAAAAAAAAGCCTGGTCACTCTGGCTAGCAAGACCCAGAACTCTTGGGCTTCCAAAAAAAGGTGCAAGCGCGTGGGCTTGGAGTGGCCCATGCGCCTAGGCCTGGAGCACCCATGTGCCTGGGCGTTATTATTATTTTTAATTCTCTAGGGCGTAAGACAGGTTGTCCACCCTTTAATACTTTCGCCTGCACTATTTAGATTATAGCGACTAGAGATCACTGGAAAATCAGGTTGGTCTGTTTCAAACCAAGAGAATCCTATTTTCAATAATATCTTGACATGAAAAAACTAAAAAAAACATCCTAAACACCTTGTAAAACATATTCATAGCTTTTAACAATAAAAAAAATTGACTCAAAAATCCACAATCAACCCGAAAACCAAAATTCTTTTTGGGTTTAAATCTACCATTTCAGGTAAGTTTAAGGGAAAAAAACACCTTGTATAAGTTTTTCCCATCAAAAGAAGTCAATTGACACAAAAAACACCTCGTTTTTATAGCTGAAACCACCCTAAACTCTAAACCTCTGAATTGAGACTTTTTTTTTCGATGACCAGAATCCAACAACTTTATCTCTCTTCTCTCAAACCATTGATAAAAAAATAAGAAAAACAAAGTTTTGAGACCAAAATTGAATGTCATAAATGGTTAGGGACTGAAAGTTTATAATTTAAAAAGTTGAAGGATCAAAGTGTACTTTTAGCTCCACGTTTAGAAAAACCATATCCTTTTGCCATGTCTTTCACCTTAGTCCCTTATCTTTAAATCTTGTCCTTCTTGAATAAATGTGTTTTAATTGATCATTAATTTAGACCTATAAGGGTCTAATAAAAAAAAACAAATAACTATGGGGTGATTTGTTTATGGGTAAACAATGGCGTGAAAAACAATATTTACCCGGTATTTCTTCATGATTAGTTAATAATTAAGTAATACTCTAAAAGGCGTGGGAAAAGCACTGTAGCTTTCCCCAGTGCTTTCCCCACGCCTTTTGTTTTCGTTATTTCCCATGCCTTTCTGTAGCTTTTCACATGCTTTTTTTTTTTCATTTGTTCCCAAGGACTGTCAAAATCAAAATAGCAAAATTCTTGGGTCATCTCAATGGGTTCGAAACTACACGTTTCTCGGATCAACATAGTTTTTTTTTTTTTTTGTTGATTTTTTTTTTGTTTTGTATTTAATTTTTTTTCCCTAAGATTGTCTTTTTTTTTGTCTTTGTCAATTTTTTTTTAATATTGAACTGGTTAAAAATTTAATTCTATAGTTTTTTCTTTAAAACATTATAGATTACTACAATGTTTCCCTACATGACTTTCTTTCTCTTTTTTTATGAATTTTTTTTTTCCAAAATGGTCTTTGTCGATTTTGCTTCGTAGTTTTTTTCTTTAAAATACTGTGGATTGCTACAATGTCTCCCCATATTGTTTTTGTTTTGCTACAGTGTTTCCCCGTATGTTTTTTTTTTCAAAATTATCTTTGTCAATTTTTTTTTAATATTGAGCTGGTTGAGAATTCAACTTTAACTTTTCCCACATGTGTTTTTTTCCATTTTTTTCTTATTTTTTTGTCAATTGCTTTTCATTGTTTTGCTACAATGTTTCCCCATATTGTTTTTGTTTTGCTACAGTGTTTCCCCGTATGTTTTTTTTTTGTCAAAATTATCTTTGTTAATTTTTTTTTTAATATTGAGCTAGTTGAGAATTCAACTTTAACTTTTCCCACATGTGTTTTTTTCCATTTTCTTCTTATTTTTTTCCAAATTTGTCTTCTTGTTTTTCCTTCAATGTTTTTTTTTTCAGAATTGTTTTTGTTGATTTTATTTTTTTTTAATATAGAGCTGGTTGAAAATTTAGCTTTATAGTTTTTTTTTTCTTTAAAACATTGTGGATTGCTACAGTGTTTCCCCACATGGTTTTTTTTATGATTTTTTTTTTCAGAATTGTCTTTGTTGATTTTATTTTTTCATATTGAGCTGGTTGAGAATTTAGCTTCGTATTTTTTTCTTTAAAATACTATGGATTGCTATAGTGTTCCCCAAAATTATTTTTTTTATGATTTTTTTCAAAATTTTCTTTATCGATTTTATTATATTTAATATTGAGCTGATTGAGAATTACAACTGTAGATTTCCTCATGAAACACTATAGATTACTATAGTGTTTCCCTGCATGGTTTTTTTTCCTTTCGTTTTTTTTTGTTATGATTTTTTCTAAAATTTTCTTTGTTCATTTTATTTTTTAAATATTAATCTGATTAAGAATTTATTTTTGTAGTTTTTTCCTTGAAAACATTGCGGATTGCAACAGTTTTTCTCTCTATATATTTTTTTATTTTTTTCATAAATCTGTAATAATGCACAAACATACCACAAGCTCGTGGCATCGCACGTGCAAGGCATCTAGTTATGTCTATAGCATGTTCATGTGTCAAAATCAAATGTTTCATTATAACATCTCTTGTGAATTGCTATTGTTTTACTGTAAGCCCGTGCTTGCACAAGTGGTCTTTTATTTAATTTTTATTTTGATAAAATTATTCAAATCGGAAGTAAATATTCTCTTGTAGTTTCCTGGTTGTCAGGAACTCTCGTGGTTGTCAAGGAGTTCATGATAGTTTTTAGATCCGGTCTGGTAGTTGGTCCAATTCAAGATTCTGGTTTTAGGTTTTAATCGGGTTACCAGATTTTAACCGAGTCACTGGATTGTCTAGGTCATTTTTAAAAAAATAAATTAAAACGA
The DNA here is from genome assembly GCA_019202695.1 of Populus x sibirica. NCBI lineage: Eukaryota > Viridiplantae > Streptophyta > Magnoliopsida > Malpighiales > Salicaceae > Populus > Populus x sibirica. The sequence goes on from JAGMVL010002080.1 coordinate 307,665, forward strand.
AGTCATTTTAGTAAAGAAAAAGTCAATGGGTTGCAACCGGGTTTTTGACCGGGTCTTGCCGGGTCAACCAGGTCGCCGGGTCACACCGGGGTTTTCCTTCCCTTGTTTTTTTTCAACCCGGTCCGGTTCCAATTCAGGATTAGCCGGGTCTCAAATCAACCTGCCGGACCGAACTGGATTTTAAAACTATTCTATCGTGAATTGTTTGATGTTTGTCTCCTTCAATTTGGTTAGATATAACCCTTCCCTTTTCAATTATTTTTTTGTGTGTTTTTGTTTTTTATATGGCCATGGTGTGGAAAGTAATATTTTTAATAGTCTTTTATATAGTATCGTACAAAAGGGCGATTAATCGAAATCAATGTGAGAGATTTTGTTTACTAATACTTCTTTGTTGGTATCACCACTTTATACCTTTAATTTTTGTTTGACTGTTAACTTAGGTTATGAAAACGAGAAAATTTATTATTATTGACATAAAAAACATATTATTTTTTTTATGTTTGTGACTTTTTTCTATTCATATACAATTATAATATTATTTTTTTTCTTTTTTTATTAAGTTTTAATTATATCAAGAAAATATTTTTAATTTTTCTTCCCTTTCTCAATATGTTTTTTTCTAAAACATTAAAACCTGCATATAAATTAAATTCTCGGAACTTCATCAATAATTTAATTTTTTCCTTGTTAACTTTCAAGATGTTTATTGATCTAAATTCTAAAGTTCGTATACAAAAGTATTAATGATATAAATTATTTTATCATTAGCTCAAAACACACACATTTGTTCATCAAATTGATATTGACTTAAATGAATTAAGGAAAAAAGTAAATTATTATGATAGTGAAAAACTATATATTCTACATTCTCAATCTATATTTAATTTAAAGAAATATTACAAAGTTATATTGATGGTAAAGGGTTTAATTGCAAAGCAATAAAAGTGTAAATGACACACAATTCAATTATTTTATTATCATAAATTTTTAAATAATTTAAAGAGCTTTGGTAAGGATTATCTAGCATAAAAGTAATTTTCTTTCCTTTTAAATAATCTTACTGATTAACAAAAAAAAAACTCAAGATACCTCCTAATTAACTAAAGTTTATAATATGAACTATTAATTAGTTTAAACAAAAACAGTAAAAATCATATATATATATATATATATATATATATAAAAAAAAAAAAACTTTGATCTAAAGCTTTCAGTTTAAGAAATTTCATTTCATTCCTTGATGATTGGCAAATTTGGTTTTCATTTTATTCGAGCTGACCAAATAAAAAAGCTAATTTGTCCTTGGATAACTAATTAATAATTTTCTAATATTGTCTACTAAACTGCAGTACATATTAGTAATTAAAGGTGTATACAAGTGGTATATATTGCTTTTTAAAATATTTTTTATTTAAAAATATATTAAAATAATATTTTTTATATTATTACGATTCAAAAATATCAAAAATAAATATTTTACAAGTTAAGAAAAAAAAATTCAAAAATATTTTAAGAATTTCAATATTATACTTGTCTAAGTAGTAAATCCCACTTTTAAAAAATTAAATTTTCAAATGATTTAGAGTCCAGGCATAGGAATTAGAAGCTGCAGCATTACATACATGATTGAATGGTTCGTTTGTTTTTAAAGTAGTTTTTGTGGTTATGATTTTAAAAAAATAAGTTTTTAAAAAAATATGGTTAGATGTGGTTTGTTGGATTTACATACGTATTTAGTAAAAATTATGGTTGAAGTTTATGTGTAGCAAATAACATGTTTAATTGCGGTTGCTTTTCAAAGTGTTTTTTACTTGTAAATACATCAAAATAATTTTTTTATTTTTTAAAAATTATTTTTGATATCAGCGCATCAAAATTATATGAAAACATAAAAAAAATATTAATTTAAAATAAAAAAAATATAAATTTTTTTAAAAATATTTTTAAAATATAAAAACAAACAAGTGAGGATAAAATCAATATAAGACAAAATAAAGAAAAGACAACCCATAAAAGGTCACTAATATTTTTAATCTCATGACATTCATACCATATTTTTACCAAATCAGAACATCATTATGTTAGGTTAGTACAAGCTGGGTCCATCAAACATAATGAACAAGAAAAGAACAAAAGGAAATTGTGGAAATAGAACAAGGAAAACGACAAGGAAAAGAGAGGCTCACTGGTTACGTGAAATTTAATTAGTGGCGGGTTAAATATTTTTATTTTTTAAAACAATTATATATATAAGTTTTTTTAACATATTTTTATAATTTAAAAAATTTAACTTCAGGTTAGAAATTTTATGTATACATATAATTAAATAAATTGATAACTAAATACACAAATAAATAAATAAATAATCATTAACAATACCTAAAAATAAAACTTAAAAAATCAAGAGATAAATATAAATCAAGATAATTAATCTATAAGACAAGACATTTACCCTGTTGTGTTTGCTAAATTTGTTTATTAAAATATTTTTTTTATTTAAGTAAATGATAATTGAAATAGAGACACAAACTAAATTGATTGAATAAAATAAAAGGAAAAAACATCATGCAAGGTTGCACATATTTGAAATATTATCTGAAAATATTTTTTTATTTTCAAAAATAAAGTTCATCCATACAAAAGATATAAAACAATTATAGATGAACAAAAAAACTCTTCAAATTTAAATGTATAACTAAAAAAAAATAATAGTTATTTAAAAGAGGTTTTCCAAACAAAACGAAAGAGAGAAGCGGTACTAATTTAAATATAAATTAAAAAAATCATAAAAAAGAATCATTAATTATTTTTTAAAAAAACAAAGGCCAGGAGCTGCTGGGCCTAACCAATTTTGTTAGGGCCCACGCACAGACCTGCACGATTGAACCCTTAATTTTTTTGTTGTTCACCCCAAATTCTTTTGAAAAAAAAAAACCTCAAATGACATGTCGTTTGATTTACCTAAATTATTGCACCTGTGGTAGCTGAAAAATTAAGACTTAAGTTTTTTCACCAAAAATACTATTTTCAACCCATTTTTTTAACCCAAAACACCTATAAAATATTATAGGAACTATGATAAACCTATCTATGACTTTAAAAACCCAAAAAACCACCCCAAAAACTAAAATCAACCTGAATTAAAAAATCAATCCGAGCTCAAATCTGTTTTTTCACAAACTTTAAAGGTAAAAAAAAACACATAATATGAACACCCCTTATCAAATGGAATAATTTGACACAAATATCGTCTGTTTTGATGGCCTAAATCGGTGTCAACAACACTTTTCTCTCTTTATCGTTGGAATCTGGTGACCCCTCTCTCTCCTCTCTCAATCAGGGACTAAAAATAACAAAAATAAACTTTTGTATCAAAATTGAATTGGAAAAATATTGATGTACTAAAATTATATAATTTGTATGATTTTAAAAGTTCAATGACCAAAGTGCATATTTTACGAAACTTATGGCGCGCCACCCATGTTTGACATCTTTTTTCATTTTGGTCCCTCTTTTTTCAATCCCACCTTTTCATAAGAAATCAAAATCAATTGGTCTTCAATTAGGACTAAGTCACTGAAAAACAAGTTTGAGGACCAAATTGAAAATATAAAAAATCTTGCACAACCTTTCCACAGTAATGTGTGAGAGGATAAACAATAGAGCCTTATATAGTGAAAAACCCATGCCTTTTAGAGTTATACTTAATTTCCATTCTGAGGAAGCTCCCTATCCTTGAATGATTTTTTTTTAAAAAAAGTAGCATAGTAAATATTTGAATTTGAAGGAATATCACCATTTCAAAAAGATTTGATAAAATAACACTGTTTGATATTGTCGCGTTTTGAAAACGTGACATTTACTAAATATTGCGGTTCTGAATTGCGACAACTTAAGATGTCGCATTTCATAAATGCAACAACTTAAGATGTTGCGCTTTCAAAGTGCGACATTAATTAAAATTTAAACACAGCCCAAACCAAAGAACACACAAACTACACGACCTAACTTTCTCTAAAACTGAATTTTGCCCCTCATAATCTCTCTAAAAACATCCACCAATTCCTTTTATTTTGTTCTTAAAACAACAAAATTTAAGGTGCAAGAGTTGGATCTAATCATGCTACTAATAAGCTCGAATCATCTAATAGACAACATAGACGTAAATAGATAGATGAATTATGTTTATATATTTTGGAATTAGTTGAATATTGTATTTTTGAATTATTTTTTATCCATTTAAAATGTATATATGTCTTTTTTTCCATTCTAAGAGCTACTTTGTTATCATGACATGTGAGAATTTGTTGATTGAATTATTGTGATTTTCTTGCAGGTTTTTTTAAACGGGATACAATTTTAGGTATAGTTTCTATATAGAGAAAAATCTATCCAAATTTTATTAAAATTGTAAAAGTTTTAACTTTCTAAGAATCATAAAGTAAATGAAATTTCAAAATAACAAAAATTATGATTTTAAAACTTTTTCAGTCTCAAAACACCAAAATTTTCCAAAACTAGATAGTAGCTAAATCTGTCTGATTGTTTTGGCTATTATCCGACCGTTTTTTTAAATGTTTAGTTGTTTATCAAAATATTCTGCTAATTGATGTCATAGTTGAAATTGTGACATTTGATTAAATGCCATGGTTTAGAACCACGAATAAATTATAATTGATGTCGTGATTCAAATGTCGCGTTTATGAATTGTGACATTATTGAAATGTCGCGTTTTAGATCCGCGACTTTCTCAAACTATGCTATTTTACCAAAACTTTTTCATCCTATATTACTTCGCCATTTATTTTTATACTAATTACCCAATTTATCCTCCTTGAACCAAACAAACATATTCCTACAAGACCTTCAAATATTTATAAATGATCATTAATTATAACAAAAATGAAAGACTACCTTTGATATTTTCCCAACTTTGATATGAATTAAATATGTGACTTAATTTACTCTTAAAACAATTTACATGTATATAATCTAGTTAATAATAATTAGTAAAATAATATCTCTTGTGAAATGAAGTTTGAAGTACCACAATTATACATATTGTTGGATGCAATTGTGTTGTTTGCTTTTAAATTATGCTAGAAGCTTAGTGGTATTGGGACTTGATATTTCTAATATACATATTAGTATACGCAATTCTCTTTCTATATGCCTATATTTCTAATTCCCATTACATGATGTTTATACACAAAACTTTTAATGTTGTTCATTGCTTTTGATTTTTTGCTTCCCTTTTCTTGAAAAATAAAAGTTTAGTGGAGCTAAAACTTAAACTTTATAATATATGCTTTAATTTTGTGGATATATACTACTAGAATTTATATACATTCTATGCCATTTGAATACTAAAAAAGAAAAATAAAAGTTGCTTATTTCCATGTGCATGTAACGAACACATATCTATATGCAAGGGTAATCCTACAACATGTGTTGTAGGTGCCATGACACCTCGAAGCTCAAAACTGAGATTAGCACTAACACTCTTGTTAAGAGCTATGACATTTCCAATTTAAACTTCTTTTAGAACTAGAGGTAATTATTTTCGGTTCAGTTCGGTTTTTATAAAAAAAGTGACCAAACCGATTCAAACCGACCAGTTCCGATTTGGTTCGGTTTGACTCAGTTTTTTCGGTTTGACTCGGTTTTTTCTGGTTTCGGTTTGGCTAGTTTTTTTCCGATTTGGGTTTGATTCGGTTTTTTCAGTTTCAAGCTTATAAAACCGAAACCGAACCGAACCGAACCGGTTAGTTTTTTTAAAACTCTAATCGGTTTAATCGGTTTTTTTTCATGATTCGGTTTTTTCAGTTATTTTTTCTGGTTTTATCGGTTTAATCAGTTTGTCGGTTTTTTCACTCACCCCTATTTAGAACTAGTTGGATAATGTGCATTTCCCTAATTTTTACATGCGGTTTTGTAATTGTCTCAACTGCATCTTGGTTACCTTGTCTATGATAAGACACCTCTTTCTATAGAACTTCTAGAGCTCGATTTGCTTCTTCCCCATGTTGATCCTGAAGGTGTTCAAGTTTATGAATTTCATATATTAATGTGAAAGATGTAGTTGATAATTTCCTTGGCATCGTTTTCATGGTTCGATCATAATGGTTTGGCTTCTCGCTATCAAGATTTGGCAAGGAAGTGTCAGAATAAAATAGACATCTCTTCACTAATGGACGGGGTGATTCCAATATGCTTGAAGTCTGTTGATTCTCTTGAAGTTTTTTGCTAAATTCATCCACCTTAGATTGGCATCCTCGATCCTAAATTTTTAGTTTTACCCTTGTCTATATGTTTTTTCTTTTTGTTGTATATATAACACAAAGTATTTATTTAATTATTAATCATATTTATTAATTTGTATCTAACATATTTATCAATTAGTGTTAGATTTTTGTAATTCAATTTATTTGAGATTATACAATTGTGATGTATAATTTCCAAGTTGATCCCGTTATTGAGATGACGGATGGTTAAAGCCAACATTGATAACATTAACGCATCAGTTAACACAGTAGCTCTCGTAGTCCCGGTTACCCCATTAAGTAACCTAATACCTATAATAAAACCCAAACCTTTAAGTGGTGTGAGCATAAATAGAAAGTATGATGGAACAAGTTCTTCCAAGAGCTTTAATGATGGTGGTGACAATAACAAAAGGTTCATATGAACTTGATTTATTTGTCAACAAGCCAAGACACCATGTTAAGGACCATCGTCATCATAAAGAAAAGAATAAACAAACTAGCATGATTGAGAATGTTGTTGCAAAACATATAAAGCTTGTTATTGTTGAATCATAACAAAACTTAGTGGATAACCCTAAATATTATCAGGTTGATACTAGAGCCACATCTCATACATGTTCTAGGAATAGTTTTTCTAACTATTTAACAGCCTCTAATAGAAAATAGTTGTTCATTACAACTTTTTAGTGTGCAAAATCTTAAGTCATGGTGATGCTGAAGAAGACATCTAAGAAAGAGTTAACTCTAAACAATGTGGTTCATGCTTTTAATATTCAAAAGAATTTGGTTTCTGGCTCACTATTAAATAGGAAAGGGTTTCAAATGATTATAATATGATAAATGTATCCTTATCATGAATGGGATGTTTATGCATAAGAGATATTTATGTGATGTGCTATTTAAACTCAATGTTATAACTATTATATATAAAAAAACAACAAGATTAATAAAGTTTCTTCCTTTATTATTTGGTTGAGTCTTTTGATCTATTCTATACATGAAAATAGTGAGCGTTTATATTTAATTAACATTGATATATATATATATATGATTTTAAATTTATGCAAACTAGAGGTGATAAAAAGTATTTTATTACTTTCATTGATTATTGTACAAGATATTGTTGTGTCTATTTGCTAACAAGTAAATATAATGCTTTAGAAGTGTTCAAACATTTTAAAAGGTGAGGTTGAAATTCAACATAGGAAGAAGATCAAAGTGATAAGAAGCAATAGAGGTAGGGGAATATGGTTCACCTATTGATGAATTTTATTCTAGGAATGGTATAATCTATTAAATCATGGCTTCTTATTCACCATAAAAGAGTGTTATTGTAGAACATGAGAACCTAACATTGAAAGAAATGATGAATGTTATGTTGATAAATTGAAATTACCTCAAAACTTATGGGGAAAAGTTATTTTACCAGCTAATTGTATTTTGAATAAAATACCTCAAAAGAAATTGGACAACACACCATATGAGTTATGGAAGGGTTGAGTATTATCCTATAAAGGTGTCCAGCCAAAGTTATGGTTCCTAAAAAAATCAAAATATGAACTTTATTATATGAGATATCTCGTTTAACTTGAAGGGTATGATGATGTTAATTGGATGTCCGATACTAAAAATTCAAAATCTTTAAGTGGGATTATCTTTACTATTGAAGGAGTTTTAATCTCTTGAAAATCCTCTAAATAAACTTGCATAACTAAATCCATTATAAAGTCTGAGTTTTAACTTTAGACTTGAAGAATATGCAAAATGGCTTCAGAATTATTTTAGAGGATATTTCAAGTTAGCCAAAATATGTACTGACAATTTATATACATTATAATAGCCAATATGCAAATGGTAAGGGACAAAATAGTATATATAACAGTAAATCTTGACACATTTATCGAAGACACAACACCATAATATAGTTGCTCTCAAATAAGATTATCTTTATTGACTATACAATATTAAAGGATAATATCGTAGATCCGCTTATAAAATGCTTAAAAAGAGAGAAAGTTGATAAACCATCAAGGGGAATAGGATTAAAGCCTTTATTCAAAGAATTAACATGATGGAAACCTAACTTAGTTTGCTGGAGATCCTAAGATTTATGTTTAAAGGGACAACCGAATCATGTGTCAATTCAGTATGAGCATTCTTACCCATTCTTATGATGAAAAGAGCTACATGCAGTGTAAATAGAATAAGCTAAGATTTTAATGATTATATCAAGTGGGGTATTGCAATATACTCTTTATAAGAATCACCTATGCGAATGTGAAACGAGGCCACTTCTATAAGAATTGAAAATGATAAATTCACTAAATTACTCTCTGAAACTAGGATGTTCGAGGCTAAAATGAACATAATCGTGAGAATTAAAATTGAAAGAAGTTGAGTTGTGTGATTTCTATTGTCTAAGTTCGCACAAAGAGTTGAATAGTTCAAGACATCATGTTCGCTGGTTACCTATATGAATCCAATAGTTTTTCAGTAGGGAAGGTTCAAGGCCAAAAGCTACCTCTCTTAATGTAGAGACTTTTCATGGTTACTCTTTATTTATATGTCTAAGTTGTATTTTATTATGATTAGACAATTCCTATTTATATGAGAAATTGTTGAAGTGAATGGAAAGTTGTGTCTGTTTAAAAGTCTACTTAAAATATAATTGTGTCTGTTAGTTTTAAACAAAACCAACGTCAAAATTATCTATATAAATATAAAGACAATTCTGACATGGTTTTAATAATGAAAAAAAAAACCTCTAGTGTTTCAAAAACTCTTCCATTCTTTTTGTCAAAATTATATGTTTCTTCTTACAAAGAGCAACGTACAAAATTTAAATTCGTTGTTAATTCTCAATTGTGCTACGAAGAATAAGAGATTGAGTAAACTTGAGAAACAATATTGCAACAATATTACAATCATACTAGTAGTATCAAAGAATAGGTAATAAATTATTTTAAAATCAAATGATTAATCATTGTCTGAATCTACATCTTTAAGTTTATTTTTTTGTTAACAATTATTGTAAGTTGAATTTTCTTTTAAGTATTGATTTATATGCATGTTTTTTTTTTTTTGATAGAAACCATATTATCAAATTAAGAAGGGACAAAATTATAGCTAAATTGATATTTTTTTTTATTCAATAACAAAGAGTATTCTCTTATCAACATGTAAAAAGAAATTCTTCGATAAAAAAAAATCACTTAATTATTGCTACTTAAAAAGAAAAAGAAATTAGATATATGACAAGTTGTATTCCGACTTTCTATAAAGAAAAAAAGTGATCCATTATAAAAATAATCCATGGAACTCTTGATGTTATGTAAGCAACGTATCTTCACTTATCCCTAAGCATGCATGTGAAGGATGTTTCTTATAATTATATCCATTTCTTGGCATTAGTAGATTTATGTGAACATGGATTTCCAATAGGATATTTTAAGGCATATCCAGATAAGGATTATTTTAGTTCTAATTAATCGTATTTGAGCGTTATTATTTGATGATATAATCTAATTAGAACAACATCTTTTTCCCATATACAGATTCTTACTTAATTGGAGAGGTAGATATAAAGATAAAAAAAACAGAGAAAATCATATTTTATCTTATAAAAAATGATAAAAATATTTTCATCAATTTAAGAATTATTTTTAAGATTTTTTGTCCTATTTTTTTCTTATGTTTTTTTATTAAATAATTATTGAAGATTATAGTTCAAGTAAAATAAAATTTATTGTGAGATATATAGATTCTTACTTAAAAATCTAATATTTTTTGCAACCTAGCCCGTTTCTCCATTGATAATAACTAGATTGTTGGTTGGCTTACGCTCCAAATCAAATTAAATTTTTTCTTTTACGGTAAGGAAAAACATCTACGGGTTGTTAACATTTTCCTGGTATAATTTTTTTAATTTTGCAGGGGTTGATCTGATGTAATCTGTTAACTTGGTAGTTTCAAATGCAATCTGAAAAAAATATATAATTTAACAAAAAAAAAACTTAAAATAACATCTTTTTTTTTAATATTAGATGAACCTAAGTCAACCTGGATCAACTTGCCAAACATGTGACCTAGGTCATGAGATCATAATAACCTCATATAAAGCAAATCGAAACAAGTTATGAAACCAGGTTTTCAAATAGTCTAATATTGAATGATAAAATTAGAAAATAAACACATTTAAATAAAACCCAAAAAAAGATCCAATTTAACTTGAGTAAAAAAAAATTGCATTGTGTAGGAGTTGATTTAGTGTGACCCGGTCAACTTGATGGGTCCAAAAGTAATCCAAATCATCGTTAAAAATATAGTTTGACTAAAAAAAATTTCAAGACAATATTTTTTTAAAAGAATATTTAGACAAAAACATATTGAATCGACTCAAATCAACCCGGTTTAACCTACCAAATCCAAGACTAGAATTATGAGATCGGGATAACCTCATAAAAAGTAAATCAAAACAAATTATAAAACCCAATGTCCAATCAACTAAATATTGATGGATGAAACTATAAAAGAAACTTCAATTAAAAAAGACAAAAAAAAAAACAATTCGAGTCAACTTGGGTTAATGTACCAAACCCATAATCCGGATCACGTGACTAAGATAAACCTATGGAAAGCAAGTCAAAATAAATTATGGAGTCCAAATCTCAATCAACTTAATGTTGAAGGATAAAATTAAAAAAAAATCAATTAAAAAAAGATTAAAAAAAAGACCTGAGTCAACTCGTCAAGCCCACAACTTAGGTAATGAGATTGAGATAACCTCATGAAAAAAGAAAGAATACAAATAAAAATATGAAGGCTAACTCCAAATCAATCGAATGTTGAAGGATGAAATTGGAAAAAGCAAAAATCCAACTTAAAAAAAGGCAAAAAAATCCTGAGTTAACCCACCAAACTCATGTCACGAGTCATGAGACCGAGATAAGCAAACCCAATGTTGAATAATAAAATTGAAAAAAAATATTAAACCTTAAAATAAAGCAAAAAAAAAAAAAGCATTGTTCAAGTGAATAATGTTTTGTAAAAAAGGGAACAATGAATTCCTCTTCTTAATTAGTTTTTGTTAACTAGCTACTGGACTTGCGCTTCACCGCAGGCCAGATATTTTTTCCAACGAAAAAATTGAACATGTAGGCTTTTTCAATATTTGTCTTACATAAAAAATATTAAATGTAAATCAAAAAATTTATGCATAAATATAATTAAATAAATTAAGAACCATACATGTCAATAAATGAAAAAAAAATCATTAATGATAACTAAATATGTATCTGAAATGGTTAACAGGTGAATGTAGATCAAGATATTTGATCTCGCAACATAGACCATGTATATAAAATTGATTGAATAAAATCAAAGGGAAAAAATATTTTGCAAGGTTGAATTTATTAGAAATATTGTCAAAAAATAAATATTTTTAAAAACAAATTTCAATTGCATAAAATATAAAAAATTATAGATGAATTACAATAATCTCTTCAAAAATTAAATACATATAAAATAATTAAAAAACAATCACTATTTGAAAAAGCTAAATGCAAAAAATAAAAAATTAGAGAAAATAGGTATTAATTTAAATATAAATGGATTTTTTTTAAAAGCATGATTTTTTTAAAAGGCAAGATTACCAAAAGAAAAAAGAAAAGAAAAAAGAAATGGCCTAGCAAGCCTAGCCACCGTTTGGTTTATTTAGAAAGGGCTCACTCGTGCGTGCTTCTTTAAAAAAAAAATACAATTTGGGTAGATGATATGTCACCCACCCTGATATTTTTTAAAGAAAAAAATACATATGACTCGTCATTTAGTTTCCCCATATTTTGGCCACTATAGTGGTTGAAAAATTATGGTCTATTGTTTTTTTTTCATCGAGAAACCTATTTTTCAACTCAGTTTGATCCAAAACATATAGAAAATACCCTAAAAACCTTAATAAACCAATAAAAGGCCTTAAACAACCTAAAAAACCGCCTAAAAAGCTGAAAATCAACTTGAAATAAAAAATCTTCTCGACTTTAGATCTAGTTTTTAAGTTAAAAAAACAACTAAGTAGAACTCTCTTCACCAAACTGATCATGTTGACACCAAGATTTATTATTTTAGTTGCCAAAATCAATATTAATTTTAATTTTCTCTTTCTATCGCTAAAATCAAACGATCTATCTCTCTTGTCTCTATAATCAGTAGCTAAAATATAATAAAAATAAATTTTTATATTAAAATTAAATTGCAAGAATATTTAGGGATCAAATGAGTATAATTTTAAAAGTTCGAGAGTTAAATTGATAACTGTAATTTTCACCACCTTTTCCATAATTGTCATTCTTCATTCAATTTTATTATTGATCAATAAATTTAAATTAATTATCCTTTAATTTAAGCCCACAAAAATATAACTATTGAATAAAGTTTGAGAAATAAAATAAAAAATAATTCATTGTGTACAATAAAACATGAAAATTTGAACAATGTTTATGCACGCTCAAATCCCCACGCGCATGTTAGCAACCATCCACCTGACATCTGTCTTTAAAAACCCAACAAATTTAACAAATAGCAATAAGATAAATAAAAAAATAAAAAAATAAGAAATTCTCTGAATATCAAATCATATGATCATCTCCTAGGGCCTAGGGCTTCTTCTCTGCACAACTGTACACACTCTCCCTCTCTTTAAATACGGTCCGGTTCCTCCCGAAGGTCGGATCTCCTCTCACCCTCTCTCTCTCTCTTCAAAACTGAAATTCTCCTGGTTTCACGGAAGAACTTCTTCTTTACTAAGGAAAAAATAAAAAAATTGTCGAGTCGAGAGATAGTAGTAACTATGGTGAAATCAGCGAAGTCTCAGCTCGACGAAGAAGATGAACCTGAAGACTACGACTCGTCGTCCTACAAAGGTAACGTCAACGTACACAATTCTTTTTGTTTTTAAAATGATTTTGTTGACTAATGTCATAAATATATATAGGGGAAGTAGTGAAACCAGAGAGTAAAAGCAGCGAGCCGAAGGCGAATGCGAACCGGTCCAAGCATTCTGAGACAGAGCAGCGTAGAAGGAGCAAGATTAACGAGAGGCAATTTTTTTTTTGAATTACATGAAATTTTATAAAAATGATGACGATTGTGCTATTTCTACTATCAATTGCGGAATGTGCGTTGTTTTAGGCTTAATTGGCGAAGGAATGATTTAAGAAATTTCATAATTTGATGATATTTTTGTTTCAATTTGTTAAAATTTAGTGACTAGACACTAGAGATTTTTTTCTTAAAGCTTTCGCGGTATGAGTATTTTGCATTTGATTACTAATGCATCACTCTTTGATTTTATATATATATAACTTGACATAAATACTTTAAAATAGGAGTTGTTTTTGGCTCATTGATGACATGTTTTGTCAAGCAGGTTCCAGGCTTTGAGAAATCTTATTCCTCAAAATGATCAGAAAAGAGATAAGGCTTCGTTCTTGTTAGAGGTGAACCGATCAAATAAGTTTCATTTTTTTTTCTTTCATTTTGGTTTTGAATTTCTGCTTCGATTGAAAGTTTTTTTAATTTTATGCAGGTTATAGAGTACATTCAGTTTTTACAAGAAAAGTTACAAATGTATGAGGGATCATATGAAGGTTGGAGTCAGGAGCCAGCTAAATTATTGCCATGGGTAAACTTTCAATTCTGAACATGCTCTTGTCCGTGTGGGTGTTATTGCTTTTGATTAACATTAGTCTGCTTGGTGCTATTTACCATCACTTATAGTATACTTACCTCTGTTTAAAACCTCATGAAACGAGAAAGGATGTTTATGTTAGTTTTCGAGTCGGGAACAACTGTTGTTGGATTGTCCAAAAGAAATAGTAGCTGAGTCCTTTTTGGCTTGAATTTCCTATTATATGATCTTTTAACTTGATTATTTTCTTAAAAAATGACTGTACGCTGCCAATTCAATAACAAACTAGGGTATGGAATAAAACAACTTCAAGGATAGATGAACTTCATTTGTGCCTCTTTGTCTGCGCATTTGAAGGATAGATGAATTATGTTTCTAATTCTTGCGCCTAACATGCATAGTAGGCCATGCAAGGTGGGTTTAATGGTCATAACCAGGAGAGGGATTATTGCTTGGGTACGGATGTGCTCACAATTTACAACTTTGAGAACATTTAAAACACATCCATTGAAGTTCACTGATTTTGATTAAGATATGCACATTTTAATGGGTTCCTGTGTGCTTTTTACATACAGCATAATAGCCAAAATGGGATAGTGATGACTTCCTTGGTACCTTTATTTTTTCTAACTTTTATATTCTAAAGTATATTTAAAATGTGGATGGCTTTCATAATTTGTAAACAAGCCAATAAATGTTTTCTTGTTTTCATTACTAGTCCAATTCTGATTTCCTGAAAGTTAAGGTTTCTTATAAACGACTTAGTCATGATATATTGAGGTTTTGCTGCATGTACTCGCCTGTTCATTTTGGAATGTTGAAGATGCGACCTTGGTTTAAAGTGCAGGACTGAGAGTTTCAAGGCTTTCGATGATTTGGGGTTTGGTACATTGCATGACTTGCATACTGGCATTTGAATGCATGCATTTGTAGGCTAAAAAAAAACATTCTCATTGGATCTAGTGGCCTAGGTTCCAAAGGTGTTCTCATCAACTTTTTAATCTGGACCATATGATGGGCAAATTACACATCAAATGTTAGTGAATTTTAGTGAACAGAGGGAGGGCTATTCATCTTATGTTCACTGATCACAGTAAGAACAGAAAATGCATGTGTTGTTCTCTTTGTTGAATATTTTATAGACATGAATTGTAATCATGACCGCTTTATATTTGATTGTGGGGCATATTGTTCCCTATACTGTTCTCCCTTCCAAATGGTTTTTTTTTTCCTTTGAAACAGAAGATTGATCGTGCTTCTGCCGAAAGCCTACTCGATCATACACAAGTTATGAAAAATGGTTCTGCTCATGAGAATAGTGTCATGCTTGCAAATGTACATAACTCAATAGAATCTGACATGGGCGCTGCTGCAATGTACAAAACATTGGATCATCCCCATGGGCCCACCAACCCAGCAATTCCATTTGATGTGCAGACACCATCGAATGTATTTGCTGCTGTTGGGAGGGGTGGTTTGCCTACACAGTCTTTGCAGGAATCTGTTTCTGACGTTGAGAACATGGCTTACCAGCTTCAATCCCAGCTGTTGCACGGTAGACCATGCGCTACTGAGTGTTCTACTCCAAACAATACACTGAATGGACAGGAGGACTTGGCGAGTGACAGTCTATCAGTTAATATCTCAAATGCCTATTCTCAACAGTGAGCATCTGCCCATCTCTTAATAATTCTGTTGCATTAGTAATTGTGAAACGAGCCATTAACCATGTTCTTGGAATAAATTCACTTCATGGTCATGCTTATTATGGAACTAGCATGTTTGGTCATGTATACTTTGCACTGACCTTACCCGTGGGAGATCAGGAAAGAAAATTCATGGTTGTCTAACACCATCTCAAAAACTTAGAAGAGTTTGATGCAAGTATCTATGTAAGAATTGTCTAGGCTAGTAACTTGGTCAATAAAGTTTTTACCTCGATGTTGTCTGCAAGTTTATGTTTTCAAATTTCATGCACCGCTTATCTGGGGTAAGGTTTTTGTGCAAGGTAAATTGGTGGGTCATCACGAGGGTTACTTGAACTTGTATAATATGAGGTGTAATATATGCCAATGATTATTCCCTTGTTTATGGTTTGATTTTTTTTTAGGGATGTCGATTTTGTTGGAACAAATTGATTTTGAACTTCAGAATTCATACTAGTTAATGCGGTATTAATAGTAGTCTTAGCAATCATTCCTGCTATCAGTTCATTTTGCTGTTAAGTAGTACTGTAAAGAGATCCTGTAGATGCTGTTATAGAATGGGTTTTTGGTGTTCAACAGGATATTGAATACTCTGACCCAAGCACTACAATCCTCTGGTGTGGATCTAGCACAGACAAGCATCGGAGTGCAAATTGATGTTGGCAAACGAGAAAATAGTACAACTGCTGTGGCACCCAGTTCAAAGGTTTATTTCTATGATCCTAAACTAATTATTGGAAGCCCTATACGATTCCATGATTTTCGAACAAGGGTAGCATATTTGCTTTGTGATCTCTCTCTCTTTCTCTCTTGAAAAAAAGGAATTGGCAATTTTATGATCCTAGACTAGAGTTTTGGAAGCCCTCTGATGCCATGATTTTTTAACAGAAACCCTTTATGATGCGGTGATATATATTTTTTTTTTCTGAGGATCAGGTAAACCAGTATCTAAGCAATCAACTACTCGTGCAAGATGGAGTTGGGAGCAGTGCAGAAAACTCAGAACAAGCTCATAAGAGGCCTAGAAGAGAAAAATGCTAGTGTATCATTCGGCTCACAGTGTATCTACCAGCTTGATCACTTCATTTGGTCCTACAGAAAATTCGGTGTTCGTTTTTGGTGTGCATCATCCACAGCCAGGTTTGGATCAGTTGTACATGTATGTATTATATATGCTCTTTGGCTTGTTTCCCAGTGGCGTGGAGTATCCTGGAAGAAAGTAAGAATGAGAACTTATCTTCCCTGTTGGTTTTCTCATTTCAGATAGAGGCTTTTCCATACGTATAATAAGAAGCTGCTTGGTTTTACCATGCATGAAAAGCTCTTACCTTGGATTTTTTTTTCTTCCTTCTTTTCCTTGCCTCTTTATCTTAAGCTGGTGCTTGGTGGACTGCACCAAATTGTTACAGATTATGCCGAATTCTTTTCATTCCTCAGCCCGAGATTCTATCCCTCGAGTGCAACTGAGCTTTAAGCTGATCATGGCCATCTAATATTGTTGATGTTAAAAATATTTCAACCGAAATTAGAAAGCCAAGTGGAAGAATGAATTTGTGATGTTGTGCGCAAATGGTCAGATCAATTTCTTCATATTATAAGGTCTTGAAGAGGCCAGACATTTGTTTTGAAACAGGTAGACTTCCATGACAACGAGAGCTCCAAATTGGATGACGCAAAATGGGTTGATTTCAGGATTGGCTTTCCGGTTCCGTCCTTCACAACGGCGGATTGATCTTAGACAAGCTCGAGGAACACACACGTTCACCAACATGAATATTTAGCGATACAAGTAACTCTTACATCATAAGCTCTTGTGTTCTCAAATCATCGTCGAGTTTTTCACTGCCCATAAAGACTAGTGCACTCATTGACAGTTACAATTGTTTTGTGGAGAAGGCAGCCGGAGGTAATTGATACACTGAAATAGCCATTTTTGCAGGTGCGTAAAACGATCTACCAGCATGAATGTTAGTGTATCGGTAAAATGAGCGATTACCTATGACTAAAATGTTCGGCAAAGCTTTAATCTAGAGAGGTTCCTTCAATATAACGGGGTTATGTGAAGGACCGACCTCCATCACAGCCTCCAAAGCCAATCCTTTCCACCTTTTATCATTGGCATTCCTTATTTCCTCTCATCTTTGACCTCCTCCCATCACCTCCCAGTCTCGTCTACTTCTGAAGTACCAACTACAGGAACGCTTGCCGCTAAACTCCCCACTGTTGGGTTCCATCCACAAGGCGTCACAAAACATCCTATTGATTTGTAAGTAGCAACCCAACGGAAAAATTTTGTAGGTATTTTTCAATAGAAACGGTGATGGAATTAAAAAAATATAAAAAAAATTCATCAGCAATTCTATTTGTATTTTTGACGTGTTAAAATTGTTAATGAAAATTCCATCAGCTATTTTAAAATCAATTAAAACCTGATAGTCCCCTCTCCCTATTTCAACTTCTTCATAGAACCCTACCTCTCTCTTTACACTTCTGCCGCCATAGTCATTAATGTCTCTGTCCTTGGTGCCGCTTGAACTTGGTATCCTAATCTCATTAGGTGATTTAAATTACTATAAATCCTAATTTTTTTTTGTTTTTTGTTTTTTTATATATAATTTTAACTTGATTTGTGTTAATGGAACTTGATTGTAATGCTTTATGTTTGTATGGAAATAATGGTTCATGCCTTATCATATGTTGATTTGAAAAAAATGAAAATATGGTCACAAGGTTGATAACATTTGCTTGTTAGGATACAAATTTAGCATGAGGAAAAAAGTAAATTTGAGTTACATGGTTTTGATTTCTCACAGTGGTGCTAGGATAGTGTAAGTTTTCTTTGTAAAAGTTTGTGGCCATTTGATTATGCTATTTCAACAAACACATGGCCATTCTAGCCTTTGTTACATCTTAATTAGAAGAAGGAAAGAAAGAAAACAAACAAAAAACCCTTTATAAACCAGTCATAAGTCTATAGAAGTTTTAGGTATCATTTATTTATGTGGTTGAGCTGCACTTTTAAGAAAAAAAATGAAAAATAAAATTTTAATTAATTTTTTTTTATGTTTTTTAATCGTTTTAATGTATTAATATAAAAAAAATTATTTTTATATGTTTTCAAGTAAAGAACACTTTAAAAAGCAACCGTTATCACAATATCAAACACTATCTAAAAAGAAAAGGAAGTAAAGAAAAAAGCAAACTACTTTATTACATTTTTGCAAATCAATGAAACCCAGCAGTACTATTGGTAGCCCTTTTGTTTGAGAGGATGTCAGGGGGTGGAGATGGAAGCATGGTGAATGCCTAATATTCCACTCGTTGCAGCTGCAACCAATATATTCCTAAAATGTGTTTTGCTTCAACTAGTCGCAATAATATCATTAATGGAGATAATCTCCGAATCAACATTTTTTTTTTCTCCCTTCACTACATGATTTGAATGAGATTTTTTTATTTTCTTCTTTGTTTTTTTTAATGTCATTCTATCATCCTTGGGGTTCACATAATATCATGATTCAAGAAAAAGACAAAGATGTAACCTTGTTCTGTATATAATTTGCAGAGAAAACCCTATAATCAAATTTAATATATATGCTTGTTATGAGAATATTGGGTTGAAAAAGATTTTTTCTTATTGTATATTAATTGTTTTTTTAGATTTCATATATCAAAGAAGAAAAGACACTTGTTATAGAAGTTAACGATAAAGGCCAATATGAACAATAGAGCCATAATCTCTTTTGCCATAAACATTGTATCAAGCAAAATTGTTGTAGAATGGAAGGGCAATCTCACTATGTAATTAATGTTTGTTTTCTTTAAAAAAAATATTGAAGCTATTTAGTTGTATCGGGTTATTTTAAGTTTTAAATTAAATTAAAATGGTTTCATTGAATTGATTTTCAGGTTTACCAATATTGAAGCTACATATTCAATCATATTTACAATAAAATCATCAGTCGAAGAACCACTATTTTAATAGAGCTATCTTTATGAGTATCTTGAATTGATGAATATGGTAGAAGTTGGGTGAAAAAAGTTTAAGGTTAAATAAATAATCTCTTAATAGTTTTTTAGATTTTCAAAACTAATTAATGTAAGGAAAAATTTTGTTTGGATGATAACAATTAAGTAATGGTCAGAAAAGTATAAGAAAATCACAGTACAATTAGATAAGTATCAATAAAAAATATTATATTATTGTAAACTTGTATTTTTATTCTGTTTAACAAATTTTTATACCAGGTTGCGTGATTTGTGGTATGATGCCTATAAACAAGTAATTAATAAAGCCAGCTTTGATGACATATGATAAGTGCAAAATATACATATGTTTTTACTCCTCTTACATTATGTTTTTTTAATGTATTTTGAGCTTATTTGAGTTTATTGGAAGTTATTTTTATGAGTTGGCATGTCTAAGAGACTTTGTGAATTAATTGTTGAAGATAAGAAATTTTGCATTTTATGTTCTGAACCTAGTTTCTTGTGATAGGTTTTGCACCACGTTAGAGTTCCCGAATGAGAGTGTGGGCTTAATCTAAGTCGAAGTACACATGTCAAGCTTTCCAGGAAGGTATTATAGGCAAACATCCAATCTCATTTAGATCTTTAATCATATCTGCAAACTCAGGCCAGAATCCTATTCACAGCAGGATTCTCTGCTTTCACATTAGATATTCAAACGGGAATATCTTGAGATTCCAATATCTAAATCAGGCAATTCAATACCCAAATTCATCTACATATTTAGGACTACAATTTTCATGCAGGACTCCAAGTCAAATAAAATCGTTTTAAATGCCAAACTCCAGACGCAATCTGAAGAACGAGATGAGTCTCTTGATCTGATCAGGAAACTAACAGTGTCGAACATCTCACTATAGCTGAGAGTTTGACATAAAAACGGTCGGCCTTAGGACCCAAGAAAGATGCATATCAAGCCTCTAACATGTCATGAACGAATTAATACAGTTGGGATGATCAGATAGTGCAAGAAACCAAGTAAGAAAGAAAGTCTAAGTTGCAGCAGAGTTGGAATTATAGCGAGTTACGACGACGGTAGAGTCAGTTTTCAACACAAATTCTAATAGATTTATCTAACCTTAAGGACCAGATAAAGAAGGAAAGAACTAAGTGTCATGAAGACTTCTAATTAGCCTAATAGTCCTGAAGAAATTTGACAGCTAAGAGGGAGGATAAATAGAGCAGAACACAGTTGAAACAGGGTCCAAAAAACATTTCTTTCTTCTCTGCTTTTGTCAATTTTTCAAAAACTATGAACTAAACTCCTGAATTCAGTTCAAAAAGGACACACACCATCTCCATTAGCAAGTTGTGAGAAGTAACGTTATCATTGTAATTCTTTTATATTCAAATATTTATTTTTCCTTGATCAGAATTATGTTATTGATTGTTATTCAAGCTTATTGAATTGTTTTGAGATGGCATGTATGCTTTCTAGTTTCTTTCAAACCGTAATTGTTGTTAGGGACTAGATTAAGAAGCAAAAGAATTAATTTGATTGTTGTAACTCTCATCTTGATTTATTAGGGAAGAATAAACTAAGTTAAATTGTCAAGTTTTTGAACTTTTGCTTAGAATAAGTGCACAAATTTTATTCCTAAGACTACTGCCGAATGAATGAAAATTTTCTTCAATATTACATTCGCTTGATGGTAAGAAATTGATTAGAGAGCTTTTCCTAATTAATGTACTCGTAATCTCATCGATTTCCCGCAGCTTTAAGGAATATCAAATTTATTTACTTGATATGAAAAAATATTTATTTTACTTCGATGATCAAAAAATTTATAGGAATGGATGTGTGAACCCTTGAACTGATTTAACAACATATCAATTTATTATTTTTGGAGTTGTTGTTTCTTGGATTTTTGATTCAAATCCCCCATTCTTTCTCATTTTAGTATATTGTAGGAAGATTAAATGAAATTTCCCTTGAGTTCGACCTGGTTTTCACGATCATACTATAAATTCATTTTGTTTGTGATAGTTAAGTTATAATTATATTTTGGTGGTTCCGACGACCGACTAACATAACGATGTGGAGAAATTATAAACCAAGGCATGTCATGGAGCATAATTAAGCATTGTTTCAAGATTTGATGGCATTAAAAGGTTTTAAAAAATGCTTATAATTAAAGACTCATGATAGAAATAGAGAAACTCATGGTTTGATGAGCAAGCACACCAGATGAGTGCATCCATTTATGAACCATGCAAAGCACCTAGAAAGAGCTCATTGTTATATATTTTATTATTTTTAAAAAAATTAATTAAATATTATTAAAATAAAGTATTTAATTTGAAGGAAAAATAGTTTGGACGTAAACCGACTTTATAAACTTATATGAGAAAACTCATATAAAGAAGGGGGATATGGGGGAGGGGAGAAAAAAGTTTGTCAATAAAAGAGTAGAAATGTCTGTTGTAAGTTTTTCTTTTTATAATTATTATTAAATTACTAATGTTTATTTGCATCATTAATATGAATTTAGGATTTTGACTTGTTTTTTCTTATTTTGTAGGATAAATGTAATTCCAGCATGACTGTAAAATTTAGCAAAGATACTTCCATCTTATGATCTTTAATTATGGTTGAAGGTGATACAATGATGGATTCAACAGAAATCATGTTTATGATATGTTTATGACATCGACCTGAGAAATGAGAGTAGACCATACTATTTTAATTGTAGACAAACCACATCCCATCCTAAGTCATACATCTTGATAAGTTGGTCAAAAAAAAGTTTCAGTAATAACTAAAAGTAAAATTGCCCAATTTAAGGAAAAAAAATAAGAGTATGATTCAAATTTGAAAATGGGATGTACTGGGAGTAAGTACGTGCATATATGGCCTTACCCTTACATTTACCTCCCATTCCAGGACCTTCTAGTTTGGGATCTCTTCCTCTCCCTATACCTCAATTTTTTTAGGAATTTATGTCTTGTTTAGGAAACATTTGAGTATGAAATATTTAGATGAATGATGAAATATGAATTATAAAATCTTTGTTATAGAGATGCAATTTTGTTGTGATTGTGATTTTTATTATTATTTTGATTTTAGGATGAAAAAAAATACATTTAGGATTATAACAACTAAACAATAAAAAAAAATATTGAAAATACCGACAGAAAGTAAATAATCTATCAGCATTTTAATCAAATTCATGATCCAGGTCACTGGTTTGATGTGTTAAGTTGTGAAACCCGAGTCAATTTAATATATCTCTTTCTCAATATTTTTTTAAAAAAATATTATCTGGAATTATATTTTTTAAATCAAACCTTGTTTTTTTACCCATCGTTCATGTTGTCTTTGAACCCATTATGTTAACTAAATCACATCATGACAACTCTCACATGATTAATTTTAAATCAAAACTAAGCATTAAAACAAGTCTAAAGATATCTTAACCATGTATAGGATTTTTTAACCATGTATAGGATATCATAGCATGGCTATAAGATATCTTAACCATGTATAGGATTTTTTATTATTATTATTATTCTCCATCATAAAACAGGTTAGAAGCTCAAAGAAATTGAGTGGTGATTGCTGAGCATGAGATTCATACTCCCACAATATTTCAGGTTTTGGCAGCTGCATGAAACATTGAGAGGCAGCAAAAGGAACAAAATTCGAGAGACGCTAACATTGAAAGATTTTCCACCAACACATTTAATTCAACAGAAGAAAAATAATAGATCAACAGGCTTGGAATCCTTGAAGATTAGGTGGCCCTCACCCACATTCAGCAAATATTACCATTATCACGAAGCAATTAGCACAGAACAAAGGTGATATAATGAGCTCTGCTATTATTATTAAGCAACTATTTTTTTCATGTATGTTTCACTTCCC
The DNA here is from genome assembly GCA_019202695.1 of Populus x sibirica. Classification (NCBI taxonomy): domain Eukaryota; kingdom Viridiplantae; phylum Streptophyta; class Magnoliopsida; order Malpighiales; family Salicaceae; genus Populus; species Populus x sibirica. The sequence goes on from JAGMVL010002080.1 coordinate 331,218, forward strand.
ATGAAGACTCTGCACTCATCATTATTTACTCTTTCAGACTGCTCAAATATTGTAACATCACACCTAAAAAAAAAAAATATCTATAGCCGGAGCATATTAAGGTAGTTGATACCTAATTTTGCACGACATGTTTTTAGAGTTTATAGACTGCCAAGAATAAAACTGTAAGGCATGAAAATCGGGTTGAGTTGAATAATAACAGTCAATATTCTATAAGAGGGAGTGAGTGGGCGTTACAAATTTTACAGGATGTGTTTTTAGAGTTTATAAATTGCCAAAAATAAAATTATAAGACATGAAAATCGGGTTGAGTTGAGTCATAACGAGCAATGTTCTATAAGAGATGAGTGTGACATCCTTACAAATATACTTTCTCAAAACATTGAGATATCAGGAAGAAGTGCTTGCTGTCTCAATGATTATGGTTCTCTCTGTTCCAAACCATTAACTTGATTTTCTACTGACTGCTATCGGCTTCGCATCATGACAGCACCTCCTTCGTACTAATGTGAGGCAAACTTACTAAGTTCTTCCGTTTATTTATAGAAAATAATTTCTTATTGAAAAGTAATTTTTTTTTAAAAAAAAGTGAATTTTTATTTAAAATGTTTATGATAAATTAAAAAATATTTTCTAGTATTTAGTTATATCATGAAAAATAAACTGGAAAATAATTTATTAATGTTTTTTTTCAAGTTTATTAAAATAATAAGAAACAAATCTTCTAAATTTAAAAGTTGAATAAGAATGAAATTGAAAAAAAAAATATAATTTCATAAATTATCTTAAATAAAATAAATATTAATTAAAATAATAAAAATCAAATCTAACAGATAAAAAAATTGAAAGATGATGAAATTAAAAAAATAATAATTATAATTTCATAAATTAATTCAAATAAAATAAATAACAATAAAAAGAATGAGGATCAAATTTGATAAATAAAAAATTTCAATTAAAAAAAATAATAAGAGAAACGTACATAATAGTCATAAAAATAAGGACTAAAATTTATATAAAAATCAAATTAAATCAAATTTTAAAAGATAAAATTAAAAAAAAAATTCAAAACAAAAAACATAACAATTAAAAGTTTGAGGACCAAATTTAATATAATCAGTCAATAATATAATATTTTTAAAATTTTCATAACTTTTAGAAAGTGTTTTTCACCCAAAATTTTTAAAAAATAAACTTTCCTGAAACAAAATCAAAATTTTCTTTTGATTAAAAAATGATTTTCGTTAAACAATTTTTTTAATTAAACACAACATAGAAAAACCACTTTTCCCAAAAAAAAAAAAACGACAACACGGTTTCGCTTCCTACAAAGGTTGGCTGGGCTCTTCTTTGCTCATGAATTCATAGATCAACACGGTTTTTTTTGTTTATCTAACACAATATCCTAAGAAAAATACAGAGATTCTGGGAATACAGCCTTCTTAACAAAGACACCTGCAAAAGGACCAGGCTAGAAATGAGAATTCAACGTACTTTCTATGGAAGGATAAAACATCTCATTAAATACATATATCGGGGCACATCATCCATGTTGTTTACAAAAAAAAAAAAAAAAGACACATGCTCTCAATTGCAGCAATTGCAATTTTCAAATCTACAGCGCTATCATGAAATGTCTCATTAGAAAGAGTTTTTCATAATAAAAAAAGAAAAAGAAAAAGAAAATTCTACAAAACTTGAAAGTGCTGATGTAGTGATGTGTCGCAACAAGAATTATCAACCTCGATAACTCCTGCATCTCGGTTTGGTTGAGGCATTTATAACTGACCTCACTCTATGCACCAACTGGTTGCTTCTGAGCAGATGCAATACCCTTCTCAATGCTGGCCTTCAGTTCAGGCTTGAGAGCTTCCAGTGCCTCCTGTTCATACGTAGTCAGCCCTTGGAGGTCAGATGAAATGAGAGCTTCAACCCCCTTCCTTCCAAGTTTTACCCTAGAAGCAAAGAATGGAAGCTCAGTAAGATCAGATTGCACAAACGAGCACTCATAGACATCAGCATCCCCATCCAAAGCACGAAGAGAAGATTCGACAAATCTGGCTGCGGCGTATGCCATTGACAGGGTTGCAGACCCTGCCCCTGCCTTTGCCTGCACAACTTCTGTCCCTGCATTCTGGATCCTTACAGTTAGCTCCTGCACTTCCTCATCAGTGAAACTAACAGAGGGTTTTGTCTTTGATAGAAGGGGAAGAATAGTTATCCCTGCATGCCCTCCCACCACTGGCACATCCACGTCAATAAGCTTGAGGTTTTTCTTCTGAGCAACAAATGTATTTGCCCTCACGACATCAAGTGTAGTAACGCCAAAGAGCTTCTTTGGATCATACACACCCTTCTTCTTCAAAACTTCAGCTGCAATTGGCACTGTAGAGTTTACTGGATTGCTGATAATGTGGATGAAAGCATCAGGGCAGTTATCAGCCACAGCCTCAACCAAGTTCTTCACTATGCTGGCATTGATGTTGAAGAGGTCATCCCGGGTCATACCAGGCTTCCTTGGAATCCCAGCAGGTATGACAACAACATCGACACCCTTCAGAGAATTGGGTAACTCAGAAGCCCCTGTGAAATCCAAAACTTGCGCAGGGGTATTACAGTGACTGATGTCAGCAGCAACTCCCTTGACATTTGCTATATCATAGAGGTGCAGGGCTGAAACCAATGGAGACATCTTAACTAGAAGTGCTAGGGGCTGGCCTATTCCTCCAGCAGCTCCAAGAATTGCCACTTTGTAAGATGCCTGTGGGTTTAGGTGATACTGTGACTTTTGGCTTGATTTTTGAGCTTTTGGTACAACAGAGCCTTGAAGGGCTGCGCTACTTTCCTTGCCTAAGAAAGATGACTCTGACTCACACTTCACAAACGTAGCTGCCTTGAGACCACTGAAGGTTGCAAGTGATTTCTGGGACTTGAATCTTACAGCTGAAGGTTTTGATTGTGGGAGTTGGCTTGCTTTGGTGCCAAAGGCGACAGTAGATCCAGCTGAAAAGGTAACTGCTGACGTTGCCGCCATCTTGTAAATCTGTTACATAAGAACAGTTAAAGGTTTAGCTATAAACACAAGCGTCAGTTAGCTTAGCTACAGGTGATACAAGCCAGTTAACCTCCAAATAAATCCTAACTAATAACTAAGACGCAACCTCAAAAGTTGCTTCAGGTTGCTATGGTTTTAATATCTGAAGAAACTCATAAGTGCTATTTTACAGGATCAAAAAATGTTTATAGCCCAGTGCATGCAATCGATTCGGTGTACGCAAATTTCAAAGTTTAGGTGTTCAAAAGAGATAGTGATATAATCCAATTTAATATGAATTCTTTGGTTGTGAACATTTTTTCTCTCTCTAAACAAAAGCCAATATGCCATCACCTATTCATTATATGAAGAAGTCAAACAATAAACCAATCAACTGAAAGGAAAAAACTGTGTTCTTGCAACCAAGATATTAAAGTTTAGCCCAAATTGGTATGTTGAACAAGCCTTTGTAATTCAATCTAAATATGAAAGAATCACATATCAACATGGTTAAGAACATAAAAAATTGTCACATTCGTTTCTCTCTTACATGAAGAGATATAAATTTGAATATAAAACCATGCCCAAAACTGACTTATACATTCTATTATTCATCTATATTCAGAAAATATTGGATCAAAACAGCAAAAAATTTAGAAGGAATTATGGGTTGGAAGAATAGCATTTTTATCAAACTACAGTATACTTTGCATATATATATATATATATATATATATATATATATATAACCATCTTTTTTGTGTGTGTGTTTTACAATGAGAGAGAAGTTTATTCTACTTCATCCAAAAGATAAATACGTAGTTCATCGCTGTCTGGTGATCTAAACTTGTAAAATACATGTAGAACATAAAAAAAATAAAAAAGAAGAAGAAAAAAAGAAAAAACAGATTAACAAAACCAAGCAACCTTATTGTTTGAAGGCAACAAAATCCTAATCTTGAAGCATAGCAGATATGCATTTCATAACTCACTACATGTATTTGTGACAACTGACAAGCAAGTTGGGATTATATACACAAAGCAGTTCATCCATACATTTGTTACTAAGAGCCCATCTGAAAAGGCATATTTACACAAAGCAGGGATGCTCTTGAAAACAATTCAAATCAGCAAAAAAAGGACTAAAATGAATAACTTTCGAAACATCACAGGCTAAACTGTAAATCATGCCATGTCATCTTCAACCTCAACCAGACCTGAAAATCATGTTTCACTAAAAACCAATGTTTCCCATCTACTATTCATCGTCAAAATCACAACAAAACACGCAAAATTTAGTTTAAAGCAATAACCAGTTAATCAAGTTTTATTTAGATTGATGCAAAACACTTGAAAAAGAAAATCCACAAACATATAATTCAAATATTCTCTCTCCCCTCGTTAACCTTAAGATTCACTATCGAGTCGAATCTTGTTTAATAAGCAATGAAAACCCCAGATCCAAACCTCAAGATTGATCTATATCTCATGCAAGGAAATTCTTTCAAATTAAAACCATACCCTGCATAAACGAAAGCAAAAACAACAACTTTAAAAGCTGCAAATAGAAAAATTCAAAGAAGATGCATGAAGTTGGCAAGTGCTTTACTTACCTCTTTGAAGAGAAGAAGAGAGAAAAGTGTGAGTTTATAGTGCAAAAACCAAAGCTAATTTAAGCTTTTGCAGAAACCCGAAGGGGTGAGGGTGTTGCTTGATGTTATTCAAGTGTCAAAGTGATGAATAAAATAATGATATAAACACCCCTAGGAAGCCCTGCCCCTGACGGCCTGACCTCTCAGCCATTTTTATACCATGGAAATTTGTTGCTTCCCATTGTAACTTGTCAGACGAGAACAAATTTTCTTATTGGGGTTGGTGATCAAAGTAAGCACATCAAACGGTTTAAAATCGTGTCACGTGGCGTAATCTTATATGTTAATTTCTTTGGAAAATCAGACGGGCTTTTATTTCCATTTTTTTTCCTATTTGGGTATGGGCTGAGTGCTTAGTTTTGGGACAACGACCCACCCGCACCTGTCTTGTATGTTTTTCAGCTGCAAGGCCTTTTATGCTTTTGTGCGTTTCGCAAGATCATTTTTTTAAAAATATAAAAAAAAATATTAATAGCATATGAATTTTTTTTTAACAGTATCAGTAATCTCCGTTAGACAGATTAATTTTGAAATTTTCTGGCATAACTTTTTGTTTAACTTAAATTTTTAATTAAATTGCATGGAAGTTGACATGAAGTGAGATCAATAAAAGTATAACTTAGGTTTTTTTAAAAACTTCAAGATTATAGATTTTAAAAATATATATTAAGATGACATTAGATTAAATCGACCTCAATCACCCCGCAAAATTGGTCATAGATTCCATTGGATTTAATAATTTTTTTTATAATTTTTTTTATTTAATTATATGATAAAAAAAAAACATATCCTTGCAAAATCGACCATCAAATTAAAAATATATATTTATTTGATATTGTGATAACCCTATAGAAAGTAGACAAAAACAAATCATGAAGTCTATTTCTCAATCAATCTAATATTGAAAGATAAAATTAAAAAAAAATCAATTAAAAAAATTAAAGGATAAAAAACTATTAAAAAAAACATATTGGGTTCGATGGGTAAACCTTATCACAAACCTATGAATCGGGTAACTTGGTGAACACATCAAACTCGTAAGATGGGTTATAGACTCAACTAGAACTAATAACTTATTTGTTTTAACTATATAATAATAAAAATAGATGATCACAAAATCAAATACCAACCCAATATCGAGATATTTCAAAAAACAAACTACAATCACCTTTATAGAAAGTGAAACGAAGTAATTTATAAAATTCAATTTCTAATCAACTCAATATTGAAAAATAAAATTAAAAAACTAAAACAATAGAGAAAAGTTAAACTCGCCAAACACACGAGCATGTCTATGGACTTTATACAGTTTAATAATATAGTTTTTTCTAAAATTATTTTTTTAACTATATGATAAAAAATTGACGATCATAAAATTGAGTTCAATTAAAAAAAAAAAGTACCCTACCAAACCCATGAATCGAGCAACTCAGGTTACCTTGTCAAATCTGTAAACCGGGTCATTGGCTCCACAAAGTTTAATAACTTGGTTTTTTTCTAAACCATTTTTTATTTAACTAAATGTTAAAAAAAATTGATGATCACAAATTAATTATTGATCCAATGTTAGAACATTTGTTTGATACCGCGATAACCTTATAGAAAGGCAAAATGAAAAGAAATAAATTATAAAGTTCAAATCTCAACCAACCCAATGTTGAAGAATAAAATAAAAAAAACCTGGAAAAAATAAATTTAAAAAATCTAGGACTAAACTAAAAGAAAAAGGGAAAATAACAAATATGAAAAACAAAATCTAGGGTTGAATCAAAGATATTTTGAAAATTAAAGGGCTAAATTGAAAGAAGAAGGGAAAAGTCCCTTGTGTGTGATTCATGAGGAAAGTCCATCTTCTTTGGGCAACACATGAGTCTTCCATTGTGCTCTAATTGATGTCTTCTTTAATGTTGTTGGAATTATTTATGCATCATCTTTCTTTTTCTCTCTCTCATTACCTCGGTTTTTGTGATTGGCGTATTCATTTCTCCATTTGAGGCTTTAATGTTTTCTTATTCTTCAATTATAGTCTCTTAACTCTCAATCTTTAAAAAAAATGAAGAATTCGAATGATATCTTGTAAAATCGAGTCTTAATTTGATGTTAGTATATTTTTTTGATACTACCACGATAACCATATAAAAGATAAATTAAAATAAATTATCAACTTTAAATCCCTAGAAACACATAATGTAAACACTAAAAAAAACCAATAACCGAAGAAAAAAAAAATCAAAACCTTTTTTTTTCTTACAAAACACTATAGATGTTGTAATCCATATTGTTTATGGGTATGGGTGAACAATGTTTTCCTCACAACCTTTTGTTTTTCTTGTAATAGATAGATAGATAGATAGATAGATAGTCGTTGGACTTAACTTGTATTGTCAATTTATGTAAACCCACGCGTAGAAGTAGGACCAAAGGTAGTAAGGTCCCAATGAGTAATGGAAGCTCCGGATTAAAAGAAATGAATAAATAACATAAATAATATTTAATGTAATGTGAAATGGAGAGGATAACCTCTAAAAATAAATATAAAAGTATTGTTGAAGTTGAAATAAAGATTATGAATTTTAGTTTAAAATCCATAACCTTGGCAAAAAAAAAAAAAGCAACGAGTTTCGATAAAGAAAGGAATAATAAAAAAATATGAGATAAATGTATCTCAAGGATTAGAAAATAATTCTGAAAAATTATTATAGTAATAAGGAATAAAAATTAAGAAATGATTGTACAAAAAAGTGTTAGTGGGAGCTTCGGTTGAAAATTAGTAACAATATCATGGAGCGGTAATTCTAGTTAGTAAAGAGAATAATGATGAAATCAATTAAATAAATGCATTTAAAAAAAAGATAAAATGGTTCAAAGACTTTATGATATACTGGGGAAGGAATTAAATAAAAAGTTGTGCAGAAATACATTAGGGAGCTTAAATAATGGCAAAATTGTAATTTAGAGGAAATTTCCTCTCTTTTCATGGTTGTCCAGCCAACAACAAAATTAAAAAGAAGGGATTGAGATTTTTCTAGAGATTTATGGAGAAATTAAATGAGAAACCATAGAGGGTTGAGAGATTAAGGGATTAAGGAGTAAATAAGTGAAATTTAAACACCAAAACAAGATCCAAGAGAGTTATGAAAAGATTACAAGTAGGGGTTTTAGAGGTTAGAGATAGAAAGAAGAATTGAAGGAGAAGGAGGACGAGGAAGCTTAAAAAAGCTTCAGTAATCCTCGTTGATTTGTTATGAGTTAAAGGTAAAAGGTCCTCTATTCTAGTTTTCTGAAGGTTTTATGCTTGCTTTTCAAGCTTGAGTGAAATGAATATGGTTTTGCTTAGGGTCTTATTATGATTATTTGTTAAAAAAAAAGTTTCTTTATGTTCAGATTAATTTTCTTATGTTAGAGACATGTTAAACATGATTTAATTAATATGGGAGTTGAGAAAAACTTGGGTTACAGAGGGGTTGAAGTTTTGGCCTATAGGTGAAACGGAGGAAAATGAATTTTTTTGTATGTGTTGCTATATTGCATTAGTAATAAATTTTTAAAGTGTGTTGAAAATCTTGTGAGAATGTAGCTTTGAATGATGAAGATATACATGAAAACACCTAGTTGCTTATCAAACTTATTTCACTATAGAGCTAAAATTTGGATAGTTTTATCACCTGATTTCTAGTTGAAATTAGAACTTGAAAATGATGGAATTTGAAATAGGTTTCTTCATAAATATTTATAGATATGGATATTAGATTTCAAATGAAACTAGTTTTGAGTTCTAAATTTTAAAACTCATATATGAATTAAACAATAAGAAAATATCTAAACTAAATCCTAGTAGACATATTTCATATGCTACTATAATGATGTTGGGTTTGACAATGGCAAAACTAGGTATTTATCTCTTCATCAAAATTATAACTTTATGTCTTAACTATCTATCAAGATAAACCACATCTAAGCTCGAGTTTTATAGATAAAGTTCTTGTTTGGTTATATCAAACAAACCAGGATTTGTCATTTCTAATCCTTTGCTTGAAATTTTGCTAAAAATATATGGAAATTGCTTGTTATGGCTAGTTGGAACTGTATTGAAATCCATGCTAGAATGATAAAAAAAAAAAAACATGTGTAAATGAGTGTGGTTTGAAAATATGAAGAAGAATCTCAAAAAGGAAAATTTCTCCCTTTTTTTTGGCAAAAAACAAATGTGACTTGAATTGGCTTTGGTTCTTTGGACTTGAATTATGTTAAATGGTTTGATGTGTTTTAATGTGTAGTGTAATTGTTTTGTGTGGAAAAATTCATAGTTACACCATGGAAGGCATTTGACCTTTGCTCAGGAAAAATGGAGAGGTTTTAAGTGTGTAATTATGTTAAACCATAGTTTAAATTTGAATTACAATGTATTAAAATGATCCTTGAATGATGAACTTTTTTTTTAGAAGAATGCTTTGAAACTTAAATGCAAGGTTCGACCAAAAAAGGAAAAGAAATGAACTTGGGTTTGTGATTGATGAACTAGAGTTACTTTAATGTGTAATATAACTAGTTTTGAGTTAAAATGAACGTATAAGTATTAGTTAGGGCCAAAATCTTGAAATAGTAGAAATGAAGTGAATTTTATTAAAAGAATTAAAAGTGAAGTCTAATGGTCTTGTTTAATATGCTATAAATAATTTGGAAAGAGAAGAAGTTGTTTAGAATTTGTAATATTTTGTAAGAAGTGCTTGTGGATGTGTTTGAGTTAAGTTATATGGCAATGTTTGGGGTGGAAAAGAAGGTTGTTTTTATAGCCCAAAAAGAAGCAAATTTGTGTTGTTTTTACAACTCAAAAAGTAGGAAAAATAGGTTGTTTTGGTGGGTTGATCATAAATGGAAGAAAATGGGTTGTTCTGACAGCCCAAAACTTGTCAAAAGTGGGCTAAATTCGTAGCCGACTACAAGGAAAAATAGAGTTGTTTCGTAAACCATGTTATAACTCAGTTTTAACTCGTTGGCTTTTAATCTAATCTTTCGTGGGTTAAAATTTAAAATTAAAAGGTCAGGGGTTTATTTTGATGAAAAGTGTGATTTGTCAACTTATGGGGAAACTATGGACTACAATGTACTTTTGTTATTCTCTTCTTATCATTAAGATAATGATAGTTATCTGTTTTCAAATTTGATTCTTTATCAAATTTAAATTTTAAAAAGAGAAAATAAGTTTAATTGAAACTTTATTTTTTGTATAGGATAAAACTCTTGCACTATAAAATATAAATCTTAGTGCATGGCCACAAAGAGGGAGGAAGCCATTATAAGAAAATCTGGGGAGACCGAAGAAAGAAAAATAAGAGAAAAGAGGAAAAATGTTAGACCTAAGAGACTTACCTCCAGTTTCACTCACATTCTTGTCAGCTTCTCCTACGTTTAAAGGTGTTTTCAAGGCCTTCTAAATAGACTAGCATAATCCTTGGATCTAGGCAAATGAGAAAGTCACACAAGGGTTTGATACAACCCTGGCTGACAAGAAGTAGCTTTTGAAACTGCCCATGCTGCCTCTTTCTTGATGATAAACTCAGCGTTTTGAAGTAGATATTGAACAAGTGGACCGATTGCTTCAATTACAGGCTGCAAAATTTCATGAACAAGCTGTTATATTAGAGATGGTTCAATAAGCTTCATTCTTGATACTCTTTTTTATAATTGTTGGCCAACAAGATGAAAAGGCAACGACACAACAAGCATTTTCCATCCAGCTCCTTCAGGCCCCCGCCCTTCATTTTCTTTGCACCAACCAAAGCTGCAGCCCTTTTCGCGTAAACAGAAGCAACAACAGAGGTGGTTCTTTCTGCACAAGCGACGACCACACCAAAATCCAGTGGTGTGGTTTTTCCTCCTCCAGCAGTGCAACTTCTTCATGCACAAGAATCGTGAGACTCCAGCATTCTAGCCCTAACAGCTTTTCCACACCGTGAACATCCAGTAGTCCTATATTAAAGCAGTTGTACTGATCTCGGCAACACCAAAAGCCACCATTGTTAACCGCGACAACCCTTTACCTTGTCGTTTTTGTTCTCACCAGTGTTGTGTCTTCAACAAGCCTAGCACCTCAAGCTTCCCTCTAGCAGCAGCAGCATACAACTCCAAGACAACCACACCACAGAGAACAACAGGTGGAATTTTCAACCGTGAGCAGTTACCTGATCGTCACCATCATCTTCGCCTTCACTCTTCAGTTGCACCAGGTGAGTTTGCCTCTTTCCCTTGTTCTTTTTGCATTTTAATTAACCGGTTATTATGCAAGCATGCATGAATTATAATTCATGCATGCTTGCACAGCGTGATAGAAACCGAGTTACTGGTTTGGGCCAGTAATCCGGTTGAGTGGCTCGGTCTAGCCCAGCTCGTACCGCTAGGCTAGATCCAGTTCAAAAAAAATAAAAAAAAATAGTTTCCCTTTTCTTTTAATAAAAAATTTACGGATTTATTCACTAGCACTAGAGTTAGGAATACCGCACCTTTTGGGTTACGCAATATTTACCAGCACTATAGTTGGAAATATTCATAGGCGAATATAGGAAGACCATAAGAACAGAACAAAAACAAATCTTTAGCAATTTTAGACAAAACTAGTAATGTAATCTATCTTAGGTAGGACGCTTAAGGAGTGATAGTATCTTTCATTTCACGTAACTAGTCATATGCCAAAGAATCTATATTGACCAGTTAGGGTTCGTAGTGACCATAACAGTAGATGACGACTCCTTAAACGAGACTGTTTCCCCCAAGAACAAGATGTCAGGTATCTATTCTTTTTCTTTCTCTATAGGTTTATTTTCAATCAGTCACCGCAATTTCCGAGTGTGACAAACCATAAGAAATGTGTAAATAAAAGACTTTAATGATAATAAACCATAAGAAATGCAATTCAGCATGAGATTATTATGATCAAGAAATACATGAATATTTTGGAAATTATTACATCAAGAATGTATTTATTGAATCGACTGAAATAACTGAAGTGGTTATGAGATGAATAAGGTGTGAAATTATGAATTTAATGAATAGACATGATTCAATTGTTAACAATGGATAGAATTTAATGTGATTTTTTCCTTTTGTAATAGGGGAAACATTAGGAGTTAGGCCATTATAGGCAAACATACACATTATTGAATAGACCAGGTAAGTGCTCTACACCTTTTTTAGATATAGAATTTCATAAGTTTTTATAGGTATAATCTCTTTAAATGTGCATGCATTCATATGAATGTGGATAATTAATAAGGGATTGAACTAACTAGCTGTCCTGAGTGGATCTAGAGGCATCAATATAACTAATTGTCAGGTTATTAAACTTTCATTTTAGGTGGAACCTGATACTTAAACATGAAGTTGTGATTATGTATTTATGTATAAAGTATTGGTTTTGGTTAACAAAGTGAGTTTGATCAATGTGTAATTGTTAAGTAATTTTTTAAGTATATATGTTATAAAACGATGATTTGACAAACTATCCAAAAAAAGCTAGAAGCATCAGTGTGACTAATAACCAAGGTTTAATTTGACTAGTTGTTTGAAAGAAGCTAAAGGCATCATTATGACTAATGACTGGGATTTAATTTGACTAGCACTTTAAAAAGTGCTAAAGGTATTAGTGTGACTAATGACCATAATTTATTTTAACTAGCTATCCAAAAAAAGCTAGAGGCATCAGTGTGACTGATAAACATGATATTTATTTGAATAGCTACCTTAAATGGAGCTAGTAGCATCAACAAAACTGATTGTTGGGATATTCTGGATGGCTAACTACCTTAAGTGGAGCTAACGACATCTGTATAACTGACTGGCCGAATTATTAATGAAATAATTGGATGAAACCATGTAATTAACATTGAGAAAAAGGATTGTGCATTGTGTTTAAAGAGTTGATTTTATATTAATGAAATAAAATTGATGAATTTTTTAATTCTTGCGAAGGATAGAGGATGAAAATGGTACCATAGTAAAATTAGTGATATGAGGGATAAATGAATAAAAAAACCCATGTATTGTTGAGAAATGTAATCATCATTATGAGGTGAGTAATGTTATGATATAGGGAGTATTTTAGATGGTTTAAGATATTATTTTTAAGAGGTTTGTTAGACAATCATACATGGTATGATGTAAGACTAATTTAATTAGTCATGTGTAGTGCAATGTAGGACTATTTTAAATGGTCTTATTGCAATATACGATGGGGCTATTTTGATAGTTATAGAAAATGAGAATAAGGGTTACTTAATAGTGTAATGAATTGAATATAACAATTGTTTTGGATGGTATATCGTGAGGCGAGTCTGAGATGACGTTACATGGTATATTGTAGGACTATTCTGAGGGAGTATTTAAGAGATGCTTGGACAATTAAATTGCAAACAAATGGAAGCTATCGATAATAGGTTATTACGTGTTTAAGTTGTTTTGACAGTGTTGTGTGTACAACATCAAATGACGAGATTTCCTCCTAGTTTGAAAGAGTTTTGGGATTAATCATAAAATTATGATTTTCAAGGAGTCACTACCTAATATCATAGTTACTAGAAAACCTAATGGTCTGCAAGTGTCTATGTAAGAAAACTAGTTGTGTAAGAAGAATAAGCATCACCTCTAGTGCACCCTGCCTATAGTAAGCTGCATTATTGATTAATTATTTTCTAGCTCATGTTCCTATTTGTTAGTCTCATCTAAGGTTCAAAATACATCTCTCTTCGTAAAGAAATATCTGCCTTATTGGGATACATCTTAACCATTTTAGGGCCTAAATATTAGCATCATATTTATTTTATATTTTGTATCTTTAATATTTAAGGATATACACTCTAGTGTAATTTTATGCCCTCAAATAATAAAGTCTATAGCTAATTCCAAATATTTATTGCTATTAATTTATTTAATTTGATATCGTAAGTATGCATTACGCCGTAAAGTTCATAAACTGAATATTAATTAAACAAATTAGTTTTGTGGTATTTTTGAGATTTTGGTTAAATCTTAACGGATAATCATAAATTGGTTATGAAATTCATTTTGTATTTTTTTTAAACATGGTAAATATACATTTTTTGTTTTTTAGAAAATATGTGTGAAAACTTTTAGAATTTGGTCATATGAGCATCAATAAAAACATGTTTTTTGAATTTTCAAAATGAGGAATTTTTTTAATTTTTTTGAAATTTCATAGAAAAATCATGTATTTTTAATATCAGGTTAGTATCTTACAATATAAATCTACAGCTCAATATTAAGTGGAATTCTTGAAAAAAAATATTTTTGTATTTTTTAAATAAGGAAATTTTTTGAAGTTTTTGAAATTTTAGAGAAAAATCGGGTATTTTTAATATCGGGTCAATATCTTACAATATAAGTCTACAAACTGATATTAGGTAAAATTGCTAGAAAAAAATATAAGGGACCTAAAAATAATTTTAAAATGGTCCTTGAATTTTTTAAAAAATTTCTTAAATTAATTTAGGGCCTGTTTGGCTAAACACTAAAATATGGACAAACTAAAGCAAAAATAGAGGTAATGAAGCATGTTTGCCAAACACGCCCTTAGCCTAAACTAGAGGCATAAAAAATATTTTAAGGTTATATTTGACAAAAACACCTTCAAGACCAAATAGGAACATTTTTCTTTGAACAAAAATAGGGTGTGCTAAACACACTCTTAGGTATGGGTTGAGCTTAGCTCATCCACATGGGCTAGGATTATGGGGCTTGAGGCCCAAGCCCATGCATACAGGTTGGGCTTAAACTCATCCCAACCTGATTAACAAAAAAGAGAAGAAGAATCAAACAATATATGCCTACAATAATAGCAACGTGTATTATTCATGCATTTTCGCTCACTCAAAAAACCATTAGAGAAGGAAGAATTACCTATGCTAGGGAGTGTTGGCTAGCTGGTGGTGCTATCTTCGTGATATGGTGGTCCACGGTGAAAGCTGATGGTGTGGTTTGGAGGTGGAGAAGTTGTTGAGAAGGAAAAGAAAACAATGATAGGGTTGACATCTTATGCAAAAGGAGGGTGGAGAGGAGAGGTGGCAAGTGTGTGTGTTGGGATCCTAGTTGGGCAGGAATGTGCAAAGAGGTGGGGATGTTTGGCTTTGGTTTCTTCTGGTTTGGTGCATGGGTAAGATGAGTGTTTTTTTCTCTTTTTCCTCTCTTCTTCACCTATCTTTTACCTTGTTTTTTCTATTTTTTTCCCTCATGAATTTCACTCCTATTTATAAGAGATGAAAAAGGGATATAAGGTTCCTTCCAAACATGAATATCTTTGATTCGCTTGGAAAAGATCTCAACCCTCATTGATTTTCTTGTAATTTTACACTTGATATCACCAAAATAAGTTTGTAAACATTAAATATGGTCCTCTAGAATACCAATATTCTTAATTAAATCTAAATTAGGCTTTCAAATTTAATTTTTTACCAATTAAATCCCTAATAAAATTAATTTGACCTATTAAAAGTCTAATTATATCCTTGTACTTAATCAATTCTTTTACTTTTACCCAAATCAATTCTTAAACTTAATTAAACATTTAATTAGACATATAATTAAATCAAATTAGCCTATTAAAAATCTAATTATGTTTTCAAACTTAATTTTTATGTAATTTCATCTGATAATCATTTAATTTAATATTGAATCTACATTGTCTTTCAATTTTGGGTACAATTGGGTTCTCAATTTTGTCCAAAATCTCAGTTTGATTTCTCCGTGTGTTTAAAATCTTTTCAGCCTATTATTGCCAAGTTGCCAGTCTTTTTTGTTTTTTTTGTTTTTGTTCTTCATTTTTTCTTTGAAATTTTAGGAAAACTCAAAATTGAGTTATGACATACAATAATTATATAATATATCTTAAAGCTATTTTGATATTGCTCTTATGATGTGATCCAGAATTTCTCACAATGTATGTGTAGAGTGTTATAGAATATATTTCTAATGACATGTTTATAATATGTTTTTGGATGGTTTAATCGTTGATATTGATGTTGATGTTGATGTATGGCTGTTTTGAAAATTAAATAGCTCTTGATTTGTAGTTATGGTGACTAGGGCCCCGTTTGTTTACTGGAAAGTAGTTTCCTTTTGGAAAGTGAATTCCGGGGAAAGTGAATTCCGGGAAAGTATTTTTTGATGTTTGGTAGTGTAATGGAAAATAAGTTGGAAAACACTTTCCAGTGTTTGGTTATGTCATGGAAAATAACTTATTAATGTTTTATTTTTCTCAAGTTTATTAAAATATTGAGGAACAAATTTTACAAATTAAAAAGTTGAATGAGAATGAAATTGAAAAAAATATAATTTCATAAATTATCTCAAATAAAATAAATAATAATCAAAATAATAGAAATCAAATCTAAAAAATAAAAATGAAATGTGAAGAAATTAAAATAATAATAATTAACATCTCATAAATTATTTCAAATAAAATAAGTAATAATCAAAAGAATGAGAACCAAATTTGATAGATAAAAAATTTCAATAAAAAAATGATAAGGAAAAAGCAAATAGCAATTATAAAAATAAGGACCAAAATTAATATAAAAATTAAATTTTAAGAGATGGAATTGAAAAATAAATATTCAAAACAAATTATATATAGCAATCAAAAGTTTGAGGATCAAATTTGATATAATTAGCAAATAATGACATTTCTAAATTTTTCACAACTTCCGGAAAGTGTTTTCCGCCCAAATTTTTCAAGGAAACACTTTCCTGAAAACCAAGCTAAATTTTCCTTTGACTCCAGTGTTTTCCATTGACCAACTTTTCTAATGGCAAACAAATACAAGAAAGTTTGGAAAGTAGTTTCCCGGAAACTACTTTCCGGAAAACAAACACAGCAAAAGAGAAAACATTTTCCTGGAAACCAAACTAAATTTTTTTTTCGTTGACTGGAAAGTGTTTTTTATTGACCAATTTTTTTAATGAAAAATAAACAAAAAAATTTTAAAAATAATTTTTTAAAAAGTAAATTTCAAAAAAAAAATATGGCACAACCATTTTTTCAATAAAGAGAACGAGAAGAATGACTATTAAAAAAATATAAAACTATACAAGAGGAATTTGATTTAAACGTGGACTACTTCCCTCTGTCTTTTAAAAGTTTTTTTTTTAAAATATAAGTGTCTTTATTGGTTTCTTTTCTTTTACCTCTTAAAATTCTTTTTAAGTATTGGCTTTTTTTAATATGGATTATTCATTGCCTCGTAAAAAAGTTTTTTGAAGAATAGGCATGTAAACCCCTTGTTAGGATTTTTCAGAGTTGGTGAAATATTAAAATTCAACCCCAAAAAATGGATTAGTTAAAAATAAAAATAATAATGAAAATGAAAATAGAACAAATTTCTTTCGAGAGTGGTGGGACTTGAAAGTGAATAAAAATGGACATTT
The DNA here is from genome assembly GCA_019202695.1 of Populus x sibirica. Taxonomy (NCBI): domain Eukaryota; kingdom Viridiplantae; phylum Streptophyta; class Magnoliopsida; order Malpighiales; family Salicaceae; genus Populus; species Populus x sibirica. Next base: position 348,336 of record JAGMVL010002080.1, read on the forward strand.
GGGCAAAAGAAAAGCATAAATAAGTGTGGGCCATGTCGTAATTATGGAAAGTTTGGGGCAAGAGTGTAATAAAACTAAATGAGAGCATTTAAATTTGCTAAAGGCTTCTCCTGGAAGCCACTTTTCTGCATGGATGGCCGGCCACACAACATGAAGAGAGGAGAGGAGAAATTGATATTTTTCAACATGTCTTCACAAAATCTTACCAAAATAGAACAGAACATTAAGGAAGGAGAGAGTTTTAGTGATTAGAAGAAGGTTTTTGTGGGGTTTTCTAAGTTTAAGTTTGAAAAATAAAGTGTCGAGTGGTAAGAAAAAGTTGAAGAACAAAGAAGAATCAAAGCTTTTCTTTGTTGGATTCTCCTTGTTTTAGCATTTTAAGAGGTGAGAAATTCTATTCCAAGCTTAATTTAAAGTTTTATTATGAATTGGTGAGAAATAAATGTTGAAATGCATTATAGAAAAAAGAAAGAATTCTAAGAGGGATGGTTTGGATTGATTCTTTGATGCTTGAAACATGATAACATGTGTGGATAAAGGATGGGTAAAGTTTTGATTTAGAAATATTGAAGAAAAATCCATGCCCCTTCCATGGCGGTGCGATCGGCTAGAGAGAGAAAAATAGGGGAGAGAATTTTGTTTGAATCTTTGATGGAATTGATGAATTCTATGGGTTGAATTGAGCTAATGATGATTGGGTTAAGTTGAAATTGGATAATTAAAAGAATTTTAGCACAAAAATTTAAACGGAAGCCTACAGAAGGCCATGAAGAATAAAAAGGAATTGAATTGTTGTTGTTGCTGCTAATGACTTTTATTTTTTAAAACTGTTTTCATTTATTTATTTATAAGATAACAAAAATAGATGCTCAAGTAAATCAACATAATAAAATTTAAAAAAAATATAATTATGGTCATCTTTACAAAAAGAGTCTATGCTAATATTAAAAAATATATATTTATATGATCTTATTTGAAAAGATAAATAAATCTAATAGTACTAAATAAAATAATATCTAAACATATTATCAATTAATTGAAGAATTCAATAAAGTAATACACATAATAAATTAATTTTTAAGAAAATTACATTTAAATTTTTTATTTTTTTAAAAAAAAGCCCTAACACGTGACCTCCAGGCACTTGAGCCTAAAAATCCTTTTAATTCTTTTTTAAAATTGGAGGACAACATGTTCTAAAAGTGTTTTATAACTACAACTGCTTTCTCGTCGTCTGGTTTAGTTTCGGTCATCTTAGGTAATTGAAAAATCAGGCTCCACTTTCGTAGTCCATTTTTTTAACCATCTCTACATCTGAAAACATAAAAAAAAAATACATTATAAACCTTAAAAAAAAAAAAAAAAAAAAACTCATATCTAACCTTAAAAAAACATTAAATCGGTAAAAAACCGAAAATGAACTAAAAAAGAAAAACAATCCCCAAGTCTAATCTACTCTGTCCAACGATATTAGGGGCAAAAACACATAAATGGAGCTCTTATCATTGACTGGGACCATTGTAATAAAATTTGGTTTTTTATAACATCTTTTCAATTACATGTTATTTTATGGTAATTTTCTCTTTTCTCTTCAAACCTAGAGACTGAAAAGTTAAAAAAAAAAAAAATTGGACCAAAACTCATAATTTCCAAGAAACCAAAAGAGAGTTTGAAAAAAATCATTGTTTTTTTTAAAAAAACAACCTACATGCTTTTTCTATTGTTAAATTTAATCTCCAAAACTTTAATTTTTTTAATTAATAAAATTAAATGTTATCTTGTCAAATTAAATATTAATTTAATACTAGAAAAATTTCTTGGCACCTTGATGGCCCTATAGTAATATAGTTAGAATAATTAAGGAGTTCTAATTATTTCAATTTTCAATGACAAAATTTGAATGGAAAATAATAATTGAAATAAATTGAGCTAAAAGGATTAAAAAAACGAAAGAAAAATTGTATTGCACTCAAGCCAATAGTGTAATGTGAGGGGATCACAATAAATTTGTCATGGAATTTAGCTTTTTATTTTAATTTTGACTTAATCTAATTAATTTAATTTTAATTTTAAGTTTTCAATCGAGGAACATTGTTAAAAACATAGTTTTAAGACCTGACCCAGTAACCGACTTGGTCTAAGACTTGAATTCCAGGTTTTAACCGGCTCACCGGATTTTAACCGGCACCAGCCCTAAAGCTCTAGAATAAAACTTTTTAAAATTCTAGGCATAGCCCATTCACTCAAGCACGCCTTATTATTGGATTTTCTTAAAGCCTATCCAATAGTTGATGTTTATCCACTTTTTTTTTTTCCTTTGAGTTGGTAAGAAACCCTATTTTTAATTTTTATCTTCTTATATATCTATCATATTTCTACATTTTTTTAAGTTAACTCTCTCCTTATATTTATTATTTTTCCATTAATTCTATATCTGCTAACTTTCTTCTGTTTTTTCGTCTTCTTCTACCTATAAAGTATTTTAACACGATTCAAATTTTAATGAAAAATCATATAAAAACTTGAGTTTTTAATCATTTAACATAAGTCATTTCCAGTTTACAGTACACGAAAAATCACATGCTAATTCTAATGGTATAATTTAATTCATCATATCCTGAGTTTGTTTTTTTAGAGATTACCAGTTCGAGTTTTATAAACCTCAAGGATACTAAAGGTTTATATAATTGTTAATTTTAGAGGTCATAGAATTAGTCAAGACACGCACAAATTGACCCGGACACTCACATTAATAAAAAAAAAATCACAAGCCGTCATTTTAGTTTTGACGTAATTATTTTGAAATAAAAGCAGTGCTTGTTATAAGTAATGAATAATTGAATTCAGTAGTGATTTTGATCTGAAACTCTTTAATAATGGCATAGCTAGCTGGTGATAGAATTAGATTTCTCCAGTTCTCACAGCCACCCTCCGTAGTCAACTCCGGCATTTCATGCCGAACCTCCGGCTTTCACACTAGGGGCCCAAGAAAAGTAATATCAGTTTCTATAGAAAAATATTTAGTCCTTGTAGTTTCAAGAACTACCCTTTCATCCTTCTTATCTTGAACCCACTTATAACTTAGTCCTTCTGTCAAATGCATATTATTTCTTAATTTAATTTTATTTTTTGAGAAATTGAAAAATGAAACGAAAAGTAGGTGAGATGAGAATACTTGATTAGAGAAAAAGCGGTATTTAATTTTGAAAGAAAAAAAAAATACTATATTAACGATGGCTAAGATTTGTCAAAGGACCATCTAATTATTTTTAATACTATAGGGACTGACTAATTATTTATAATAAACTAAAGGGACTGCATTCTAATTAACTCATATTTATATGGAATGGTGGTCAGCTTTATCGTGTGAAACCAGACGTTTCAAAAATGGCATTAATTGCTGCTACTCCGTACTTACTAATAATTCAAGTCGGTGGGGAAGATCAAAACCCTAAGCAGTCATGTTATATACCATAGTTTGTCATGTTATATACGATAGTTTTAAAATCTGGTCTGGTAAATTAATTCAGGACCCGGCTAATCTAGAACTGAAATTAAATTGGGTTAAAGAAAAATAAGGAAAGAAAAAACCCGGCATGACCCGGTTGACCTGACAAAACCCGATCAAAAACCCGGTTGCAACCTGTTAACTTTTGTTTTTTTTACTAAAACGACGTCGTTTTGATTTAAAAAAATTGACTAGGAAAACCCGATCAAAACCCGGAACCTGAGCCTTGGACCAAGCCGGGTCTAAAAACTATGGTAAATATAGTAACAACAATTTTTTTTGGTCCAAGATAGTGTTTCATGCAGCTTTTGTGATTATAGATTAAAAAATAGATTTGAGAAAAATATTTATAGTCATATTATAAAAATATAAATTTAAAAATATATACTTGATTAAAATTATTATAAATTGAATTTTTACATACAAAATAAATGAAAATTAGATTTTCATATATAAGAAATAAATTATTCTAACTTATGGAAAATCAAGGTTCAAAACACAATTAGAGAGGTATTAGGGATAGTGGTAGAAATTACTTTGTAATTACTTTATAAAGTGTTTTTTATTTGAAAATATATTAAAATAAAAAATATATAAATTTTTTAAAATTTATTTTTGATATTAATATATAAAAATAATTAAAAAACACTAAAAAATATAATTTAAAGAAAATTGTGGAAGCAGTGGTTCAACCACTATGCCAAACAATGCCTATATATGAGGCCTATTACAAAAGATAAAAGTTACATGACTAACCAAACAGTTTTTTATACTAGCTAAAGCAAAAAAATAGAAGCTACAACAATAATAAATGATCTCTTACAAGAAAAAATAAAAAATACAGAAAGAACAAAAATATATAAAAACAAAACAAAAAAATAAAATAAATATATTTTTAAAATAACTTCAAAGTAAATTTCCGACCTTTCAAAACAAGAGGCAACGAAACAGTAATAAACCCAACCAATTACTTAATTTCTTTTCAAAATAATATTTGATAGAGGTAGATGCTAAGACATGGGAACACAAAATTCTATTTTCAATTAATCCTGCCCCGATAACTAGATAGATAGATATGTTTTGGAGAAATATTTAATAAGTCTCTCATCACCATTGAATATCAGTTACATGTTTGTGTTCTAGTTTCCATGCCAGTGTTTAATCCCTTTCACATTCCAAGTGGCCAATCCCCTATAAAAGAAAACGTCTCAAAGGGTTTTCTGAGCACCTTGTAGACACCCTTATTCTGTCTTCACAGATTTATCTCCGGTCTAGTTCTGCAACACGAACATGGAGAATATTAAAGTGATGGGTTTTAGACTATTCGTCTTCTCTGTTGGGCTCCTTCATTTCATCTCTCTGGTCTGTGGTGCACCACTTGCACCAGCACTGTACGTCTTCGGCGATTCGTTGTTCGATAGCGGCAATAACAATCTCTTGCCAACCGTTTCGAAGGCTAATTTCAAGCCTTATGGTGTTGATTTTGTCAGAGGAGATACAGGAAGATTCAGTAATGGTAGATTGGTTCCAGATTTTATAGGTATTGTGCTATTTTCTTACGTTACACATTCTGACAAGAACATGCACCATAGAAAATAAGTTCATTTTGAGTTTCATAGCCATTGACATGTGTATATGCTCATTGTTGAAACTCGTTTTTGTAGCTGAATTTCTGGGGCTGCCATATCCTCCGCCGTCTATAAGCATCCGGATATCCACACCGGTTACTGGTTTGAATTACGCGTCAGCATCTTGTGGCATTCTTCCTGAAACTGGACAGTTTCTGGTAAGATGTTAACTAATTCAATTCATCTATTCCTACGTCGGTTTTTTTTTTTTTTTTTTGTTAAACCTGAGGATCTTCCTTTGATGATTGTTCTTGTTCTCTATACATAATCCTTGCAACTAAGTATATGGATAATTATTTTATCCTTTAACTTTGAAAAGTAATTAATGACGAATTATTGGATGTCGCATTACTCTAATTATACAAGTGCATGATAGCCTTCAATTGTTCATCTCTATATGACTTTTTTGTTTTTAGAATCTTGCTAATGGTTTTTTCATTGAATCTAATAACATGTAGCCATTTCTCTTTTGGTGTTAGGAATCAAGAGATATATAATTCCAGAGATTACCTTTTGTTTTCTCTTCTTTTTTTTTGGCTCCATCTAGCTGTGATATCTGCCTTGAAGCTAAGATATCGTTGCTTGTAGCTTAATATACCATATTAACAGCATTAATTACGTGCTTGCATTTAAGAAAAGAGGGTCACATGCTGCTTCAGATTCTTTAATTGAGAGTCTTATGATATAATTCTATAATTGAATTTAAAATTAATAAAAAGGATTTACGTGCAAGAAGATGCAGTTTTGCATATCCTCCCACAATCGTGGCAACCACCATTCAAAGTATATGCTAATATGATTTTCCTTAGAAATTAAGACACCTCGCGGACAGCCATATCAATTCAATTTCAGAGGTGTAACTAGAAAGAAAAAATATTAATAAGAGTTTAGTTTATTTTAAATGTGACATCGGCAGGCATTAAGATCGGTGTTAATTAATAAGCTGAAGATGCAAGTTTAATTAGTTTATTTTAAATGATTTATAGTAGTACTGTATCTATCATTTTTTTTATAATTTTAAAAATACTTTCTTGGTGTTTACATGACTAAGTTTAAATAGGGTTTGTTCATGGCAGCCGTTTCATTAAATCCTTGGATGAGTTAATAGAGTTTTACCTAGTTTAATTTTAAACTCGAACCAGGTTATGTTTTGAGTCTTGAGTTTTAGATTGTTAATCTATAAAGTTAATGTGAGTTTAACTATTATATATGGTTAAATGGGTTTAATGTAATTTATGTGAGAAAATCAAAGAACAAAATCTCTTTATTTTGTCTTTAATCATTACTAGATTTAACAGTTTTACCGATAAATATTTTTATTGGTATTTATACTAACAGTTTATTTGTGATTATTTTACACCGACGGGGTCACGGACAGATACCGTTCATCTAAAACACGCTCATTGATAATTTATGATCTATCGGTGAGTCCATCGTTAATAAATTTACCGATAACTTCACAAGTGGAAAGTATATGCCAAAAAAAATTTACCCGTTTCATTCCGTCGGTAACCCTCTTGATGCTATTTAGTATATCACCGATAAAAGAATCGTATACAATTTCATCGGTAAAATTATATATCATTTAAAGAAATTTAATTAGGAGTTTAATATTAATTTTATGGTAGTGAATGAAGTATAATTTGGAGTTTACTATCAATGAGCAAAAGTGCCTCGTTATTTTTGGGTGAAAAAAAAATAGAAAAGGAAAAGGGTACTTACTATGAGTTAATTAATTATTAATCACCCATTTTGATTGGTGTCAATTTTCAGGGAAAATGCTTGAGTTTGGATGATCAGATTGATTTATTTCAGCATACAGTTAAGTCAAGCTTGCCAAAGCACTTCAAAGGTAGGCCAAATGAGCAATCGGAGCACTTGTCGAAGTCTATTTTTGTAGTTTGCATTGGCAGTAATGACTATATGAGTAACTACCTGAAGCCCAAGACATCTGACACAAGCAAACATTACTCTCCTCAAGCATTTGCTCAACACCTTCTGGATAAACTATCAGCACAATTCCGGGTAAATCCCTTGGTGGAAAATCTATCCTTGAATTCTGAATAACAAATCCGATCATGTCAAATTAAAACTCTTAAAAAACAACAACTCATCGATTGAATTTCATGTGCGGATGTTATTTTTATATTTTGAAAACACTCTTTTTTTGGTATTGTGGTTGAAACACAGAGAGATGTTTGATTTTGAAAACGAAAAGAAAATTTGGAACTAAGGATCCGGATTTAAACTGATTGTGAGGTGCAGGGATTGAAGAAAATGATTTCAAAAATCAGGGACTTGAATGAATAAGAATAAAAATCCCAACTGTGCCTGGTGCCCTCTCCTATCTCTATACAAGAATCCGCTAGTGCTAGCTAGTTACTCATTCTGATTGATGTTCAGAAAGATTGCGCCTTTTTTTTTTTTACTTTTCCATCGCTTTTGTTAACACTCTCATGTCTAAATATTTACATATATCTTCTATCAACAGAGGCTACACAGTTTAGGAGCCAGGAAAGTTGTGATGTATGAGATTGGACCCATTGGTTGCATCCCCTCAATGACAAGGAAAAATAAACATAATGGAAAATGTGTTGAAGAATCAAACCAGCTTGTTGCTTACTTTAACGATAATCTTCTTGGAATGCTTCAGAATCTGACATCCACTCTCCCCAACTCCATTTTTGTTCGTGGTCATGCGCATTGGCTAGGCTATGATGCAATTATCAATCCTTCTAAATATGGTAGAGTACTCTTCAGTCATTTCTATGGCTGGCTCACTGGATCTGTGATTTTCTCTGCTAAGTAACATTCTGTTGTTTTTTACAGGATTACTTGACACAAGCAACCCATGTTGCAAAACTTGGGCCAATGGGACCTCTGCTTGCATTCCTGAGCTAAAACCGTGCCCTAATCCAAACCAGCACTACTTTTTTGATGGTTATCACCTTACTGAAACTGTATATTCAGTCTTAGCAGGGGCCTGTATCAATGATAGATCGGTTTGCTCTCCTACTCTAAGAGAACTTGTACAAGTGTAAGTTCTATACCGATTGGTAATTGAATTTTCTGTGTGATGGGGAATATCTAGCAAGTATTTATACAAATATAAATCAAATCGGCTAGTTGAAAGCATGCATCACCATTCTATGCTGAATATTTCCATGACAAGAGACATGATCAGACAAGTACTAGTCCAAATTATTACAGAGATTATAAAATACAATTGTGATTAATGTACACAACTTGTACGCTTCTACAGATGTTAGAAAATTAAACAAACAATATTTCCGTGTTCCTAGTGTGCCCTACGTTTATAACCCATGCATTAAAAACAAAAGCAAAGAAGTTGTATGCTATATTTGGTTAAAGGACTTCACTTCCTAGTGGGGACAAAATTGTGAGCCTGTCTTGTGCTCAATGAATGGGCTCTTTATTATTGATCGGTGGCTTGCGTTTAGGTGGTTTTGTGGTGTAATCTTTGTTCATAAGGTTGACCATTTCTCTTGTTGCATCAAGAAGCCTTTGCATTTCACTTTTTAGATCAGTAGCACTACCTTGAGGATCCTGGTCAATGTCAGCCCTTGAAGGACTTTCCAAGCTGGTTTTGGTTGGCAACGCTTTGGAATCCTTGGAGTTGGACTTTGGGAGATGGACTGTCTGGTCAGTCCTTGGAGTTCCCAATCTGGCAGACAGTGTCTCTCTCTCCAAATTGCTCATATCCTTCTGCTGTGGGAAAAACAAAAGGTTATTGTTAATTAATTAGTTGAAAGAGCTTACATTAAAATATACCAAGATTTTATGTGTGTCGAAGAGAAAGAGAGATAGAAGGAGACCTGATTATTAATTTGATCTTGTGATCCTATAAGAGACTTGTCTAAAGCATTCTTCTTCTTCCCTGCAGTCAGAGATAACTATGAACAAAATATCCAACATATTCTAACCCAGGCCGCTTCCAAAATCTTGGAACCAAAACTTTAAACAAATATTTGTAATCTCACATGGTTACAAGTAAGAAATTAATGCGCTGTAAAACTGTAACTAAAAGACAAGCATAGCCTAATTAAGGATTGATTGTATTGTATTCCTTGAAGCATCAAAATTGTACATGATATCTCCTAGCTAGGATACCTACAAGCTGAATATTGCAGAAAAAAGGGATCTAACTAAAGGGTTTCGGCGCTTCTGTCAGTTATGCTTGGGAGGGTGTTGCTTAGGTCCTCTATAATCATCACCAAAAGCAAAAGAACCAGGCCCTTTGATCATTTTAGGAGATTTCTTTTTGTCTCCATGTTTACATCTTACATTAAAATCCGATCCCTTTACTTGAAAGTCACATTTGACGTTAGAGTAGTTTGCACCTGAATTATCTTCTGAAGCTTTTCCATGAAGTCCTTGTTCTTTCTCAGTTTCTCTCCTTGACTCTTTCTGAACTGCCATTTTCCTTCCTCCAAGGCCCATCTTCCTGGTGCTAGCAGTGCTGAAACCACTGAGAATCAGTTCCTGTGCATGAAATGCTCGAGTTAAGAAACGATAGACCATCATAAGAGAGAAATTATATAGGAGGCAACAAGCTTAATTACCTTATCAACAGACAGTACTGTGTTTTCTCCAAACCCAACAATCTCCTTTTTCTTCATTTCCCCATCTACAAAACAAAATCAAATAAAGATCAAATGAATTCTAGTAATGTTTTCTTTCCATCAAAACTTAATAAATGGCAAGAAATATAGATACCATGATAATCATATGCACAAGATCCCCATATAGCATTCATAACAAAGAGCAGCCCAAGTGCTAATCCTAAAAACCTTTTGTACACCATCTTTTGATTCCTTATTCTCTTGAGTATATGCTTGTTTTTCGAGAATAGAAAGAGAGGAGACTTGGGAAGCATGGTGTTGGTTTTATAGAGATTTCAAACCCAAGTCAAAGCTAGGGTTCCAACAGCTGCCTAGAAAAAAATATTACAGCTCCTGGCTACATGCAGAACTAGGGAAACTCAAAAGACAATTTAAAATAAAATAACCAAATACAATAAGGTTATTGAAAGTGAAAAATTAATTAAGAAACTATATCCATGTCTTTCAAGAGTTTGAAAGTGGTCTCCATGGTTGAACTGGAGTATTGGACCAAAGCTAGCCACGAGGCATGCCACGATATTCTGACAGAAATATGGATGTTTTATATCCATATTTACTGTCATGCATGCGACGAGGAATTTGAATATACAATCAAGCATATTTCTGGACCAGTAACTTTAGCTAGAAAGTCCAAGATTTACACCAAAGCTAGCTAGAGAACCACAGAGTTTTCCCACAGCACTGGTGGTCGTCAAAAACTTTGTGCAGGACCACAAAAATCATTCAACATTTTCGTAAGACTTAATCTTTTTAGCTTTGTTTTCTAACAAAAAAAAAAAGATATGACTGATAACAGGCCAGATGGCTTGGGTCTAGCGATGTAAATAGTTTGGCATGAACGTGGTCAGTACTGGAAATCTTTATTCAATATAACATTGTATCTGCTGATCATCACCATCGTTACTAGTTAAAAATAGATTATAGTCCAGAAAACTCATGTCATTTTTCAATAGTATTCAAGATAATAAGACATTGCATGCGCGCGTCTATAAGCACGTAGTATGAAAATCATGCATGCTTGACTCGGTTTCTTAACACTAGTTTAATTTATAGTTGTTTCCTTAAACTAAGATAATTAAAGCAATTAACCAAACCAGAGAAGAATCAATGGAAGAAACTAGACTCTCTATATGGAAGATATATGGTCAATCCTGACAAAGACACGAGTTAAATTAAAGCACTCAAATGAACATGTATATAGTAGTTTGAAAGTTCTTTTTCAAAGAAAACACGTTGTTTTCTTCTTCTTTTTTACTTTTTTTTATTATTATTGTTTATTACTATTAACAAACATATTTAATTTATAGGGGTGAAGAGTTATAACTTTTGATAGTAATTATCAACATATAACTTTTCATGATTTTCTCTTATATTACCTTAGTAATATAAATAATATTAATGTGAATTGGTTGATCCAAATCCATTTTTTCCTTCAAAATATTTGAATTAAACTGAATGGTGTTGATTGATTATAAATATTAATTAAATAGAAGTTATTTTATATGGTAATATTTTAAATTATTAACAATAAATTCTATAACTAAAAAAAGAAAGTGAAAATTGATTTAGAGCATTAAGTAACTCTTAGAATGTGTTTGGAAGTTATCGGGACACAAAGGAGTTCTCTATTTTTTTAAATAGTTTATGGGGTTTAGGTCTTTTGGTAGACTTAAGCTATGGCTAAGCACATTTTTCTCCACTGGAATCGTTCTGTATAATAAACAGAAACATCCAGCATCACCATATATATATATATATATATATATATGTTAAACATTTTTAGAAACCTAGCTATTCCTTTGACAGCTAATAGTGTTGACCATATATATAGCTTGACTCTTCGGAATGCAATGTTCCTTCTTTCTTGGAAATATAAGATATTATGATAGGCTCATTTATATAACTTTTTAATATATTTTTTCAAATAAAAATCTTTTTTTTATAAAAAAAAAAAGAGTTTTTTTATAAAATAAAATAAGGGTGATGAGAATCAAATATGTAAACCGCTTGGTAAATAAGATTCTAATTACATGTCAAAATACTATCTTATCTAAAAACTTAAATTATTAGATGTGATCTCAAAATATGATTCATATAATTCTTTAACACTTTTAAATCTATTTTAATTGAGAGATATAAGTAAGTGATTACAGGAAATAAGTTAGCTATAAAAAAAAAATTTAGACTTCAATATTCAATTATTAAAAACTCAGTTATTTCAAATATTAATCAATATAATTCTTGTGATTATTATTTTTGATCTCCCCAATAATCAATAATGTACAAAAACATAACATCATGCTAAAATCCCTCTACGAATGCATATCATCACATGGAAGTCCTTTTAGATCATTATATATATAGCTAGAAAGGGAGATTTCATTTTTTTATGAATTACTTTGTCTCTACACACCCTAGCTATGGAGGTTCCTCTTATTTTGACTAGAAATATTGAAATGCACGATTTGACTAGTTTCACAAAGCACATGGACTTGGAAAGCCTGCATGCTCATTCAAGTTCCCATTCCCATATTGCTTTTAGGTTACCTAACTAGATGGTGTTGGCCTAGTGATGATAATTAATTATTTACGTGCAAGCAAGTTAAATAAGAACTCAAATATAAACAATAAAAAAAACAAAGGGAAGTTAAAACTTCTACCAAGTGATAAAGTTGGAATATTTTTTGATATAGAATATTGCTCCAGGGCCTATATATATGAGAAAGAAGAGCTAGTGGTGAATGACAAGGCATATGCATAGTTCCCAAAGAGCCATGAGCTAGCATCAAATCAAGAGCTTAAGGAACATGAACAGGTGATTGCTGCCTGGATTTGCTAAATCATATCAACTTTCATCAATGTTTGAACATAATAAACTACGAGATTAGTGCGTGCTGGTTGAATTTTAGAGCCCGAGGGCTTGTCGTCCAGCTTGATGCAAATTAAGCTTGTGGTTGCCTCTTGAAAATAGCGTGCTTTGTGTCGGTTAATTCGTTTGATCACGCAAAAGCTCAGCTTAATTATTATCCGACATGGTCGTTCTTAGGCCATAGAAATCTGAGAAGTTCCATTTCTCAAGAGGAGAGGTGATTATCGCTGCAAGGTTAAGTACCTCATACGAAATTTCTCTTAAACTTCATAAGATCAATTCTTTTCCTATTTAATTTTGGGAAAGTCTTAATTGAAAACATGATACAGTTCTTTGTAATGAATATGATATTTAATAATGAACTATTAATATGAATTTAATCAACAACTGGTCTTAATTAGCATTCAAATTAGAAGTGAAGTGTAAAGTATTAGAGATATGCAACATCAAAAACTTAGTTTAGTTAGTTTATATCCATTTCCTTGAACATGAAAACTATAAGCACTTTTTGTTGGGTTTGTGGCTCATATTCTAGGAGTAGGAGAAAGTAAACTTGATCATCATGTTTGGCTAGCTTGCAAAAGACTTTTTTTAATTCGTTTTTTTGTTGTTATAAATTGATGGAGCATGAGGTTCTTTATTTTGGTATTGATCTAGGATCACTAAGGCATAATGATTGAGAGGTTTTTTATTTTGGTATATAAGATTAGGTGTACAAGAGGTTTTGGACTTGGATCGGATTACACTCAATGTAATTTTTTCATCATGATTATAAAGAATGGTTACTCTCAAATCATATAGATAAAATTTTATCAAACCATGTTAAATCTTGTGTATTTATTTATGTGATATTTTTATTTTCTCTTTCTTATCGGTTATTTGTTTGTTTTTGCATGCTTATATGAGTTGCACTCAACAAGTGAAAACAAAGCTATGTTCAGCTCTTCTAACAAGTGATATTAGAGCTAATAGTTTCAATTAGGTCCATTGCACTGGCGGAGGGAGGGGGGCTAGGGCCCCTGCAAGAAAATGTCCCTCCCTTGTAAATATTTATAATTTTAATAAAAATAACTGAATTTTTTTCTTTGCCCCCTCTAATTTATAATTTGGCCCCTCCTAACTATTTTTTCTTGCTCCGCCCCTGGTTCATTGAGTATGTAATGCTCGAATAAAGAATTGATAGGTAGGGTAAGGAAGAAGTTTTGGCTTTTTACTTCTTGTTATTTTATTGGCAAATAATTTAATACTAATAGGTAAATCTAGGTCAAGGAAAAGGATGTTTTGATGGTGCTAGAGATGTCCTAATAGTATCCAAGTTTACTTCTCTCTTCATATTTACTCTATAAAGGAAAAGTTTTTATGTTGTCAATTCTTAGATAATTGATCAGAATGGTTTGTGTAAGGTCCAGAGAAAATAAGATTCCAAGTTTTAAACAAGTGTGAGGGAAAATCATGTCAAGGAAAAGAGTAGATCAGAAACCTTTTCACAAGTCAATGGTAAAATTGGTCTGGCCTAGCTTGGTTGGGTTACGTATATGTATTGATAAAGTTTGATAAATTGAAAACAATTCTAACCAAGGTTGCTAATTTGAAATCTTTGTGACTAGTAAAAGTGATCAAGGCTAATGGTTTTTTGTTTTATTGATGGTATTTGTGAGTAACTAGAGCCAACAAGTCTTTAAGGTGGCAAGATTATTAGTCAAATTAGAGATGATTGGGTTTACAACTCATATTTTAGGAGTAAGGACTAAGTAAACTTGGAGTGGAAGGTAAGAAACTTGGAGTAAGGTAATGTGAAATGTATTACATGTATAGATTAGATAGGTAAGGCTAAGTCCATAAACAATCTCAAGAAAAAGCTCAGACACGTTAAACATGTAGTTTACAAAAATAATTATAACTTTAAATCTGATCATTGGGTCGTGCTCAATTTTTTTCATATGATTATACATGGTAAGTTTTATAATGAGCGGTTAGTTGTAACCAGTTTAGGTCTAGAATATCCTCAAAATAGGTTTAGAAGATGTTGTTTTTACTATTTTAATTATTTGCCTTGTTAATTTTAGGTTTTAATTACTTTTCCTACTAAGATTTGGAATCTTTTTTATTACATCAGTTTTAAACTTTATATAAATAGTTGGTATATGATTTCTTTATATATCAAATTATTGAATTACAAACCTTTTCAAAAAATATTAGAGCTTTCTATCTATTTCTCTATAATTTCAGGTTATAATTTTAGAGCTTGAGAACCCTAATTTTTATTCTAACTATATATTTTGTCAATTAGTATCATAATAGGTTCGTCTTTTTTATATAGATAGAGATAAAAGAAATAACCATCCCTTATGTGGGCTTAAAAGAAAAGGCTAGATGGTTTAAAACAAATAATAACAACAATGTCAAATAACTTGGAATATCTAGTTCAACTAATGGAAGGCATAAATAGGGATCGTGAAAAGAAAATAAATTTGCCTAGAGACTTACCTCAAGACAAGCCTAACCTAGAATTATTTCTGAAGACTCACCTAGACAACCAATTGTCTATGTGGAGGGTTTTGATAAAGACAAATGTAATAAGGGCATAAAGCCTTGTTAAACCAAGACAAACCACCACAGCTCAAGAGGCAACAAATAAACGAGTTCTAAATAAAAGTAGACATACCAACCTTCAATGAAGATCTGGACATAGAAAAGTTTCTTGACTGGATCTTTAAATGTTATAGCGTTAAGCAATATATAGGTATCATAAAAAAAAAAAAAAAGATGGTGAAACTAGTCGTATTATACTACGGCTCTAAAATAACTAGGGTTTTTTATGGTGTTTTAGTGTTCATGTGAACATTAAAACATATTTTTTTTACTTTGAAACAAACAACTTATTGCCTATCATGTTTTTTTCTAGAAAATAACGAGCGAACAACATGTTGTTGTCCTCCTTAATAAATAAAAAATTAAAGCAAAACCAAACATGCAAGTTTGGCCAACAACTAAGGGGCTAGACAATAGGCATGGTTATTTTTTCCTTTGTTTTTTTTTTTCCCTAGAAAAAAATTTATCAAGTTTACTTACTCTTTAATTTTGACATGATTCTTAAATATTATTGTAATTCTTTATTTGAATTTTAATATTTTTAATATATTATTATGTATCAATGTCAAATACAATAAGGATACTAATAGACATCGTTATACTAAAGTATTCAAAGAAAGAAATAGGGTGATAATGTTTCTATGCAAAGAGAGATTCTTGATGAGATTGTATAGCAAGTTGTGGTCAAAGAAATATGTTCTTTACACCATAATAAACCAGATTAATGATAATATTTATATTATCAATCTTTTAAATAATATGGGTATTTTCATAATCTTTAATGTTTCTAGTATTTATCTTTATTACAATACCAAGTTTTTATATTTAAAGTTTAGTGTTAACTTAAGATCTAGTTTTTTACGAATAAGAAGGCTGATATGAAACATGTTGTAAATATATTTATAGACCACATAAATAAAATTAAGCCCGCGAAGAAGCTACACACGTCAAACATGCACACATTCAAACAAATAATCATAACTTTGGATATGATCATTTGATCAAGATTAAATTTATTTTAGATGATTTTGACCACCCAAGGTCTAAAATACTCTGAAAAATAGGTGTAGAATCTGTAGATGGAAGATAAGTAACCTTCGAAATTGTTCGTTCTTTGTGATGATCACGAGATTTATTGGCCTTTTTTTCTTTTTAATTAGTTGTCTTAACTTGGGATAAACGATAGCATGCATAAAGGAGATTAGGTCGACACATGTCCAAACAGTATGGCTCCATTAATTAATGTGTCCAAAGCTAAAACTTTATGGTATTTTGTAGCAGACCGGGCTACTAGATGGTCGTGATAAGTAAAAATTAGCAAAAATAAAAAGCATGGCATGGGAGGAGGCTTTGGATATGTGCACCAGCTGTACGGCAATGGAGCTTTTGAGGTTTGGGAAAGCAGATAGAGCTGTACAATATATGAGAGGTTTTATGCTGCAATTTTGGAAGAAACCAACTTCTGCTTGCCTTTTGAGGACAAGTTCACATGCATGCTGGGGACCATATGATTTTGCTTTCAAGACAATTACTCAAGTGTAACGAATTCACGCTATTAAATTTGATTTTGTATTTAAACAAAATATTTTTTTTTTAATTTTAAATTAAAATTTTTTATGTTTTCAAATCCTTTTGAAACTTTTAATATGCTGATGTCAAAAATAATTTTTTTAAAATAAAAAAATATTATTTTAATGTATTTTCAAGCAAAATAAAAAATAATCACTATCATACTATGAAACATCCTAAATAAATAAAAAACATTATTATACTACTTACTTCACAAACATATTTGCCTTTTTCCTCAGCATCTACTAGTAAAAATACATGCTCATGAACATTTAACTTAATTGCCACCTTTTTCCTTTCTTTTTTGATTAATAGGTTTTGATATGGATAATAATATATCTAAAATCCAAACAATGATAAATTCCGGTTAGATAGATGAAAATTGTTATAAAGATATTTAAGTTGATTTTTTCAAAACAAAAAAGAAAAAAAAATGCTATATAATACTCTTGGAATACTGAGTGCGTGCCTGTATATAACCTTACTAGAAAATAAAATAAAATATGAACGGAAAATATCTCATCGAATAATTAAAACCCGACAGTTTTCTTTTTCTTTTCATGATTCCATTTCTTCTCTCTTGTTGATTAAAAAAAAATTCCATTTCTTTGAATCTTTACTTTTCACGATTTTTTTAAAAAATTTTGTTTAGCTTCTGATTAATTCTTTTATTTATTTGCAGAAAGCAATGTCTGCTTTTGGCGCTACTGCGACGAGTAATACAAACCCTAATAAATCCATTGAGGTAATTTCTTTTGACTGATAGTTTATCTGTTATTGTTTTTATTGCTTAATTATTCAGACTCATTTAACAATTAAGCCTACGTATTGTCTAATTTTAGTTTGATGACCTGAAATCATTGATTACAGGTGTTACAGCGTCCTAGCGACTCGGTTTCGAGCCTCTCTTTCAGTCCAAAAACAAACTTCTCAGTCGCAATTCTGGGGACAATCAGGTTTTTTTTATGAATATTTGCCAAACTGTATAAAATGTGAGTGATTATGCCTCTTCTCTGCGTCTCTAAAAAAGAATTGTGACAAACAGATTACGATGTGCCGACTGATCCCTTCCACGATAAATTAACAAAGTTTGAGCAGTGAAATTCAAAAACAAACCCCTGAATCTACAGCGTTTTGTTTAGGCAATGTTAAGCCAATACACACCGTTTTTATCTCTTTTAATTGTTAAGTCATGAATGTTCTTATTCTGTTGCTAAGCTGGAAAAATCTAGAAGAAAGTCCTGCATATTGTAACAAGCTCCTTGAAAGTACTCCTGTGATTCAGGAGATTCCAGCATCTCGCCTCGTCGCTCTTTTTTCTGTCATTTTCATTTTTTTCTACCCTCTGAACGAATACTTCTCCTTCCACCCAAGCTTCTTCAATGGAAAACCATGTTTGCATATATATAGTAGGTCAAAAAAATGCATCCCTTACCTGTACAGGTTGCAATGGAGTAACTAAAAAAAGATCCCTCAAATGCAAGGCTTGCAATAATGATGCCCGCCCATTTTTTCCAGAAACTATCCACATAGGTCATGGGTGCAAGAAATATTGTCCCACCTGGAAATGGAAGGCTCTCCTTCAGGAATGGCAATCTTAATAAACAAGGGAGGATTCTAACCAAGAGTCATATGCTTAAATAATAGCAAATCAATTTGTGAAAGACAACGCCGAGAAATCTCAAGCTTATGAGTAACACAGCTACAATACACAGAATGGTGTCAACAAGCATTTACAGAAACGAGCACCACAACTAATGAGCAAGGAAATCATAACAGTTCAAGATAGGTAATTTTCATGCTATTTAATACTTTCAGAAAAGGTACAAGAGCTGGAAAAGAGTGAAAGAATCTTCTTACAAATTCTCCCCAAGATATCATTAGCCATACAGTACATTCTTCAACAATTCCAACCTTCACAAATTGACTGGAGAGCAGCACTGCTCAAGCCAAACGCAGCACGGAGTCTTGATTCCAAGTGCTACAATCGTTAGCAGATAAGAAAAGCTCTCACTAACATGAAACGCTTCCTTGGTCACCTTAATAATTACCATTTAGTATGCAAAGTTAAAGGGACTCAACTCATTACTCACAATCAGCCAACAGAACAAAGCCTTGTCATCGTATGTTCAGAAGAGAGAGCAAGATTTCCAGCTCAATAGATGTAGGCATCAAATCTTGGCTCATAGAAACAGACCTGGCAGTTGTATGACTGAAGCGCACATCCAGCAATCCAAGACCAGACCTTCTTATCCACATCATATAGAAGGCCTTTTCCTTGGTTCCAAGATGTAAAGCAAATCAAGTTATCCTGTCCAAAGCACTCGAATCTTTCAGCTGATAACCTCAACAGAGCTCGAAAATACTTTGGTGGCATCCTACTAATTTCCACCCATGTAATCTTAGCATGATCTAATTCCCAAATTCTCATACTCTGAAGAGTACTATAAAGGCCAATCCTTCCAACTAAAAACAGACGCTTCTGGGTGCCAGCTACCAGATATCCATCCAACAAGGACCTGGGAAATTTTGCTGGAATGTGTTCCCAGTAACCTGTGTCAAGTCTGTACATCATCAAACCAAGCGGTGAAAGGGCTTCCAGGTACAGTCTGGAGTCACAATAAGCCATCTTTGAGGAGCAAAGGTTGACTGCAGGCATTATCTGGTGGAGTGACCATCTGTCAAGCTTTGAATCATACACTTCAGTAGGCAATGACTTATCCCCATAAATATCACCGGTGGCTATCACTTTGAATGAACGGTCTATTCTATCCACAACCATTATTAACTGCCTTTGCTGATTATAATGCATGCTAGGCAATGCCCTCCAAGTTTGTGTGAGCGGATTACAAACTAAAGTTTTGAAAGTTAGCCCATCAAGTCCAGAAAAACAAACAAGGCCCCCTGAAGAACCAACCAACCAAAATGCCCACTGTGGCAAAAATGTGAACGGAATTCTATACCAAGCTTTCAAGGGCAAGCTGAAAACTGAGCATTGTGGGGTGTGCGGGTTCTTCCAAAATGTCAAAAGGCAAGGCCCATGAGATGGAACTTGGGAGTGAAATTTAAGAAAACTACTATCTTGGAGAATTGAATTCCATCGTTTACAAACAGAACGAAGACGGAATATCATAAATGGAGGAACCCTTACTAAAATCTCATTCAATAGATCCTCAGGCAACATTGCCCATATGCTATCCTCCATTTGAATATCAGGGTGGACAACCTTACCAAATGTAGCAATCGTTTCCTCATCTAAACCACGTGGTTTGGTTTTAATCACCTTTTGTCTGGAAGGACTAGTATTTCTCAATCCAACGCGACCCATGGGACTCGTATTCCTCGACCCATCAATTCTAACAGGTGACACTTGCCTAGGACAACCATCATCATCATGCGCCCCATTTTTCGAGGATTGTGAACTAGATACAATAGACCCAGATTCAGATGACTCCCCAGCACTACCATCCATAGTAATGGATTCTCAAACCCACAAAAACCTTATTGCTCCAAAAGCAATCAAAAGCCAAAACCCTAATTGAACCAATAAAAATTCTACTCCAAATGTAAGCTCTAATTCATTGCACGTGCAGCAAAAAGATCAAAACTTTCAAGTCCAAAAGATGACTTGAGGCATCAAGAAACAAAACCCATTAATCCAAACAGAATTTCAACAATCAATTACTGCAGATTGCATTCTATATCAGATCAAAAAAACCCTAATTTACAGTCAGATCCAAAACTTGAACAAAATAAAATGATTTCAAGGTAAAGACATCGAGCAAACATCAAAGGGAGAGCATAAAAATGGAAGCTTTGTTGGTGGATTAGAAATGGATTACCTTTAGATGCAAGAATTTATGTTACTATTTTGCTGGGGAGGAACAATTTGTCAGAGCTGAGCCAAGGACAAATTCTGGCATAGAGAGAAGGGAAACAACCTAACCTCAAAGAATCTCTCGGATGGCATTTGATTTATTTTGTCACTATTTTAAAAAACAAATCTTAAAAAAATAATAAGATATTTTTTTATTTAATTGGGTAAATATGTGTGTATCTAGTTTTGGTGTCCTGAGTAATGCTTATTTATAGCTCCACTAATTTTTTTAATATCGATAAAAAATTATGGCAAAATAATACAGATTAAAAAAAACATTTAAAAATAATATAATTTAATTAAAAAAAATAGTATTAGAAATAACATTTTATCACGGACGGGATTAAAAATAATAATTTTAACTAAAAAAGTTAAATGGTAAATTAACTATCTTTAATGTTTTGTAAAAACTATTAACAATACTCTAATTTTAAGACATGTTTAAAATTATGATAGTGATTACGATTAAAAGTGTTTTCTACTTAAAATTATATTAAAATAATATTTTTTTATTTTAAAAAAATTAATTTTGAAATCAAAATAATCTGAAAATATAAAAAAATATTTTTTAGCAAAAAAAATTAAAATTTGAGGGAACGCAGTTTGCACCGCATTCCCAAACAGGCTCTTATCTTAAAAACAAACTCGATACACTAATACTAATTATTAACCCTAAAAACAAACACTAATTAATAACCTTAACTAAATATAATAAAATATTTTTTTTTGTAATTTTTTGTATTTTTTTGATTTGCTTAGGGTTTATCATCAACTCAATATTAAAAGATAAAATTTAAGAAAAAAATTTACACTAAATGATAGAATTAAAAAAAACAAAAAAATATTATATTTAATTAGGTTTTATTTTTAGGGTTATTGATTGGTGTTTGTTTTTAGAGTTAGCAATTAGTGTTAGTGTTTAGAGTTTATTTTAAGATTTAGGGTTAAGATATCATTTAGAATTTGTATTTTTGTTAGTTTGGAGTTAGAGTCATAGTTAGTTTGTGGTTTGACTTTGTAAAAAGAATTTATTCATAATTACATCTTTTAATAAAAACTTCTTGTTTTTAATTATACTTTTATCAAAACTTGATTATTTTTTCAATATTTTTTTTATTTGTGTTATTTTATTAATTATTTTGTAAAACTATGCTAATTAAAAAGAAATCAATATTTCTACTGTTTCTGGGTGGATTTAAATAATAAAGGAGTACATATAGCCGTTATTTGCAGATAAAATACATTTCTAGGTATTGGAAGGTCTACCAAAGATGTGCCCTTCAAGCTCAAGTCTTTTGACCTCCTCATTAATCAATGGTCAAAGTAAAGAAGGAGAGGGAAAATGAAAACCAACCAAGAAGTTGCTGTGGCTCAAATGCTTTGAACAATGCATTTTTTTTATAAAAAAAAAAGGAAAAAAACAACTTTCTCTATATATTTGGATTTATTTAAGTATTTATATTCATGCTTAGGAATGATTATAATAATAATAATTATTATTATTATTATAATTGAATCAGCGGACACTCCCTTATGTCGGTGTAATATAACTATTAAAAGCATGTTTATTTTTGCATTCAAGAAGCGTTTTTAAAATTTTTTATTTTAAATTAATTTTTTGTATTGTTTTCATGTGTCAAAAATAAATTTAAAAAAATAAAAAATATATATTATTTTAATGCATTTCTAAAAATAATACGTTGAAAAACAACTATTACCGCAATCACAAACAATATATCAAAAGAAAAGCAATTCTTACCACTAATAATTGAAGAAAAAATGAATTGAAATGGGTGGGTTGATCGTATTGGTAGATGAACTCCTTGTTGAGATGTATAGCATCTATGCCATTCCTTGGACATCTCTCATTGTATTTTATGTTTTCAAAATATAAAAATTCATTTTCCAACGTGAAAATTTTATTTATATATATATATATATATTTTTTGTGAAATTCTTTTCAACCAAATTGTTTCTTTCCACAATACACGAGGATATATATATAACACATGATTGAGGTTGAGGAGAGAAGGGAAATGCCCAAAATGCAATCTTGTTGGGCATAAAAGATGGCCAAGAAAAGGTAAAAGATATAAGTATCAAATTATAAGGCAAGTGGAGCCCTTAGTGAAAAGAAATTCTTAAACCCTAATTGTCAAGATTATGAGATCTTTGCAAATTTATGAGAAACATTCAAATTTCAATAGCAATCATCAAGAAAATGTTACCATTTGCTCGTCCCACTTGTCCAATTTCCAACACCCTTTTTGTCTTTGTGGGTGTGAGCATGCGTGCTTGTCTAAGTTTGGTGGTGGACAATGATTGATAGCCACCAGAACCAGAATTTCTGGTCTCCATGGAAATTGATGAATGTCTAATCTCACTGCAATTTGAAAAACTTTGCATTGCACGTGGAATGATGTACTTAACTCTCCTTTATTTACAGAGACTAATGAGATTTATCTCCATTCATATTAATGTTTTTTTTTTCTTCACAAAGTTTTCGAGTTTGAACCGATAAATACTACAATACTATTTACTATATATGTTGCTCGTGTTTCTGTTTTTGTCATGGATCAACAATATTTTTTAATGTAAAAAAAGTGATAAGTTAAAAAAATTCAAGTGTCAAGTCATTGATTAAAATAAAAATTTAAATAATACAAAAAAAAAATAACAACCAACAAAAATAAATTACACCCAAGCAAACAACTTAATGCTAACCTAACTGAAGAAAAACGAGAGAGAAAAAAAGAGTTAAACTTAAAAACAAAAAATAGAAAACATCAACTTAAAAAAATAGGGGGAGGGGGGAACCAAGCATACCTAAGCGAACCTCTTAAAAGTAATCTAAACTTACAACTTGTTAAATCATGAACTTGAGTTCAATCAATAAGCTTAAATATCATTCAATTTAATTTTGAATGATTGAATTGTTGAAATTAATAAAAAAAAACTTGCAAAAGAAAAAAATAGAAAAAAATAAAGCTAAAATCTAACAAGAAAAAAACCAACGAGGATGAAATTTGAAAAACATATATCCCAAACAAAAAAAATTACTATTGAAAAAATTAGGACCAAACTCGAAAGATTAAAATATTATAGGGGTGAAATTAAAAATCATTTGTAATATGATAGATTATTTATAGATTAACAAATGATAGGAGTGAAGTAGAAAAAATAATATTGAGGGCCAACCCAATAAAATCAAACCGGAAAAAAAAAACAAGAGTTAAAAAAGAGAATTAAATAAAAATAAGAAAAGAGGATAAAAAATAAGAAAATATAAATTTAGAAAAAGAGAAAAAAAAAAACATGGCAAACTCAACAAACCTCTTAAATCTGGTCTTATATCAAAAAGTCGCATCTCGTGAAATTTTTTACTCAAATTTAATCAAGAAGTATAATTATCGACCAATTTAATTTGAATGATGAGATTAATAGAAAAATATTAATAAAAAACCTGCAAAGGCAACAAAAAGAAGGAGGGTGTAATTTAATGAAAAAACAATGCAAAACAGAAAAAACAGCAATTAAAAGAATTATGACTAAATTTGACATAAAAATTAAATGAAATTAAATGTTCATGGAAAAATCAAATGAAATTAAATGTTTAGGGAAAAATCAAATGAAATTAATTGTTTATGGATGGGATTGTAAAAAAAAATCCATTAAGAAAATGATTAATAAAATAGCAATTAAATAAATTATGACCAAAATTGATATAAAAATTAAATGAAAATAAATGCTTAGGGGTGTAATTGTAAAAAAAACAAATCAATCAAGAAAATGATTAAAAAAAATATATCAATTAAAAGAATGAAGACCAAATTTGAAAACAAATTAAAATAATCAAATGACGAGGGATTGAATTGAAAATAAAATTCAATTAGAAATAATTGATGTAAATAAAACAATTGCAAATAAGAGAAGATGGATTGAATCAAAAGAAAAAATAAATTTAAAGGGTTGATATGATTTTTACATGACCAATACGTAATCCAAGAAAGAAAGAGAAGGAAAGGAAAGAAAAAAAAGAAAAGCAATTTTTGGTCAAAATCATGCCAAACCACCACATATACATCCACCCAGAAAGAAAAAGGATACATCCACCCAGAAAGAAAGAGGATGCCGAGACGAATCAAATGATATGACAGAACCATGATTACAACCATCGAGTCCAATCGCAAGGGCCATCGAAAGGCGACGGAGCGGCTGACGCGTGAGAGGCATATATAAACAACCTTTTCATTTTTTTATTTGTACAAAACCAAAAATGCCCTTAGAACTAAACATTAATAACAAAAAACTAAAAATTTTGAATGGCAAGGGTAATGTAATAAATTTATTCTTTTATCAAATATGAAAAATACAAAAAAGATTAGTGTGCAGAAGACATTTAACCATTTTATTCAAGGGTTAAATAAGTAATCTTACTATGTATTAAAAAATTCAATTACAAAAACAATTTCACTGTAAAAAAACATTCATGTCATGATCAAAATATCAACCTATCCCCAAAGCTAAGTTAAAATATTAAGTGATCAAAAGTCTATATAGTAATTACATTGTTGTAATGAGTAATAAATTATGTTTTAGGATACAATAATATTATCGGGGATTAGTTTTTTTAATAATCATTTTGTACTCTATATAATTAAATCAAATCACGTATACCACTTGATAAGTCATAATAATATGATTTTTATTTTCAAATATTATTTATATTTCTTCAATTCACTTGAATTATATGTAATTGTTATCCATACATGTGGCTTAATTTAATTAAATAGAATACGAACGGTGATGGATGAGTACTCTTAGAATATAAAACTATTTTTCATTAGAACCTCTCTTCAGCAACCAAAAAAAAATATTTATATTAAATTTGTATTCAATTTTTGAAAATGATGGCATAATTTTGACTAATTATTTATTCATTCTATAAAAAAAACACATTTGAGCATAGTTTTCAAACTCGATCCGGTTCAAGGCCTGAGTTTTGGGTTTTGATAGGGTTATCGGGTCACCCGGGTCAATTCTTTTTTTTTTAAAATCAAAACGACGTCGTTTTAGTAAAAAAAAAAAACAAAAGTTAATGGGTTGCAACCGGGTTTTTGACCGGGTCTTGCCGGGTCACACTGAGTTTTTCGTTCCTCTATTTTTTCTTCAACCCGGGCCAGTTCTAGCCTCGGGTTGACTTGCCGAGCCGGATCGGGTTTCAAAACTATGCATTTGAGTTAGTGAATTGAGTAGAGTAAGTTATAAATTAGTATTTTTAATTTTGTAAAATAAATTAAATAGTTACCTAGTTTTAAAAACTAATTAATTAGTTTTTTATATCTATTTGTGACTTAATTTTTCTCGTCCATTTCATGTTATTTTTTAATTTATTTTATTTAAAAAACATAGATAATACGGGAAGATTGATGGGAGTAAATAAAAACAATAAAATTCGAAGGATTATATAAATCATTTCACAAAAGTAGAAGGACTTGTTTATAATTTACTCGAAAGCACATGGAAAAGGAAAAAAATGGCACTGTCTGCGTTGTACCAATTACGGTACAGAGGAAAATGATTGATCACTGCTCACCACAGAGTCACCGACACGACATTGTAAAAAAATATATAAAAAAAGAAGGAAATACGAGTATGGGACTTATAAATATGTATTTGATGAATTATACTAATCCTACTTTATAAGGCAGTGCTAGCTGCAACCTGGAAGAAAAAAAATTGAGGTTGATGGGAATTATTTGATATGTTTATTAAAATTGATTTAATGAGTTAATGTTAGAATTTTTTAATTTGATTTTTTTAATTTAAAATTTAAAATTAAATTGTATGAGACTTGAGAGATCTCGAGGTAATTCGGACGACCGGTTTAGCGGGTTAATCTTAAAACCTTTCGATTTAACTTTTTGTTTAGCTTGAATTTAAAATTATATTATACGAGAGTTGTATCGATATTACCTTGTTGACTTTGCAGGTCCCGAGGTAACCCAGACAATCTGTAAAAAATGTGATTTGACTTTAAAAAAAATTCAAGATTATATATTTTTTTAATATTGAGAAAGAGATATATTGGATTAAGTTGAGTTTCGCAGCATAACTTGTCATATCCATGATTTGATCGGATTAACCTGAGTTTCGCAGCATAACCCGTCATATCCATGATTTGAGTTATGTACTCCACTGGATTTAAAAACTTTGTATTTAAAAACTATTTTTTAATTAATTATACAATAACAAAAATAAATACTAGTAAAACCAACCATAAACTAGACACAAACTAAATATCTAGATATTTATTTGAGATTGCGATAACACCATAAAAAGCAAACCAAAATCATTTACGAAGGCTAATTCAAAATCTAGCAAATATTAAAAAATAAAATTAAAAAAAAACAAAAATGAAAATGAAAAAAATCCATCTATTTCATTTTTCATATTAACAATAAAAAAATGGAGTCAGAACTTTTTTAGAAGTATTAATATGCGTTCATGTATGGTGATGATCATTAAGACAGCGGTCCAGTCCTCCTCTCCATTTTTAATGCCGAAAACTTACTTATTTAACCATAGAAAATGAAGTACGAAAACATCATTTTGCACCCAAAAAATTTAACTACATTCTGTAAACTGCTGGAGGCAATACGGAAGAATGTGTGAAATAAATAAATAAATAAATAAAATTATACAAGTTGACGAACAACATACAACGTGGATGTGGATGAACAACAACCCTTTTTTTAATATATATATATATAAAAAAACAAAATTGGAGCCTCAATCTTGACCACAACTCGCAGAATTAAAATATTATAGTTGCACACACGAGGCTAGCTCAGTGGCCTTGGCAGGCTTTGCCCTGCCTAGTGTCCTGTTCGAGATCTTGTGTGTACCTAGTACTAGAGGGTTTAACTGTTGTGGTTAATTTGTGTGACTTATTCCGTCCCCGTCCCCTGGCTTCGATCCTCTATGTGTACGCTGTCACCCCCGCGGTGCCTTACCTGCTCCTGAGCTTGCAGGATGTCCAGCGGGCCGTGGGGAATAGTCGTGGTGCGCGTAAGTTTGGCCGGACACCCCACGTAAATAAATAATAATAAAAAAATTATAGTTGCAGTTTTATTAAAAAAATAATTTTTAATTTATTTTTAATATTAACATACTACAGCTATCTCAATTAATATAAAAATAATCTAAAATAAAAAATAAAATTTATTATTTCTTAAAAAGATGATCTCACTCGTAAAAACAAATACCGCGGAGACACCAAAACATCATCTCTTCTCCACTCCTCTCCCAACCCCCCCCCCCCCCACAAGGACACGTGTCTGTCGAAATTCAACATCACCCGCCCTCATTGTCACACTATCTCTCCTCCCCGTCGTCCCCCTTTTAAAAACTTTTGTGACGCATTAAAGAATCATAATCACACGTGCTTCCCTTCCTTTTCCTCGCCGGAATTTCCTCCCCTTTCCTTTCCGTCCTTTCATATCTCCATCCAAACAGTCCCTTAACTTCACTTTTCAAATCAGATTTGATCTCTCTCACTGTTTCCTACTGAATCTAACAGTAACAGCATAATTGCTATTTTTGATGGGGGCGGTCACATCCACGATGGCGGCGAAGTTTGCGTTTTTTCCTCCGAGTCCTCCGTCTTACGAGCTGGAGGAGGAGGACGAGGAGGCGGAGGGCGGTGCGAAGAAGTTAAGGATGGCGGCGGCGGCGGGTGTACATAATAGTAATAGAGAATACGTTGACGTGTTGAAATTGGAAACGAAGAGAGGGAATCATGTGGTGGCTGTGTATTTTAAGAACCCTGCGGCTTCATTGACAGTGCTTTACTCGCATGGAAATGCAGCTGATCTGGGGCAGATGTATGATTTGTTTTGTGAGCTCAGTTTGCATCTCCGTGTTAACTTGATGGGGTCAGTTCCGATACTTAAGAGAGAAACTTTTACTTGGAAAAAAGGGTTTTTCTTTCTTTGAAATGTTTGTGTTAATGTTCTTGTTGTGTGTTTATGCAGGTATGATTATAGTGGGTATGGACAGTCAACTGGAAAGGTATGAGATTTTTTTTTCTAATTTTGGTTGGTATTGATTTGTTTGGTTGCTGAGAAAATACGGGGAGAAGAGATTTTTTTTTTTTGGGACTGGTTTGGTAGCTGAGAATAGGAGAGGAAATAGGGTGAGAATGAAATTTTGGAATTTCTTTTTATTTTTATTGTTGGTAGGAACTGATTTGTTTGGTTGCTGAGAAAATATTGGGTAAAAAGGAAATATTTTTCTTTTCTTTTCTTTTTAATGGGATTTGTTTGGCAGCTGAAGGAAAGATTTTTCTTTTCTTTTCTTTTTAATGGGATTTGTTTGGCAGCTGAAGGAAAGAGAGGAAATGGGAAGGGAAATAGGCAAATGAAATCGGAGAATTTTGTGTGTGCACTTGAAATTTGGCTTGAGGAGTTGAACAAGTCATAAACCATATATAGTAAACCAAGTGATTTTACTAAGTGTGTTAGACTCATAGTTTCCTCTTCATTCGGTAACCAATTAATGGACGGCCAAGATGAGATCGGATTTAGTTGTAAAATTTTGTTACTGTTTCTTGAAGTTAAATCTTGCCTTGGATTAATTGGTAAAAGTTTTTAGCTTGGCACTCTTTTGAAGATGGTTCTAACTGTTTGTTGTGTCACTGTTCTCTTTGGACAGCCAACTGAGCAGAATACATATGTTGACATAGAAGCTGCTTATAGGTGTCTTGAAGAGAAATATGGGGTTAAAGAAGAAGATGTTATCTTATACGGGCAATCAGTTGGAAGTGGACCCACTTTAGATTTGGCAACACGGTTACCAAAATTGAGGGCTGTGGTTCTTCACAGTCCAATTGCATCCGGCCTTCGTGTAATCTATCCAGTGAAGAGAACATACTGGTTCGACATATATAAGGTCCTTTTCATCTTTGAATGCTCATCTGCAGAGCTTTGGTCTTAAATATTTTCACCACTCAAGCTAACTGCATTTTAATGGTTGTTTGCTTTTTGTGGTGCAGAACATTGATAAAATACCTTTCATCAATTGTCCAGTACTGGTGATTCATGTGAGTGTTTCTTTCCTTTGAAAATGATGGTTGATGTTTTTTCTTATGTTTCTGAAATTATAGCTTGCTAGGATAATGTTTCTTCACGCCATCATCCTTCCCAACATGGCCACAGAGGCCGGGAAAAGTCATCTGTGCAAAGAAACATGAAGCATAAAGACCCCACTACAGTTTCTTATAGGATAAGAGGTGCATCATTGCCATGACCTTTGGTAATAGACAGTATCAGATGCGTGGTTTGCCAACACAATACAGAAAGTGTATAAAAGGAATAACCTAGAGATGCATCATTATGTGAATTATTTGCAATAACTCCCTGTTTACATGAAATCTCCTATTTGCTTTTTCTTGATTACACTTTGGAAAATTGAGTTGCCAAGATGTCCCTATGATGCAGTTATGAGTTTGAACTTGGGATCAGAATTGTGGGCTATTTTTCTGATTGCTGCACTTCGTGCAACATGTGCTGTGTGTTTTCAGCTTGTTTTATATTTTCTTTGAAATGATTGGGATTTAACTATCCTGAAATTTACTATTCCTATAGCTGAGATTAAGTTCGAGCAAAAGGATCCATGGAGCTGAATATGGTTTAGAAATAGGGCCAGGTAGAATTCATTTCAATTTAACAAGATTAACCATCCATTAAAAGTTTTTGAGTTTTCTTGGCAAAAGTTCAAGAGCTTATGAGAGAATGAAAGAAACTGCAAGAGATAATTGAGGAGAAGAATTTCATTATAATCTAGGTCTAAATTTCTCCACAAATCATCCTAAATTTTAACTAATAATCACAGATTATCTATACATGTGCAGTTTTTAAAATTAGATTTTTCAGAATGGAAACATGTTTTGTATCAGATATTGCACCCTGTTTTTCATTACCTGGAGAGTGCTTTGACACCAAAGGAAAATAAATATGATTAAAAAGAGGACTAG
The DNA here is from genome assembly GCA_019202695.1 of Populus x sibirica. Taxonomy (NCBI): domain Eukaryota; kingdom Viridiplantae; phylum Streptophyta; class Magnoliopsida; order Malpighiales; family Salicaceae; genus Populus; species Populus x sibirica. The sequence goes on from JAGMVL010002080.1 coordinate 379,058, forward strand.
GAATACTGAAATGAAGGCTGGAAAAAAGTTGAAGGAAATGCCAAGAGAAAAGAATCTGTTGAATGTCTGAAGACGGATAAAGGTGAGAGAGTCTTCTGGAAGGTCCAAAAAACTTGAGGATGATCAATTGAATGAAACCAGGGAGATGCTGCTGTTTGCATAGTGAATAGAATACATTCGAGGATAAGAAAACATAAAGTTAATACTGCAGGCCATACACTTTTTTTTAAACTGAGCAGACTATACACTTGAAACGCGTATGTTGTACTGTATGAACAAGGCTGCACTTAATATTTTGCTGTACTGTTTAATTGGTTATATGTCTTGTGAGATAAATGCACACATTAGTTTTATAGTTGACTGATACTGTCCACCGTGATAAACAGAGCTCGTCTCTTTCTTTGAGAACTGAGACTGAAGGGTGTTATACTGTATAAAATGCCAATTTTAGTAGCATGCAACATTTTCTAAGTTTTCTCAAGTTTACACTCTTATGATCCACTGAAATCCTTTGTGATTTCTGTCTCTTGCAGGGAACTGATGATGATGTTGTGAGTTGGTCCCATGGTAAGCAGCTTTGGGAGCGATGTAAAGAGAAGTATGAACCATTATGGGTGAAGGGAGGGAATCATTGTGACTTGGAGCTTTACCCGCAATACATAAAGCATCTCAAGAAGTTCATATCAGCCATTGAGAAATCATCACGTCTGAGAAATGTATCTGAGTCCATTGTGGATCAAACAGAGGATCCTCGAAAGAGCACAGATTTTAGGGAGGTTGCCAGATCTAGTATAGATCAGAGAGAGACGTCTAGACTAAGTGCTGATAAAAAAGAAAAGCCTAGGCTAAGCACAGACCGCAGAGAGAAGTCAAGGTCCAGCACGGATAGGAGAGAGAGATCAAGAAAAAGCGTGGATCACCCTGAGAGAGAGAGCAATGGTTCAGACCAGCATGAGAAAGCTAGGAACAGCATTGATCGGTAAGCTGGCTAAGGGTTCCTTTTCCTCATTCAATCCATGATTTTTGTTTCACTTTTCTTTGTGCCCAACATGGTGCACACGTGCAATTCTGGTTTTCTTCATTCTTGATTGAATTCTTGTGGCAGCTTTGGGGACATGATAAGATCTGTTGGATTGTGCAATATCGATTGCTTCAAGCCCACGGCGACAGCCATCTGAAGAAGAAAAAATGTCAATATACATTCTGAGGTTATATTTTATTCAATTATTTAATTGGTTGATGGGGTTGTTTTGGTGATAGTCAAAATTTCCACATAAAAATAGGAAATTAATTTAACCCGATAATTTTTTTTTTCCACTACAATTTATCTCCAAGTTCACAAGCATCTCTCTGGTCTCTCTCCCCCACCCAAAACCCCTGTAGGATGCATTTCAATCTACCTTAGAGTTTTGATGAACTGTGTTGCAGAAACTGGTCTAATCATGCTACAATTAGTATTGCATAGCTTTTGTTTTTAAGATTGTTTTTCAATACAATATTTCCATATGATCCCATTGAGAGAACTTGGTATCCGCCCCACGAAATGCTCCGACAGAGGGAACTCGAACTCTGACCGAACACATGGAGGAGGCAATTGTCATCGTTAGAGATAATCTACTAGCTTTGCCCTGTAAATTTCTGGACATGGTAAATATATTCACAATTGTAAATTGGCAGAAAATTTATTCTTTCAAGAATGACATGATAGTGCCTTTAAAATTACGAAGGATGCAAAGGGAAATCTGAGTTTTTGAAATCAAAATGGGCTTGTATTTTTTTTTTTTTCTCTAATTATCTTTTCCTTTTGCGGTCAAATACTGCGTCCATTTATCACCGCCTCATTGCGGTTTCATTATCTTCTTCTTCTGTTTCTATTTCCTCATTAACAGTGCTTTTTCCAAGTTTCAGTGTCTTTTTCCAATTAAATTGAGGAATTACATCTCAGGTTCTCGACTAATTGATGAACAGAGCCATGATGCTATCTCAGCCCAGTCACGTTCCTTCAGATTAGCAAATTCAAAACATTTCCCTAGCATGGAAGTAAAAAAAAAAAAAGTTTATGATGTCAAAGAACCATCTCAACCTAAAAGCTTAAGTTATTAGGTGAGGTCTGATGATATGATTTATATTATTCTCTAACACACCCCCTCAAGTGAAAGCTATTTGGGCTTGAAACTTGCATAGGCTCACTTTACCTTGTGCTTAATTTTTATCAAATAAATGGGGATGGTGAGATTCGAAATCATGACCGCTTGGTTATCAAGGCTCTGATACCATGTCAAAGAACCATCGCAACCTAAAAGCTTAAGCTATTAGGTGAGGTCCCAGGATATGATTTATATTATTCTATAACATATGTTTGTCGCATTTAAGTATTTTCATGTGTTATTTATATAAGCTATAATTGATAACTTTTCAAAAGTCAATGTTTTCAAATAGATTTTGAATCCGTTTAAAAAAGCTGAGGCTTTTAAAATAAAACATGGAAGAGGTGGTTGAATTGACTTTTAAAATATTACTAAAAACTTACAAAACCACAGCTAAAAGTCACAAACACAACCAGATTGATGATTCACAAATAGGCATAAAGCTCGATTTGGATGAACATGAAAAGCAAGCCATTGTTGCAAGCATTAATTAATTACTTTTTAGGGTGCTATTTGGACTTGGAACAAACAAATTCACAAATATTTAATTAGAGACTGTAAAACCATAGTTACAACCAAAATACCTAACATATTACCAACTTCTTTTGAAAATGCATTTGGACTACGTTTTACAATCTAGGGAAGGATTGTTACGCTTCGTAGCATGCGTGACACCTAAATTTTAATTATTATTTTTTTAGGGATTAAAGTTGAGTTTTCTTAGCAAAATGCATTATATCATAATGATGTAATGTTTATGTGGTTGGATAATAGGTTAATCACTTAGTCCTTACAATATGATCAAAGCTAAAACGGGTGGTAGCCTGGTGTAGGAAGCCACTGTGCGTGGTAGCTTGATGTGGAAAGTCAAGTACATGTAAAAGATCCTTTTTGATAGATGTTTGGATTCTCAGATGCTTAAGTAAGTATTTTTGTAAAGAGAGAGTGCAATGATATTTTTTAGAAAGAAATACTCTAAAAATATGAATGCAAATATTTATAAAATGGAGAGATTATCAACCTTGATCCTAAATGATTCATGAGGCATTTATAGTCCATGAATCTTGTTATTTTTATGGAATGAAGGAGCTAAAAAATCATTTTATCCCTATAAATTAATGTTGTTGGTCATGCGTTGTATTCCACTTAAATGTATTAATGAAGTGGTAGGCCATGAAAGATTTTTATATACCTAGAGATGTAGGGAGAGTAAGATCCCAAATGTATTGGGTCAGTAAAAATCCTGAGAGACCTGCGTGAGGTCCTAAAAAATCAGGCTCGAAGTGTTAGAGTCAGATGTGTGTCATGAGCATGATAAGGGGTAAAAAGGGCCTAGGCGCGCTACTTGAGCCCATGGATATTGGGTTTGGGTGCAGAGCTTAAGCCTAAGAGGCATGGGGTTGGCGCTTAGTGCTGGGCTCGAGCATGTGCCCAAGCCCATAGGGGTGCTGTGCTGGTGTGCAACGCCGGTGACACTAGGGTGCATGCCCGGCACTAGCCTCATGCATTGCCTCGAGCCTGTCCTTTGAGCTCAATCTTGAGGGTTGATCCCATAGGCAGTTGGTCCTGGCGTGTTGCTTAAGACTATGGTTTTTTAGGCCTTCAGAGTTTTAGGCCTGTTAAATTTAGGCTAGGGCTTAATAAAAATTTTGTTATGAAAACTACTGATAAATCATGATCCATCAATAGCCCCCCAAAATCTTTGTGATATTGATACACAAAGACTTAAAAAAATTCTCGGTTACTATAATGATTTCATTAATTTTTCTTTGTATGAGAAGATGGGTGGAAACCCCGAGGTAATTTACTGGAGAACCCGTGTGTAGTGGCATGCACTATGATTCAAAAAGTGCTTTTATCATATGAGAATAACTGGATAGGATCCAAACTTAGAAAAAATATATAGGGGAACCACAGAGGAACTTATACTTAAAAAACATTTTAGAAGGCTAAAGGGACCAATTGTAGGAACCCATACTTAGAAAACTTTTCTAGGAGGTTGAGGGGAACCCATGAAGAATCCCATACAAAATTTCTAAGAAGGTAGAAGGGAATCCATAGAGAAAACTATACTTAGAAAAATTTCTAAGAGGTAAAGGGGAACTCATACTTAAAAAAATCTCTAAAAGGTAGATAGGAATCCAAGAAGGAGACCATACTTCAAAACATTTCTAAACGGCTTGGGAAAAACCATAGAAGGAAAACCCTAGCGATAACATGAGGCTCGAAAGCCCCTCTAGAGAGTCATATTGATTCAAGATCAAGTTATCAGCTTAGCTGTCAACCAATTTAATTTTGAAGGATGAAATTGTTGAAAAAATATTAATCAAGAAACCTATAAGAGAGAGAAAAAAGCAAAATAAAAAATAAAAAAATAGGGATAATATTTAAGAGAAAAATACCTAAGAAGGATTAAATTTGAAAAAAAAAGTATTAATCCCAAACAAAATAAATAGTAATTGAAAGAATGAGTACCAAATTTGAAAAATTAAAAAAATCTTAGGGATAAAATTGAAAAATATTTTTAATTTGATAGATTATTTATAGATTAAAAAATAATAGGGGTGGAATTAAAAACAATTATAGGGAGCTAACCCAATAGAATCAAACCCAAAAGATAAGAAAATAAAACAAAAAAAAAAGATTAGAAATAAGAAAAAAAGGGAAAAAATCAAGCAAACCTTCCAAACTTGATCTAATCTCTAAAATCTGCAACTTGTGAAATCTTCGACCTAGGTTCAATTAAGAAACTTAACTCTCAACAAATTTGATTTTGAAGGATGAAATCGTGGAAAAAATATTAATAAAAAAACTTGCAAAAGAAAAAAAATCAGCAACAAAAAAATGGGGATAAGATCTGACAAAAAAAAAATCGAGGATGAAATTTGAAAAAAAAATAAAATGATCCCAAACAAAATAAATTGCAATTAAAAGAATGAGGACTAAATTTTAAAGATTGAAAAATCATAGGGGGTAAAATTGAAAAATATTTGTAATTTGATAGATTATTTATATATTAAAAAATGGTAGGGGGTGAAATAACAAGAAATTGTTAAGGGCTAACCCAATAGAATCAAAATGCAAAAAATAACAAAACAAAAGGATAAAAAAGAAGAAGAAAACATTAGTTTAGAAAAATAAAAAAAACCAAGCAAACCCGACGAACCTCTTAAACCTAGTCTAATCGCTAAAAGTCACAATCCGTGAAATTTGTAACTCGGATTTAATCAAAAAGCCTAGTTCTCAACCATTTTAATTTTGAAGGATAAAATTTGATGGAAAAAACCTAAGGATGCAATTTTAATTAAAAAAATAATGTCAAATAAAATAAACAACAATTAAAAAATAAGGATCAAATTTTCAATATAAAAAAAAATCTTAGGGGTTGAAATTGTAAAACATTTGTAAAAAACAAGCAAACCCGAGAAAATATCCTAAACCCGGTCAAATTTTAAAAATTCATAACCCGTAAAATCCTAGATTTGGGTCCAACCAAGAAGTTTATTAGGAGCGAATTTGAAAATATCAATTTTAAAAACTTGTAAAAGCAAAAAACAAAATTGACAATCAAAAGAATAGAGATTAAATTTGATAGGAAAAATAAAAAACAAATGGGGATGAAATTGAAAAATAAAATCATTTATGATTTAAAATAAAAACCTGTCAAGGCTAAAAAATTGACAATAAAAAGAATAAGGATTAAATTTGATAGGAAAAAAAAAGAAGTAAATGAGGGTGAAATCGTAAAACAAAATCAATTGAAAAAAATGATTACAAACAAAAAAATAGCAATAAAAAGAATGAGGACCGAATTCAATAAATTATTCAAGATAAAAAAAATCATAATAAAAAGAAAAAGGATCAAATCTGAAGAACCAACAAATTAAATGGCTATTCTTGAATTTTGAAGAGGTTGGCATGAAAATTTAGGTGTGGGGAGGGGGGGAGGGGGAAAAAATGACCGTCAGCGCCAAACGAACTTGAAGCTTGGAACACGTGTTGCCTTATCTGGTCGGTGGTGTTAAGACCTTTCAAATGCCACCCCGAAAAACGTCTGGTGGTTGGCAGCCACCAACCTACCACTCGAATAGCACGGGGCCATCCACACGCTGGTGTTTGCGCACATGTGCCAACAAGTTTTTTTTATATATAATTATATTTAATAAATATAATTTACAATAATGCCCTAAGTGCTCTTGAAAATTACAATAAAAACATTGTGAAATGATAAAAGAAAGTCCTTAGGTTCTTATTCAATTGGTTGTCTTTTAAGGCTATTCTAAAAAGATTTAAAATAAAAAAAATGTCTTTTAATAGTAGGCATTATATTATTTTATTTCAGGATTAAATGAATAATTTTACTGTACATTGAAAAACAATATTGCCAAAATAATCACATACAATTTACAAAAGATAATTTTGTTATGGTGAAAAGATTACCTTGCCTTCAATTCCTATTTCAAAAGTTTTAATGGCCAAGAGGCAATATAGTAATTACACTATTATAATGAATAGTATTATGTGTCTTGGGACACAATAACTTCTCATCTAGGTTTAGTATTTTTCTAATGCATCATCACAATTGATACAATCAATTGGCTTTGCCTTTTAATCTAGCATAAAAAAAATAAAACTAAAGAGGGTGGTGAATTCAATATGCTCCTAGACACAATGTATTATGGATGAGAATGATGTATTTATCATATTGCCCTTGAAAAATAAAAGGTTAAGGAAAATGTTTAGGGGTAGGATTGTCTTTTCAATGAGACCATGTTGGCATTTTACAATTGATCATGGACAAGGTGAGCATTTACTTTCTTTTTTGCATAGTAAAATTACATCGATGCATTTAAAAAAATACATTATTGTGTTGCCATGAAGGGTTTTGTTTTTTGTATTTTCATTTGGTTGTGCACAGTAAAATAACTGAATTACCCTTAGAATTAGGAAAGGATTGAACTAATGCTGGGGCTTTTTTGGTTTTTTTTATTTTTATAAGCATAGTAAAAAGATTTAATTGCTATTGGAGTTTATATTCTTAAGCCTAGGGTCAAAGGATATTTAAGTCATTGAGCAACTGTTATTTTATTATTAGTATTATTGTGTTGGGTTAGGGGCTATTTTGTTTTTTAATAAATGAAAAGAAAAAAAATCTCATTGATGCGTGTTGAGCACGTAATAGTCGCTCCACCATCTTCAGACGGCGCGTGCGATTGATTCCAGTGGCCAAAAAGACCTTTCTGAGGTGGCTTCCGCTTTGTCTTGACATCTCTTACATGAAAATATGGCACGTGTAATGAGAAGTTCCTGTTCTTTTGGTTATTATTTTTTTATTTGAAATAATTTATGAAATATGATTTTTTGTTTCAATTTCAATTTTTTACTTTGTCTAATTTGGTCTTCATTCTTTTATTTTCTATTTTTATAATCTGAGATAGTTCTTAAAATTGCATTTTTTTATTACACCATCCGTCAATTTTGTTCTTATTAGATTTTATCCTCATTCTTTTGATTGTTGTTTTTTATGTTTTGAAATTTTTTGTAGATTGATATTTCTTTTACCCAATTTCATTCTTTAACGTTTAATTTGTTTGGATTGAGCTACGTGGTTAAGACAGGCTTGCAAGCTTTGAGAATTAATCCAACTTCAAAAGATTTGTCTAGGATTGCTTTGGTTTTTTTTTCTTGTAATCATTTTATAAGGTAATATTTTTTTTCAATTTCATGCTTCAATATTTATTAAATTGGAGATTGAGCTCTGATTTTTTTTCTTGCTTTTTATGACCTTTGTTTTATTTATATATTTGGGTTATCTCGAGTCTTTTTATTTATTGTTCTTAAATTTATTTTTTTAAATAAATTTTATTCTTGAATTAAATTAAATTTGTTGATTGAATAAAGACAGATGCTCACTTCATTTTGTTTTGTTCGGCTTGCTTTTCTAGGATCTTGCTCTAGTGGCCCATGCAGCTTCTTCTGATGTTGTCATCCAGAATTTTATAGTGGGGTTTAAACTATCTCAGCAAAATTTGTTTGTGATAAATGATGTCCATAATTAAGTGATGGTAGATCTCCAATGATTTATTTTTCTTTTCCTTTCAAGTATAATATGACAAGTACCGGGGTTTATTGTTTGGGATCCCCTATTGATTAGGTTTGTTTTTCTGTTTCAAATAAATCCCTATTAAATAGGGTGACTTGTTCTTCTGTTTAACTATTTCTTTTTGCACGTTACCATGTTTCTGTCAATCGTGGGCTGTAATTTTTACATTCTGTTAATTCTTGTAAGGCTATGTATTAGCCAAAGTTCTTATTCAATATGGTAAATCATTCTCCCAGTTTTGTTATGTTTCTCTCTATCACAGTTTTGATTCATAACATTCTGGTATCAGAGCCCCCACTAGGCTTGAAGAAAATAAAGCAGCAATCTTTGTAATTTGCAGCAGCAAAGAGATGACGAGTGAAGAGAATTTTGTTCAGCTGACCATTCCTCGCTTCAATGGTCACTATGATCATTGGGGCATGTTGATGGAAAATTTCTTGAGATCCAAGGAATACTGGAGCCTAGTTGAGATTGGTTATGTAGAACCAGAAGATGATGCATCATTGACAGATGCCCAACAAAAGAAACTTGAAGAAGAAAAACTGAAAGACTTGAAGGTGAAAAATTACTTGTTCCAAGTTATAGATCGAACCATTCTGGAAATTATCCTCTAGAAAGACACTTCTAAGCAAATTTAGGACTCTATAAAAAGGAAGTACGAGGGCAATGAAAGGGTGAAACAATCTATCCTTCAAGCTCTTCGTAAAAAGTTTGAAACTTTTGAGATGAAATCCGAAGAAGGTGTCTCTGACTACTTCTCAAGAGTGATGTCTGTTGCCAATAAGATGAGGATCCATGGAGAACATATGAGAGATGTTACAATAGTAGAGAAGATACTTCGATCTCTGAACAACAAATTCAATTACATTGTTTGCTCTATTGAAGAATCGAAGGATATTGATCGTCTATCAATTGATGAACTACAAAGTTCTTTGGTTGTTCACGAGCAAAAGTTTCATAGACATAATGGAGAAGAGCAGGCGTTGAAAGTGACTTTTGAAGACAGAGTAGAAGGCAGAGGTCGTAGTCGTGGATTCTTTTGAGGAAGAGGAAGAGGTAGAGGCAGAGAACGTCAATCCTTCAATAAAGCTTTTGTGGAGTGCTACAAGTGTTATAAACTTGGACACTTCCAGTATGAATGTTCGAGTTGGGACAAAGAGGCAAATTATACCGAGCTTGGAGAAGAAGAAGAGATGTTGTTAATGTCATATGTAGAGATGAATGAAGCAAAAAGAGAATATATGTGGTTTTTGGATTCAGGATGTAGTAATCATATGCGTGGACGTGGAGATAAAAAAAAATTGTGACCTAAATGAGAATTTTAGACAAATGGTAAAGCTAGGGAATAACTCAAGGATGATAGTAATGGGGAAGGGAAATGTAAGATTAAAAGTGAATGCATTAGCTCATGTGGTGACTGAAGTGTTCTTTGTTCCTGATTTGAAGAATAATTTGCTGAGCATCGGGTAATTGCATGAAAAAGGCTTAACAATTCTTATTAAGAATGACTTGTGTAAAATTTATCATCCTAAGAAAGGTTTGTTCATTCAAACCGGGATGTTTGCCAACAAAATGTTTATCTTGTTGGCTACGTCACAACCGAGTAAGCCAACTTGTTTTCACACGGTTGCACACGACTTGTCACACCTCTGGCACTACAGGTACGGGCACTTGAATCACAAAGGCTTGAGAACTCTTCAGTTTAAGAAAATGGTGCATGAATTACCACAATTAGAAGCTTCAACAACTATTTGTATTGATTGCATGATTGGAAAACAACACCAAGATCCAATCCCGAAGAAAAGTGCTTGGAGAGCATCACAAAAGCTTCAGCTAATCCATTCTGACATATATGGTCCCATCTCGCCTACGTCAAATACCAAGAAAAAGGTACCTAATCTGCTTCATTGATGATTTTAGTAGAAAGACATGGGTGTATTTTTTGGTTGAAAAATCTGAGGCATTAGTTACTTTCAAATACTTTAAAATATCTGTTGAGAAAGAGATGGATGCTTATATTAAATGCTTACGTACTGATCGTGGAGGTGAATTTACCTCACAAGATTTCAACGATTTTTGCAAAGAAAATGGAATCAAAAGGAAGTTGATAACAACCTATACTCCATAACAGAACGGAGTTACAGAAAGAAAGAATCGAGAGTTATAGAAAGAAAGAATCGGACTATTATGAACTTGGTACGAGGTATGCTCTCAGAGAAAAAGATACTAAAGACGTTTTGGCCAGAAGCAGTGAATTGAACAGTACATATTCTGAATCGAAGTCCCACTTTGACAGTAAAAAATATAACTCCAGAGGAGGCTTGGAGTGGGATAAAACCTTCGGTTGAACATTTTCGAGTGTTTGGTTGCCTTGCACACATTCATGTACATGATGCCAAGAGAATCAAGTTGGAGGACAAAAGTATTGCTTGTGTGTTGTTGGGGGTCAGTGAGGAGTCTAAAGCATATAGGATTTATAATCCAATAGCCAAGAAAATCAATACCATCAGAGATGTAGTTTTTGAAGTATACAAATCTTAGGATTGGGACAAAGAACAGGTGGTGGCTGTATTGGAATGGGGAGATAATGATGAAGAGGCTGCTGTGAGTGATGAAATCGAGAGTGAAGATTGTGATATTGCAGAAGAGGTTGAGAATGTTTCTCCAGATACAGTGGATTAAGGAAGGCTTCGAAGGCAACCTATTTGGATGAATAATTATGATATTGGAGAGGGACTATCCGAAGAAGAAAATGAAGCTAATATGGCTTTGTTTACTTCTGATGATCCTTTTTTATTTTGAAGAGGCTATGAAAAGTTCAAAATGGAGGGATACGATGGATTCTGAGATAAAAGCCATCGAAAAGAATGAAACATGGATGCTAACAGATCTACCTGCAAGTGCAAAGAAGATAGGAGTAAAATGGGTTTACAAAACGAAGTTTAATGAGTATGGAGAAATTGATAAATACAAGGCTCGTCTTGTAGCTAAAGGGTACGTGCAACAATATGGGATTGATTACACATAAGTTTTTGCTCCTGTGGCAAGGTTGGATACAGTTCGGTTAATTATTGCATTTGCAGCTACAAAGGGCTGGATAATATATCAACTTTATGTAAAATCAGCTTTTCTACATGGAGAACTAAGCGAGGGAGGTGTATGTTGAGCAACCAAAAGGCTATGAGCTGCACGAAAATCCACAGAAAGTCTACAAGCTGAAGAAAGCTCTATACGAACTCAAACAAGCTCCACGAGCTTGGTTCAGTCGTATAGAAGCTCATTTTTTGAATGAAGTGTTTGAGAAGTGTCACAATGAGCATACATTGTTCGTTAAAACAAGCAAAGAATGTAAAATTCTAATTGTTAGCTTGTATGTTAATGATCTCATTTTTACTGGAAATATGAAACAATGTTTAATGAGTTCAAAAGTTTAATGGTACATGAGTTTGATATGACAGATTTGGGAAAGATGAGGTACTTTCTTGGAATTGAAGTTTTACAAATGGCTGATGGAATCTATATTAGTCAAGAAGTATTCCTTGGACGTGTTTAAAAGGTTCGGGATGGAGGAGAGAAATTTTGCTAAAAACTTGATGGTTCCAGGTGTTAAATTTTTCAAAGATAAAGATGGTGTGAAGGTTGATACAACATTCTTTAAGCAAGTGGTAGGGAGTCTCATGTATCTCACAACGAGACCCGACTTGATATTTGTGGTTAGTTTAATCAGTAGATATGCAGGGCAACCAATAGAGCTTCATTTGCAAGCTGCAAAACGAGTATTGAGGTACTTGAGAGGCACAACAAATCTTAGGATATTCTACAAGAAGGGAGGGAGTGATGAACTAATTGCATTTACTGACAGTGATTATGCCGGTGATTTGGAGGATAGAAAAAGCACTTCAGGATATGTTTTCATGTTGAGTTCTGGTGCCTTTGTTGTGGTCCTCTAAAAAACAGCCTATTGTCACACTCTCAACGACTGAAGTTGAATTTGTAGCCGCTGCATCATGTGCATGTCAAATTGTGTGGATGAGAAGAATTTTGGAGAAACTTGGTCATGCACACGGTGATAATACTACAATTTTTTGTGATAATAGTTCTACAATTAAATTGTCAAAGAATCCAGTGATGCACAGACGGAGCAAGCACATAGATGTGTGTTTTCACTTTCTGCGTGATCTTACTAAGGAGAGAACTGTGGAGCTGATTTATTGTGGGACACGGGATCAAGTTGCAGATGTGATGACTAAGCCATTGAAGCTTGAGTCTTTCTTAAAGATGAGAGAGCTACTTGGTGTTCGAGAAGTCCATGCTGTAAACTAATTGTTGTCTGCATTAGTTTAAGGGAGGGAATGACAAGTACCAGGGTTTATTGTTTAGGATCCCGTACTGATTAGGTTTGTTTTTCTGTTTCAAATAAATCCCTATTAAATAGGGTGACTTGTTCTTCTGTTTAACTATTTTCTTTTGCATGTTTCTGTCAATCGTGGGCTGTAATTTCTACTATAATTTCTACATTATGTTAATTCTTGTAAGGCTATATATTAACCAAAGTTCTTATTCAATATGGTAAGTTATTTTTCCAGTTTTGTTGTGTTTCTTTCTATCACAATTTTGATTCATAACATAATATTGATGGCTCATTTATTTTAATTAATTGTTGACAAATATATTTTTTTTAACCGTTTGTTTACTATCATTTCCTATGGGTTAAATCTGAATATTAAACTTCACGTTATTATTGTTGATTACTCAAGTATTGGTTTTTTCTTGATTCCTTAAAAATACTGTCGTCATCTTTCCCAAAATCAATTGATTATATGAATGGAATGCTTATCATTTGAAAAAAACATAAACATATCACAGTTAGAGGAACGTTTATTGATCTGAATTTCTAGCAGATAGGGTGGTAACAACGTTATTCACCCAAGAAGCCTAAAATGACCAATACTTGAGATTTCAGGAAAAGCCAAACACATAGGAGGTTCCGCTCAATAACAGCAAAGCCAAACAATACGAAAATGAAAGCAAGAAAAAAGCAAAAGACTCAAATAGGTTCCACTCAACTCCAAAATAAAACAAAAGGCACAGATTTCAAGATAAATAGCACCACTCTCCGTAAACCTAAGAGGTTCCACTCAACTCCAAACCAAGGACACTAAAGCAATGGGCACACTCTTTTATTCATGACACAAATTACCATGAGGGCTTCAGACTCGAGATTTGAACTACTAAAAAAACAGAGCCCATCATTCTTCCTCCGACTCAGACTCAGCATTCTGAAGCCATTCAATGAAGGGCTTAGCATTCTTCCAAATCTGAGAATCCTTACTTGGTCCCTCTAGCCCTTCCTGATACCACTGCACGATGTACTCTTCCTCCAGGACATCAGCATCATATAGGTCTTTCATGACAAGAGCCACTTCCTTCAGTGCACTTGAGCTCGACTTCCCACAGAATGCCCCGATTGCTCGGAGCAGAAGCAACTGGGATCCCTCATCCTGAGCAACAGCGGCAGCCAGATACTTCTTCTTCTTGCCAACCTCCTTAGCAAATCCTTTCTCAACACCCTCAAACAATGCCTCAAACAGACCATTCATCTTTTCCTGAGCAGACCCATCAAGTGAACCGAGAACAGACTGTATTTTGCTTGCAGATACTCCCTTCTTCAGGTTTGCCTTCACCTCCTCCACGAGAGTTTCATAAGCACTTGAATTCCCGCAACCAGCTTTTGGTTCCTCCTCTCGAGGACTGCCATTTTCTTTGCTGGCTGTCTTTGAATTCTTCTCTGTCTCATCTGCGGCGAGCATGACCATATCAGCTGTCGCAGCACTCAACTGCTCTTGAATGCGTTGGCGAGCAGCCTCCAGAGATGTATCAGTTTGCCACTGGACATCATCTTCATCATCAGCCTCTTCCTTCTCATCAACCTGGCTATGAGTTGGTGACCCACGTTCCTCATCAGAGCTGTTTGCTTTCTTCTTAATAGAGCTAGCTTTTGCATGGCCATCCTTTGTAGAAGATCCCTTCTTCTTACCATTCTTCAGTTTCTTCTGCTCCTCATCGGCAGCTTCACCTTCCTTCAGTCGCTCCTTCTCAGCCCTCCTCATTGCCTTCTTGTCCTTTGATCCCTTCTTTGTTTCTGGTGGATTCTTCACAATGAAAGTGGTGAGCTTGTCCCTCATATCAACATCCGACACAAAACCACAAGCAGCACATTTCAGCTGGATCATCTGGCTTTTGGTGATGATTACCTCAGTCTCAGGGTTTCCACAGCCATAACACTGGACATATTTCTTGATAAAGTTCTCAAGAAGGCCTGCAAGTTTGGCAGTGTCATGAGAGCCATTCACATGGGAAGTCCCTGTTTTCTCATCAAATTTGGATTGTGCACCAAGCTCACAACCAAAGTACTTCGTGGTGTAAGAAGCTGGCCTTGCCAAAGCCTTTGCAATATCAACCATGTTGACAATGTTTGTCTTGATGCCATTTCCTCGGCCCTCAATTTTGGTAATCATCTTGGGCATCTTGTACCTGTAGAAGGCATCATCACTGTTTGCAGCACCAATATTCTGCAACGCCATCTTGATCACAGTAAATCAATCACACAACAAATTCAGTAATGTCACTGAACGCAGATGCTGGAATTCAAAAATTGGGCAGCAGCTATGTTGTCTTCTAGAGATTCTTTAGCAAGAAAAGACCGTTCTTGTTTAGTCAGAAAAGGTTGAATCCAGCTACAACCTCGAAACTCTGGGTATTCGTCAAATAGTCCGAAATGCATATAGCTTATTGTGTCAAACAAGGGTCCACCCTTTTTCCGTGACGAAGGACTATACTCTCCAAGTAATCCAATGGCTCCCAAAACGAAATAGCCAGCACGGACATAAAAAAACCTCAACTTTGACAGACTTCACTCTGAAAATCTGCAGACAGCAGCAACAACACCTACTAGTCTCCTGAAAAGAACAGGACAAGAATTTTACCAACAAAGAAATTTCAACAACACAAGGAACCACAAACTAGACAGTAAAATACCACAACAGAAAAAACAATAATCAAACATGCAACCAAAAAGCACATTAAGTATAAAAAACTTGCACCAAGCTTTGCCAAACTAATAAAGTAGCATCAATCAAAGCAAGGAGAGATAGAATTAGTTAACATCAAAGAACCAAAGTCATGATCCTCACAACACTATAAAGACATGGAGGAAACCTCAATCCTGGTTCAATCAAATAGAGCTGCTCCATCAAGCAGGATATTAAAACAAAAAAAAAACACAACAAATAAAAAATCATGAACTTCAATTGCCCAAAACAATACATGCTATAATCAAAAGCATATACAAAGAGGTATAACTTGAAGAACCTTTAAGTAGAAGCAATAGAATAAAGTTCAGGGTTTGCAGAAAAACCTCAAATTAATTGATAAAAAACAAAACATGTTTTGCTAATAGCCCCCACGTCCTATTTACACTAATCCTACTCCTTGTAGGAAAAAGACTTACTAAATCCTACTCCTAATAGGAAAAGTACTCATTAAATCAGACTCCTTATAGGAAAAGGAGTTATTAATAACACAAGTAACCCTAATTAAAACCCAAAAACACAGTTAAGGAACATCTCATGCGTCAAGATTGAAACATCTAACTAAAAAAAAATCGGCGAACAAAAACTCAAGAAAACCATCGTTGGAAATCATCAAATCATAACAGCGAGCAATCAAGTCAATCGTAAGCTACGGTGGCATCGAATCGCAATCAACATTGAACAATGACGAATCACGGTGAACAAATTACTATATCAAATTATAACCAATTTTTTTTATTGGTTAATCTGCATAATAATCTAAAACAACAGCACAAGTAGGTTACGATTCATTACACTAGATCTAAAGCCAGAAAGATAAATATCTCATATGGAGAAACAAATTCAAATTCAGAAAATAAATAGATCGATCGATTGATCCAAGAAGCCTTAGCAGCAGCAGCATACCTTTAAGCGGCGGAGCTAATGAAATCCAAGTTTGTTTCTAGAGAGATAAAACCGTGTTAGCTTGTAGAGAGAGAAAAGGGGAGGCGCATCTGTGTTTTCTCGTGTTGTGGAGGACGAGAGGCGGACTTAATTGCTTGTGTGAGCGTGTGTTTGTGTGTGTATATATATATAGGGTTGGAGTTGAGAGGGAAGTATTGGGTGTTTTATGATGTATGTTATACGCGTTTGTTTGATCATCACGGTTTTGACTTCTTATCTAGACCCTTTGATTTTTGACGGAATGAGCTGTGAGTTGTTTTTTTTCTTTTCCTGATTTTACACACCGTTTTCCCTTTTAAAAAACAAAATTAACAATGATATGTATAGAACCAGTCAGGTTCTGATTTTTTATGATCCTAAAATAAATATATTGACACACTAAACTTGCTATTTGATTTGGATCAAGGTTTAAATTCAGCCAAAAACACATTAACTCAGTAAAATTCTAGTAACTTAACAGGTTGATTTATGATTAGTTAAATTACTAAATCAAACTTGATTTAAATTTATTCAAGTTAATTTAAAAAAAAATTAAAAAAAATGTCATATTTTAATAAAAATCATTTACTTGGTGATTTAATAATCTAAGCTATTAGTCTAGTCCAGGTCCAGGTGTATCATATAATTTCATAATAAGTTAGGTTTGATTTTTAGATTTAAAGAAAATTTACTAGTAATTTGATAATTTATTTTCTTATTCATGGATCAATTTTTTCAATGCTACTTTAGTTACTAGAACTAAAAATTTTCATTCTATAAATTCTTTTATAAATCTTATTAAATTAATTCAGAGAGTAAAAAATGTGAGAAAAAAAAAACAATTATCTTTCAAAATAAAAAATAAAAAAATATTTTTTTAATATGACTTATGTCCCTCTATATAGTTATTTTTTAGTAATTTTTTTTAAATATTTAGACCAGGCACATTCTTCATTGATAAATCAGGTCTAATCCAGTAACTAACATAATTTTTTTTTCATTTTAAAAAAGTTATAATTTTTATTTTGAGTGGGTGAAATTTTAAGATATATATTTTTGAGATTTGATAATAATTAGAAATTTGGAATTTTTCTCATAATTGTGATGTGGATTTTTTTCTTCTGGAATTGTCGGATCTATAAATCATATGTAGGTTGGTCATCGTGGAGGATAGAATATCCTATAGCACAATATCGGATCTACCCTCTGCTTTGTTTCCTCTTTTTTTAATATACTGTGGTGTTTAAAAATATAAGAAATATTTTTGTCTTTTTATTTATTCATCTTCCTTTCATTTTTATTTATTTTTATTTTTTTGCAGTACAGGTATTTAATTGAGAATAAATTTTATGAGGATGGTAAAATGGTGTCCATCATCAACTGTATCAAAATTGTCGGCCACCAATTTGATTCCTTCTTCCCGTTTTATTTATTTATTTATTTATTGCACAAAATGGAGAATCGATGGTTTTGAATCATGTTTTGTGTTTTGTGGTTTAGTAAGACTACTTTTCGGATCCCTCCGCTACAAATTGAATAAAAAAAATTAAAATAAAAAAACAAAATGTTTAGGTTATAAAGTTATTAGGTATTATTATAACAAAAAATAAAATAAATAAAAAATGAACCAAAAATAAAAATAATAAAAATAAACTCCCCCCCCCCCAAAAAAAAAAAAAAAAAGCATCTTCAATTCTAGTTATTATTCATCAAGAAATACACGGAAATTTAAAACAAATGATAAAAATTAAAATAATAATAATAATAAAGGAGAAGGTTAAAAGATACAGGGAGAGGCAAAATTGGACAAATAATTGAATTTAATAGCCAAGGATTAAATTAAAAAATTCAGAAATAGTCTGGGTTACAATTAGGGACAATTGAAAAGAAAAATTAAAAAAATGTATGAAATTGGACCAAATTAGAGGAATCTGGAAGCTAAGGACTGAAATATAAAAGGGGATGAAATTAAGAGACCCGTTTCAATTTGATCAGAGGCAAAATTGAAGGACGTTGAGGGAAAAAAAATCAAAATTGGCCTAAAATTGAGAAAAAGGAAGAACAATGACTAAAATAGAAAAGGAGTAAGAACAATAACACTGTTTAGGTTTAAACTAGTTACATGACCCCGCGTGATCTTTGCAGGTCTTTTTTTTTGTATAAAAAATATATATAAAAAAAACTAAGATTTAAAAGTGTTAGGTTTTTCTACAAAGTTATACTCAAGAGTCTTGGGTTTGGCTGCAACACCTGACCTAAAAGTAATATTTATAATATTAATAATAACATTAAACTTGCATGACCCAAGTTTAAGTGAGTCTGGTTGCAACACCGGACCCAAGAATATTGGATGGGGGTCTGGCTATAAGGTCGTGTCATAAAAGTGTGATAATTAAATAGATTAATTAAAAAGAAAAAAACAAAGAAAAAAACCAACAGGAAGAAAAAAATTAATGAAAAAAAAGAAAAAAATCTGAATTAATTGGGTTAACCCTTCAAATCAGGTTAACCCGTAAAACCTGGAATTCACGTCATGAAAGTTTGATAACTAAATAGAAAAAACAATTGACGGGTTTACCCAGAATTAACTGGGTTAACCCATCAAACCAAGTTAACTCATCAAGCCCAAGATACGTGTCATGAAAGTCTGATAATTAAATAAAACAAAATTTAACATCAAAAAACTAAACTAAACGAAAAAAATTAATTAAAAAAGAAAAAAATCCGGGTTAACTCGTCAAACCAGGTTAACCCATCAAACCCGGGATCCGTATCATGAAAATCTGATAACTAAATAAAAAAAATTAATATTAACAAACTAAATCAAAAAAACAATTCATTAAAAAAATAAAAAAAAACTAAAAAAAAAACAGTTCTATAATATAATATAATATATTAATAAGTGAAAGGCGTGGGGAAGCTACAGTAGTTTCCCCACGCCTTTTAGAGTATTACTTAATTAGAAAACCTTATCCCAAATTGAGCTTAGAAAAACGACATCGTTTTAAATCAGTCAAGGGAGTGAAAATAAGAACAAGAAAGCGACGTGGTTTTGTTCTTATTCCTAAGGCTAGCTTCTAGGCTTCAAACACGTTCGGAATAGTTGATCTTCATGTGATCCTTAGCTATAATTTCTGGCCATGAACGACACTTCTCGTGGGACTAAAACACATGTTTTTGTTCTTCAACATCATCCAGAGGCAATGGATCTAGTTTTCATGCCCTCATCTTCTCCGACGAATAATGCAAAAAGTAGTAACGATCGCTAGCTTGGAAAAATCCAATTTCCAGCCTAGTTTAGTGTGTGTTTGGTATTGCGGTAGCTGTTGCGGTTGTGATTTGAAAAAAGTTGTTTTATAAAAAGTACTTTTAGTTGAGGTTAGTTTGAAAAAATAGGTGTTTGATTAAAATTGTTGTTGGAATTGAGGTTGAACAAAAAGTAGTTTAATGTGTTTGGTTAAGAATGTTTTGGAATTGAGATTATAAAATAATTTAAAAAATTATATATTAATATTGATGGTTTTTAATTTAAATGCTATAGATTTAACTATTGCTATTATATCATAAAATAAATAATACTTTATATAAAATATTTTTTATTGTTCCATTATAATATCTACAATTCCATCACGTATGAAATATATCTGACAAGGACTACAGTTTTTTTGGTTTTTTAAGCACGCAACAACATCAAGTAAAATATAATCAGGAACAAAATTGGAATTGCGATCAAATTCTGCAAATGCTACGTTATCAAACAATCTTTTTTTTTAATTTATGTAGTTTCATTGAATAATATTAAACACTAGTTTTTTGAATAAAATATAATTAAAAAAATCAAAAATAATTTTTATTTTTTATTTTACTAGATCAAACCTGTTTAAATACATTTTAAATTTTAGACCGGAACCGGTTCGGCAGGAATAATGCAGCACGCGAACAGTGCAGCAAGCTGCACTATTCCTGCTAATTAATTAGGAACAGTGCAGCATGCTGCTAATTAATTAGCAGGATGTGCGCATGCAGTCTTTCAGGCAGGAACGCGACGCAAGAAGCAGATAATTTCTGCTTCAACAAAACAACGTTTTGAACACAGTTAATAGTGGGGTCCACGTACAAAAATTACGGTTGATTTCATAACCAAATACTATATTTTCACTGTTACATAATAAATGCAGGTGTAAACGCTTAGACAAATGGACCCTCAATACCAGGCGAACGGAATCTTCTAAGCTAAAATTTTGCACGATCCTTGAAAGGTTTTGAATAACATTCCCACCTATAAATAGATGAAGAAATCATGTATTAAGGAGGGGACACTAGTTTTGACACAAAAAAAAAATGAGGAGAAAGAATACTGTGTTAAAGAAGAAGAAGAAGAAAAACAGAGCAAAAGAAACTTTAGAAGATCACTGTGAGAAAAAAATTGATGGAAAACTTATTGAAACATGGATAGTGTGCACATTTAAGATTAAATTAAAATCGAGGTTTACTTATTTTTTGAGTTAAATTTTGTTGTGATTTAATCTTCAATATAAGATCTTTAATACGAAATATTAATAGGCTGTTTGAAACTTTTGGAATTGATTTTAATTTTGATATTTAAATCAATTTTTATGTTTATAATTTTTTAAGGATATTGATTTGAATCCAAAAGAAATTCAAATCATAATAAATAGATTAAAGTAAATCAGATATGAGACCCTATGATTTGCAATATTGAAAATATTATTTCAAAAATATCCTATTTCTTTGCTTCAACAAAAACTTCTCTTTACTTCAAATTGTGCATCTACGCTACCTTTTCCTATTTACATTGTATTTAATAGGTAACTACTCTTATATTTTATGAAATCACTTTTTCTCCGTGGGTAAATAGAGAATGGTGGATGCTTTTTGTTGTTCTGAGCATGAGGGAGCTCAACATGATATTTTGTTTATTAACAAATTATTCACTGAGAATTATGTACATTGCAATTTTGATTTAAAGGTAAAGTAGTTAATATTGCTAATTCAATTCAATTTCATAGGTATTTCAAATAATATAATTAAATTCAATTATGTAATTTAGTATTTTGTTCTAAACATAAAAACTATAATATATTATCAATTGACAAATCACATATGAAATTGAATTCAATTTCATATGTGATTTGATTACAAACAAACTGTAACATGATTTAAATATTGTGGGTGAATGAAAAAATGATCTAAAAAAACTCCTAGTTGACATGTTTTGGTGAAACCCAAAAACCCGCTAAAATAACCATATCCCACATAGAAAAAAAACAAAACTTTCTTGGTGTTTTTGGAATTGGGCGAATCAAATTTAGAGGTGGATCATGATGAAGCCCTTGACTAACTAAAAAAATAAGATATTGATTTGGTACCACACCAAAAAGACAACCTAATTTACTTGGAGCGACAACTATCAAGCTTAACAAATAGGGCCATAGGGGGGAATTAGAGTGGGGGGACCAACTACAATGCTTAGTAGTGATTTAGGGTTAGGTGAACACATTTGTTTTTTTTATTTTTTTTACAAATAATTTAGTTTCATTCAAACTAGTTTAGTTTGATCTGGTTTAATTAGTTTTATCTTTCTAAAATCAAAACCAAACCAGACCAAATATTTTTTTTCTTTTTTTAAAATTGGTTATTCTGTCCTGGTTTGGTATTTTCAATTGTTATTTTTTTTGTTTTTTTGGTTGGTAGATTTTTTTCAACACCTTTAATGAAAACTAAGCCCAACATTAACTGCGACCTCAATGTTGATGTTGAGCACTTGACCTTTGTCATAACCTAATTTTTACCTTTTTAAAAAAATAAAAAATAAATAAATAATAAAAAATGAATGAATGGAAATAATTTGAAAATTGGGTCAAGACAACACAAATTGAAAGTTTGAGGACTAATAAGGATGAAATTATAAATTTGGGAGTTAATTTGGTCAAAATTTGGACGAATTCATAAGTTATTCTTCAATAGGGAAGCTAATCACCGCTCACATGAGAAATGAGCTGGTTACTCTTTTGCAAGGATATGTTGATGTTTTTGCCTGGTCATACGCTGACATGCTTGGTCTGGATACTGATATTGTGGTACATAAGCTACCCTTGATAGAAGGTTGCAAACCAGTCAAGCAAAAGTCAAGGAGGACAAGGCTTGATATACTGATCAAGGTGAACGAAGGAATAAAGAAACAATTGGGTGTTGGATTCCTAGAAGTAGTTGAATATTCTCAATAGATGTCCAACATTGTAGCAGTACCCAAGAAAGACAATAAGATCAAAGTAAGCGTGGGTTTCTGATAATTGAATAAGGCAATCCTAAAAGATGATTTCCCTTTACCCCATATAGATGTACTCGTGGATAATGCTGCTAAAAGTTCTACCTACTCATTTATGGATGGTTTCTCTGAGCATAATCAGATTAAAATGGTCGAGCAAGATAAGAAGGATCGTTGATAAACTCACAAACTCACTGCATTGAAAATAATTGGCCTAACTTTGATAAAAGTATAATCGCAATGGATGGGAAATAATGTGAGGAGGAAGACATTGAAGAGTTTACAAAGTTGATAGAACAGTCAGAGCAACTTCCACCGCTACCCATACCTCTCACCGAAATGTACCAAAGGCTGCTTAGTATTGGTCAGGTAGCGCTTGTTCCTTTAACACCTTTGCAACCACCATTCTCTAATTGGTATAAACCCAATAAAAAATGTGAATACCATGCTGGTGTCGTTAGTCACAATATTGATGGATGTGTTGCATTCAAAGAAAAATCCTTTAACTCATCAAAGCCGGGTGGATTTCCTTTAATGAATCTTTGAATGTGAGTTTGAACCCTCAACCAAACTATGCTTCTGGAAATGGAGGGGTTAACAGCTCGGAGATAGGAAAAAAGGGTAAAGCAATTCTGAGGGTGACAATGGATAGATTGTATGGGATGATGAGACAAGCTAGGTATTTTAAAACACCAGTCAGAACACAAGTTGTAAGAGATGCGAATGAATACTGTAAATATCATCAGCAGTTTGGACATGATATAAACTCTTGTGAAGAGTTTCATTCTGATGTGGAAGACATGATGACATTAGAAGTATTGAGATTGATGATGCCCAAAGAAAATAATCTGGTGGGAATAGTGACTCTCCTGTTATCTTTGTCTCTCTCTCTCTGTATTTTTTTTCTGTTACTTCTCTGTTTACATTCACCTTCTTAGTTTTTCTTCCTCATCTATTCGTTCCCTCCCTGTTTTCACTTTTTATGTTCCCTCTCTGTTCTTGTTCTTCTCTTTTATCCCCCCCTTTTCGTTCTCTCTGTCTCCCTCTTTTTGTGGCCTTTCTCTGGTTTTTATAAAGCCAGAAAATGTATGTATTCCAAGTGATCATAATACTAGGTGACAACTTCTTAAATTAAACATATTTCCTGTTTAAGAAAAAGATGCCACAAATATATTCTTTCACATTTTAATTTTTAAAAGTCGCTGTGATATCGAGTGCGACAACCTTGATACACTGATAGTTATTATAATTAAGAAAATTATTCTAAGTATCTTATAGTTTACTTTATTTTATATTTTTTCATTGTTTTGAAAATTATAAAAATATATCATGAACTTTAGAAGTTCATAACACTTTAAATGATACAACACTAAAAAAAAATATCAATAAAAAATATTGTATTATTATATGTTTACCATTATTGTCGCACGTGTACGGCGTTGCGGCGATCATTCCACTCTCCAGGTGTAAGTGTATCTATCTGGTAAAAATGAGGAAGACAAGGAAGACAAGGAATCCTTGTCTTTTTCAGTGGAAAAAAGAAATGGGAGTCGCCACCTAGTTTTGTTTTTTTGTTACTAGGAACCCTAAAACTGGTCTCAGAGATTGGGTACGGAAACTGGTTGTGTAAAGGGAAGGTATTAACACCCCAAATACGTCATACCTAAGGTAAGCTGTATTGTTTTATTGTCTGATAAAATCTAAGGTCTTGTTGTGGTTTCTAATTGTTGGTCTGTCTAGGGTTTACGAAAAGTTCTCTTTGATAAGGAGATCCTTATCTTATCGGGTAAAAACCTAAATGTTTTATGTTAATAAAAAAATCTATCTTGTTTTAATATCAAGAATACGTTTACATATAAATTCATAATCTCAGATACTAAAAACAAACAAAATATTTTTAGGATTTTTTTGAAATATTGTTCAAGTTTTCGTGACTTTAATAAACTGATTATTAAAGCAAAAAATGCATGCTAAAATTTTATTGTATGAAAATACAATATATTTTTTTTAGACTTGACAGTATGCATAAAAAACAAACAAAATATTTTTAGGATTTTTTTGAAATATTGGCCAAGTTTTCGTGACTTTAATAAACTGATTATTAAAGCAAAAAATGCATGCTAAAATTTTATTGTATGAAAATACAATATGATTTTTTTTAGACTTGACAGTATGCATAAAAAACAAACCCATTTTTTTTTTGGTTTTTTTTGCAATGTTTTGACGAAAACCGGGTATTTTAATACCAGATTCGTATCTTTACGGTATAAAAATACAAACTGATATTAATTAAAATGGATAGAAAAACACAAGAGAAA
Source organism: Populus x sibirica (assembly GCA_019202695.1). NCBI lineage: Eukaryota > Viridiplantae > Streptophyta > Magnoliopsida > Malpighiales > Salicaceae > Populus > Populus x sibirica. The sequence continues at coordinate 403,930 of JAGMVL010002080.1, forward strand.
ATCACAAATTTTCAAAAATATTTTTTGATTTCTTCATTTTGTTTTTTGACTGGGCCGAACCCGGCCTAATCATTTTGGTCTGGGCCGACGCTAATCCGGCCCAGGAACAGTGGCTCTCCACTGTTCACATGAACAGTGGAGACGGGGAGCAAAAGAAGAAGAAGGAGGAAGAGAGGGGTGGGGGAAAACAGACCGGGTGACTTCTCCTGGCGGTGTTGCTGGTGGCGATGGCAGCGGTTCCTCCTCTGTTTATCAGGCCTTCAATTTGCGTGCTTTTTTATTTTGGTCATTGGTTTTGGATTTCTTCAATCAAGTTTCTAATTGGCCATCAGACTTCAATATTTATGCAATTAAGTCCCTGATTTGACCAAATCAACTCTAAAAAAATTATAATTCAACCTCAGAACTTTAATTTCTTCCAATTAAAACCCAAATTGACTTAAAAGTCAATTTTTCTTGCAATTAAGCCCTCCATAAATTCAATTAAACATTCAATAAAATTTAATTGAGTCCATAAACATCTGATTTTGGACTTTTCTCTCTCAAAAATGAATTTCCTTCATCAACAGGGCTCTCACCGGTTAATAAAATACTGTCAAATTTCAATCTTTATATTTTTTAATCTCCTTAACTAAATTCTAGCCATTTTCAAGCCGCTCTGACATCCTCTTCTCACTGCTATTAGTTTTTGGATTTTTTTTGTTTTTAGTTTGAATATTTTTAGATTTTTTTAAAAGAAAAAAAGTGAATTTAAAAAATAACTCAAAAGTAAATTATGATAATTATATACAATCTAATTACTAAAAACTCATATTTCCTTGAAATAACAAAATTGCCTTTCAAAAAATTTCTCCCTTTCCTTGGAAAACATTGGCAAACATGAAACCCTGGCCAAGCCACCATCTTGAATTTAGTCATATCATAGAAACAGAGGCAATCAAATAATCTCACCGAGCTCAACAATCTTGAATACCTAATCTCGATCTTGCCATGCATCAACTTCAAAATAAGATCTACAATATATTTTGTAACCAAATTTGAATCCCTGGCCTCTACAATTTCATCTCCAGGCTATTGTGTAAACACCCAATCAACCAAGTTTAAATCCTTAGTTGGCTGCATTGGCCTTCTACCAGAAGCAACCTCAAGCAAGAAAGCCCCAAAAGCAAACACATCAGTACTTGTCCAGTTCGTGCATGCTCAAGTGCAAGATACCCAAGAGTTTCTGATAATATGGGTCGTTTGAGGATCCATTCTCATACAATCTTGCAAGGCCAAAATCCCCTAATCTTCCATTCAATTCACCATCTAGCAAGACATTACTAGCCTTGACATCTCTATGAATCACAACTTGCTCGCATTCTTTATGCAGATAAAACAGCCCTAAAGCTACGCCTTTGATGACTCTAAATCTTTGGCTCCAATTGAGGGCGACAGTTGGTTGGTCAAAGAGGTATTTGCCCTTGCTCTATTGGGCAAGGCAATTTTCTGGCTGGCATTCGTGGAATTTTTTGGTGTGATGTTTACTGGGGAGAGAAGGAGGACGTGGAGTGAGGGAGAAATGGGTCTGGTCTTCCATTGAAGTTTTTTTTTAAGGACATGTTTGTTTTTTGAAAAGTAATTTTTGAAAAATTATTTTTCAAACTTTTCTGTATTTATTTGCTATTAGAAAAGTTGGTTAACAGAAAACATTTCTGATCAAAGAAAAATTTGATTTAGTTTTTAGGAAAGCGTTTATCCTTTTGGCTGTGTTTGTTTTCCAGAAAGTGGTTTCTGAAAAACCATTTTCCAAACTTTCCTGTGTTTGTTTGCCATTAGAAAAGTTGGTCAACGGAAAACACTTTCCAGTCAAAGAAAAATTTGGCTTGGTTTTCATGAAAGTGTTTTCCTGGAAAATTTGGGTGGAAAACACTTTCTGAAAGTTGGGAAAAATTTAGAAATGTCATTATTTGCTGATTATATCAAATTTGATCCTTAAACTTTTGATTGCTATATATAATTTGTTTTGAATATTTATTTTTCAATTTCATCTCTTAAAATTTAATTTTTATATTAATTTTGGTCTTTATTTTTATAATTGCTATTTGCTTTTTCCTTATCATTTTTTTATTGAAATTTTTTATCTATCAAATTTGATCCTCATTCTTTTGATTGTTACTTATTTTATTTAAAATAATTTATGAAATGTTAATTATTATTATTTTAATTTCTTCATCTTTTATTTTTTTTAATTTTTTAGATTTGATCTCTATTATTTTGATTATTATTTATTTTATTTGAGATAATTTATGAAATTATATTTTTTTTCAATTTCATTCTCATTCAACTTTTTAACTTGTAAGATTTGTTCCTCATTATTTTAATAAACTTGAGAAAAATAAAACATTAATAAGTTATTTTCCAGCTCATTTTTCATGACATAACCAAACACTGGAAAGTGTTTTCCAACTTATTTTCCATTACACTACCAAATATCAAAAAATACTTTCTCGGAATTCACTTTCCAAAAAAAAACTACTTTCCAAAGCAAACAAACGGGGTCTTAATAGAAAATGATGGTTGTTTAGGTTATATTATATATGGGAGTTTATTTAGATTTAAAAATTAAGTTGATTTAGAATGTAAATTTTAATTTTGAAAATAATAGAGATAAAGTGTAAAATATAATAAATTATAGGAAATCCAGGGTTATTTTTCCATTATGATTTTATCAGTTTTTACTTGTGATAATTTATGAAAATTTCGTTACAAAATATTTGTTTCATGCATTACATTGCAATAAAAGCTAAAAAGTATTGGAAAAATACTATTACATCACATCATTTCATTTATGAATTACTTTTATTATTTATTTTTGTGTTTTGATTTTTTTTGTTATTGAATTTTTTTTATTTTTAATTTAGTCCTTATATTATATTTTTATTGGGATTTAAATTTAATAATTTATTTTCATTTGTTTTTTATATGATTATAGTGCTATTAGAGAAATATTTCAGCATCAAGTTGATATAAAAATATCTCGGCATCATGATTTATTTTAAAAAATAGTTAAATAAAAAAATATTTTAAAAAATATATGAGTTTGACAAGGTAATCTGAGTTACCTTAGTTCATGGTTAGGCATGGTACTTTTTTTTTTCTTTTTATTATTGAAATCAATTTTGTGATCTTTTATTTTTTATAAAATAGTGAAAAAAAAATTAGTTTTGAAAAAAAACCATGTTATTAAATTTTAGAAAGTCCATAAACTTGTTTACAGGTTTGGCAGGTAGAACTTTTATTTTTTCCTCTTTATAAATTTATTTTTTTTCAATTTTATCCTTCGATATTGAGCTGACTGAAAATTAAATTTTATAAATTTTTTTATTTCTCTTTCTTTAAGATTATCATAGTCTTAAAAAAATATTCCAATATTGAATTAATTTGCTCGATTTTATGATTGTCTATTTTTATTATCATATAGTTAAATAAATAATATTTTTTTAAAAAAACAAACAAGTTACTAATCCTAGTGGAATCCATAACTCGATTCACATGTTTATCGTGTTAATCCGGGTTACCCAATTCACGAGTTTGGCGTGTTTATCCATCGATTATGATATTTTTTTAAGTTTTTGTCTTTAATTTTTTTAATTAATTTTTTTAATTTCACCTTTTTTCAATATTGGATTGATTGAAAAATGAACTTCATGATTTATTTTTGTCTATTTTCTACAGGGTTATCATAATCTCAAATAAAACATTTATTTTAGGTTGATGCTTGATTTTGCAAGTATATATTTTTTCATATAATTAAATAAAAATAGATTAAAAAACAACAAGATTACTAAACTCAGTGGAATCTATGACCAGGTCGTGTTGTGATTAGGATCAATCCAATATGGTTTTGTTTCAATATTTTTTTTAAAATTATTATTTTAAAGTCTTTTAAAAAATTAAATCATATTTTTATGATTATTTAAATTATTTTTAAACTTATAAAATTAACTTTTGGGTCAACTCCTATATAATATAATTTAACTAGAAACTCAAGCTAAGACATGCAGCTAGGATAGAAGATTTCGAGATTAACCCACATGCTAAAGAATTCCTCTCGCTCTTGACTTTCTTTTTTTAAGTTTTTTTTTTTAAATTGATCAACAAACTAATAAACAGGGAATAGAATTGAAAACTTAGAGACAAGTAGGACCATAACGAAATATGGAGAAATCTATCAGGTGTAAAATATAGCTTACCTCATCAAGATCGTGTTCTAGATCTCAACATCACAATATTATCCTTGTGTGAATAATCCTCTCTTTCTCTTTGTCTTCCTTATCTCTCTACATTTGAAACCGGCGCACGAAGCTCGTAATTGGTAATAAGAATTTTGAATTCTCATTTCGCTTCTTTTTTGTGTCTAAAATCTTTTACTTTTATTTTTATTTAGCTGCATACAATTTTTGTTTGTTATTTGATAAAATAGATCTCTCTTCTGTTTGTCTTTTTATCAATTTCGTGCTAAATAGATCTTAATTAGGCAGATTTGATGTTTAATAGAGAGAGATATTTTTTCTCATTATTTGTTTTTCTTTATTCAATTATTCTACTTAAGTTGTTTAAATTATTATGCGTTATAGGTCTTGATTGTGTTTATTGTCGTGGTTAATTTGCTTTGGATTTCTTTAAAGGTTCCTGGATCAAATAATTCATTAAGTGCTGTGCTTATTTTATGATTCTTCTCTCTTTGTTCATGCGAGAAGAGCAAAGAAAGTAAATAAAATTTGACAATTATAATGTAATTTAGCACTGATTTTATAGAATCATTTATAAATGTTGCACGTGCGTATAAGAGTTCGGAATGATTAGGATACTTTGATGGTATGATGAAGGAATGTTTGGAATTCATAACAATAGGTTAGATTTGGAGTTGCTGTATTTGGTTAGTATTGTAGTAGCAAGCATCTTGTTAAGTAGTTTTCAAGTTTTCTAAGATTTGCTCTCTCCGGATTTGGTTAAAAGTTTGTATGCGTGGAAGGAGCATCTATTAATGTGAGTAAGATGTTTATTCATGATGACAACTGTTATACCGTTACGGTTGGTTCAGGTATGGAGGATAACAAGCAAGATCAGGTTGATGGAAATCTTTCCGAGGATAAAAGCTCCATGCCTTCATCAAAACAAGAGGTGTTTTGTTTTCCGAGGATAAAAGCTCCATGCGATTTATTGAAGACATGATTAAAAAACTTTATATTGGAAGAATTTTTCACTCATTCATCTATTTCTTTGTATACACTTATATGTAGGAGGAAGTTGTAAAGAAGAAATACGGAGGAATTTTGCCTAAGAAACCACCTCTCATTTCTAAGGTGACTCCATATTACCGAGTCTCAACTCTTGATACATATTGTGCTCTGTGCTGGTTTGTGTCTAAATTTATGATTTGGATGTTAGGACCATGAACGTGCCTACTTTGATTCTGCTGATTGGGCACTTGGAAAGGTACTGGTTTCACGGATTGTTTCTGTTCTTTTACTTAAAACTGACTGCATGAAGATGGTTACCTGATATCATTTGATGATATTGAACTATAACAGCAAGGTGTTGATAAGCCTAAAGGACCACTCGAAGCTCTGCGGCCTAAATTACAGGTATATATGTAAATGATATTCGTCGATCCATTCTTTGTCTCCTTTTTGTCTTCTTTCTCCTAAGAAGAAATCATGTGAATGCTTGTTGTGCTTATGTTCAACTGTCAGTGGGTGATACAAGATAAACTAGACTGAATAAGTGGCTGTTGATTTCTAATGAAGGTAGAGAGCTGGTGGTCTCATTGGAAGTTTTCTCTAAGGGTCTACTAGATAGGTAACCAAATAGAGTTAAATGAAGCTGGAAACTATATTACGACGTTGAAGTAAGAGTTGATAAAATGGTAGAGCTAGAAAGGTTGTAGGAGCGGAGAGGATTGCCTGGGCTCTTGAGGTACTGGACCTGTAAGAAAAATCAAGTTTGGGACTCTAAGAAGTTCATTTTCTGCGTGTCCCTTATAAAAAGGACTAGTTATTTGTTTTGGTCTTTGTTGAATATGTCTTTACATGCTCTGGTTCTTTAGAATTGTTTTTTCTCCTATTCAGTCTGTCCTCCTTTTGTGCTCTATTCTATACTCCCCTTGTACTAGATTTGCATTGCCCCACTTTGGTGATTTTCAAACAAATTATTGTAAACCTGAAAAATGAGTGATGATAGAAGCCAGACATTTTCCTAGATTATGTTGGCTGAGTTGAGGATCTGTATGCAAAAGTAAACAACTACTTATGTGTTATGAGCTTTTGGTGATAAAAAAAATATAAGTAATCTAGGTACTCATTTATTTCGAAAGCTGAAGGTGTTAGGTATTCATTTATTTCGAAATCTGGAAGCCTGTTTAAAAGAAGGAAATCATTTGAATTAAGTCATTTCTATCAAAAGATGCATTAAATTTATGGAGCATGAGAATGTTAATGTTACCTTGAGATAATTGGTCTGCTCATGCTCAATTGAAGTTAGTTTTAGGTTTTTCTTGAGCTTGCAATGGGATATAGGTGAACAAATGAAAATTGTCAATGGTCTGTGACTTCTGCCAGTGTTCTTCCACAACTTGTAGGCTAAAAAAAAAAAAAAAAAAAAAACAGATGAATGGAAATGAAAATTCTGAGGGAGGGGTTCTGTGCCACCATATATGTATATAAACGTGGAATCAGGTGAAATGGATCAACTATACAAAGGAGAAATTGTGTTATTTTATATTTTCTTGGATGTACTCCCCTTGATAAGCCAGGAAATAGAAAAAAGGACTTCTTCACCAAGCAGAGATTACCGAGAAAAAGCAAGCATTTATTTTGAGCCAATTCTAGGATGTTTGTTCAAACAAAGTTTTATAAATTGAAAATAGGTGTTTCTTTTAATTTTCTGACTGACAATACTGCATAAAGCTCATACGTTCTTTACAATAATAACTATTGGCATGTGCAACTCGATTTATTACCATTTTAGACATTATTAATGATTGTTCACTCTTTTGGTTTAGGTGCTTCCAGTGTTTTCTAAAGCGATTCCTTTTGTAGTTCCTTGATAAGGTTTTGGATGATAATGGATTTGTTCGTACATAAGTAAACTGTCTCTCATCACTGAGTTTATCAATCATTAATGTTCCAATAAGATTATTCCTCTAAGTAGTCATCATGTGGAAAGATTTGGTTGTGCTATTTCCTTTGCAAATCTATAAAGCTTTAGGCATCACCTTCCCAGCTCAGTGCTGTCTCATTCATGGTCCCCTGAAAACAATTTCCGGAGATTATGTTCCCACTAACCTTTCTGCTTCACACTAATGGGTTTCAGAGCACCACTCTATTGCACCCCATAAGATCTCACTCCAAACCTGGTAACTTCTTGGCTGGAAAAAGTGAGGTCCCCTGATAAAATAATGCTTCAGAGTCGAAGCTTGGTAAAAGAAACAATCTACCTCAATCCACACAACTCAAAGTGGAAAGGGGGCTTTCTGTGCTGCTTCTAAGATCTCCACCTTCTAAAATCACCTGGAAACTATCATAAATTGGATGAGGTAGTGTGTTAGATATTTCAGTTGGAGGGTGTTTCCATACTGTTTTTGGAGTATTTCTATTTTGGCTGAGGAAACAGTTGCAAAGATATAAGATTGATTTTTCCATTTTATTCTGATCAACAGAACTGAAGCGTCTCCTTATTGCTGGAAGCAAAGTTCCTCAATAACTTTGAACTATGGTTTTGACGTTTTCTTTAAATCCTTATTTAATTTATTTAAAGGGAAAGGCAACATAACAAGCACATAGGTATTTTTCCTTCGAGGCATGATGCAGATATAATGCCAGTGAATTTGAAAGAACCATGAATGAATTACTCCTGTTATGCTTGTGATTTCCTCCCTACCTTTTTTGCTTAGTTTCTTTGAAGAAAAATGGAGATTGGCAGCCATCCTAAATGGTTTTGGATTTTCCACGTATTAGTTTATATTTATGAGTGAGAAGTATTTTTTTTCCCTGCTGGCCATTGTGTTAGTGCTATAATGCTAGCATATTTTGTACTGGGTGCTTATTTGTGTATTATCTCTCCGTTTTCCAGCCCACACAACAGCAAACGCGATACCGGAAGTCTCCTTATGCCCCAGCAGATGGTGAAGGTATGCTCAATCATCATTATGTTACACAAAAGCTATAGATCTCTTTTCTCGGTCTGATTTTCTCTCAAAGGGCCAAGGAAACTCAACTATCCTTTTCTTCATATGCAGATGCAGGGAGTGCTTCATCTGAGGATGCAACTGCCAATGAATGAGAAATCTCCATTGTTATTTATATGGTGAGGATTTCTGAAGGACACGACTGCCAAGGAATGAGAAGTTATTATCTGTCTTCTGCTCTACTGAGGACTTGATTGTTACTCTTATACCAACATAGGTGGTGGGTATTTTCTGTTATCTGCTAGAATAAAGTTGGCGGAGTTGTTTGGATATTGCCGAAAAGAAACTAAAAGACAACATTTTATAAGTCGGAGAGGGTCCGTTTTTTGTTAATGTTTACAATGCATAATTCAAACAGCTTTATCCATTGTCATTCTGTGTAATCCAGCATGCATCCTCGATGACCATTACTTCTAGTGCAAAATCAAGTACTCTTTCGTTTCTCAGAGTAGAACAGTATGGTAGCTGATAGACACCATTATTTAATATTGCCAGACGTAGACAACATTGCAGTTGTTAGGTACTGATGCCTGTGGCACGGGACATCATGACTGATTTTTGGTCTTTACTGGTGATGTCATAGCCATTCCAGTTGAAGATCTACTAACCTAAAGCCTCCAAACTCTTTTTAGATAAAACTCTTTCGTTAGTCTTATAATTTGTTTGTTTGAAAACATGGTGCAAATCTTGAAAATGCTTTTTTTTTTTGTTTAAAATAAATTTTTTTAATGTTTTTAGATTGTTTTAATGTGCTGATATCAAAAATAATTTTTAAAAAATAAAAAAAATTAATTATTTTAATACATTTCTAAATAAAAATTATTTTGAACCGATTATAATGCATGCTATTTACTAAATGTAGGATATCCTGTTCTCTCCATCATTCTGGCTTGGAGATCACAAGTTAAATAATAGCAATATTGTTTTTTATTATTAAAATTACAGTTCTATCAGGTCTTGTCATGCAATGGATTTAGATTGATTCATATTTACTTGGACATTAGTTTTAGTTTGATGCTCGAGGGTCGAGTTATGATTGTGTATTAAATGATTGTTAATTGTAAGATATATTGCTTTCTGGGGGATTATTAATTCCTCCCACCTGATTTAGTCTTAAGCTTCTATCAGAAGGAATCGTGTTGGATCTAGATAGTTTTAATCGGCTAAACTTGGCAAGTTCAGGGTTTTGGAAGGTTAAAATATATTTCAAAGTGGTAAAATTAGGAAATAAAAAAATATCTAATTATTATTATTATTGATTGGGCTGAGATTTGGGAATCAAAATATTTAATTTGGTTTTGAGGTATTGATTCCTGGCCAAAACGTCATTAAAGAAAAATAATGCTAGGATTTTACAGTAGCAGTATTTTTCTACCTTTATCTTCTTTTCCTTTTGAAATCAGGATTTATTTTACTGGGTTTCCTTGTCTGAAAAGGTAAGCCAGAGCCGGAGAACGGTTAAACAGTTGCCCATGTAATAACGGCTATTTTGGACAGCTTGCTCTTGCAATTCCGAATTCAAAACAGACATGGATTGATTCCTTGAACCGTCTGGTAAGAACCCTATTCTATATAAAATCCTACCTTAACCCCGACAGTTTCTCACTATCTACCACATAAATATTTTCCTCAACTCGAGCAATAAGCTCAGGCAAAATCATGAAGCCCTCAAAATATTCTCTCAGTTCTTGTGAATTTTCTGCCAAAGAAATCACAGTAGAGTTCATCATTGTCAAGGAATCATGCGACGGCTCCTCGCCGGTCAAATCTAGACAGTCATTCCCGGTAAAGCGCGGGGAATTGGTGTGGGATCGTTTGAAAGAACGCACATACAGGCGTTTACTCAGGAGCATAGGCATCAGGTTATGTCCGACGGTAAAAGCTGACCTAATTGAACTCGTATCCCGCGTTGCCTATTCGTTGCCTAGTCACGCTGACCATATATTTGTGTGCATTATTACCTCCGAACCAAGCCATTATGCCAAGTTTAATGTCGTGACTGGAATTCATGTTGATGAAGACAAGGAGGTTTCTTGGGATACTGTGGAAAACCCTCTTCTTCATGTGTTACAAGCCTGCAAACCACCTATCCCATGCTTGAAGAAGGTGAAGATTGACGAGGATAATGTGGGTTCTAATGAAGCCTCGTGCTGTGCAATTTGCTTACAAGATTTCTCTGCTGCGTCTGAAGCTGCTACCACCACCTGCTCTCATGTCTACCATCCTCATTGCATTGTCAAGTGGTTGCTGAAGAGTACTACGTGCCCTATGTGTCGCTCTAAGCTGCCTACGGGCTGATTCTTTTTTCACTCGTTAGGAACCCAGATATGTCTTAGGATTAATTGCTTATTTTCTGTTCAATTTAGGATTAACTGTCCGGTGTTACGATCTTGATCGTCTTCACTTGGATGATCTTGACGCCAGTTCTTTTGCTGTTTTATTAACAGTGCAATGTGGTTGTTAACTTTTGAGCTTGAGTAAATTTCTGATTATATCAAGGTTGTGCTCATTTTTTCTACTAGAGTTGTCTTGTTCCTCCTTTTCTTCTTGTACACACTACCTAACCGAAGGGCCACGAGACGAGCTCTATGATAAGGTCTACTAGATCAAACTTAGATTATTCTTGCTTTTCGTTTAATATTAAAATATTATTTTTTATATTTTATTTAACAAAAAAATCAAAATTTAATAAAACATTATCAAACACGATTGCTTAAAATTCAATTCAATTACATGAATCATAGATTTTATATACTTGTGCTTATGCATAATGTTTGTCATAAATTGTTTTTATTTTTATTTTTTTAAAAATATTTTTTAGAAAAATATAAAAAATCTAAAGAAATGCATTTTCAGTAAACTTTATCCAATTTTTCAAAACTTAGCTATTTTCTAAAAAAATATATATTTTTGCATGTTTTATTTTAATTTCGAGCAAATAGAAAAGAAGAAGAAGAAGAAGATTTGTGAAAGTATAAAGTGAAAAATAAAAATAAAAATAAAAATGAAGAGTAAAAAGAATATTAGAAAATAAAATAAAATTAAGAGCTAGAATATTATGATCTAATTTATAGATATCATTGCCTAGTTTTTTTCATTATCCCATCTAGCCTAGTAGATTACTAGAAAAAGCCAATTTACGAAATTAGGATTATTTCAAAATTTTAAACCAAATAAAGATTGTTCTAAAATCTTCTTATAAATACTTTTTTTTTCTTTTCCAAATTAAAGAGTACCATTTTAGATAAAAAGAAAAACATTTTTTAAAGGTTTTTTTTAAAAAAATAAATTAGCACAATAAACTTAAAGTTTTGGCATAATAATACCGTTTGAGAATTTTTTTGGTAAAATAGCATACTTTGACATCATCGCTTCAAAATACGACATTTAGTAAATATCGCTATTAAGAAACCTGATAAGGTAGTTGTCACACTTCAGAAGCACAATAATGTAATGTTATGTTTCAAAAGCACGACAACTTAGAATATTGTGCTTCTGAAGCGCGACATCAATTAAAATTTAAACTTAGATCGAAGAACACGCAGAGCAGACACAAACACAACCTCTCTCGATCAAATGACCGACACCCTCACTATCTCTTTAAAAAACCCACCGAACACCTTCATTTTACCTTTAAAATAACCAAAAATCAAACTCATCCTAATCTATAAGCATCATTGGATGTTTTGTGTGCAAAATCAAACGTTCTCTTTGTTGTTGTCGCCACCCCAACTTTTTTTCTAGTTTTACAAACAAGATAAATATACTACATTGCTATGAATTTATGTTTTGCTTGGTTGAAATCAAATACTTGTTTATGTTGAATTTATGGTTTATGATGAATTTAAGGTTTCTTGAATTAATATGGAATTAGTTAAGAATATCATCAATTAGAGTTAATTTGATATAGTTGAACATGAAAATAAGTTAAATTAATTATGAAATAATAACTTCAATTAATTATGCGTTGCATTTAATTAATGTTAAGTTGTCGAATTAGAGATTTTGTGTGTATTGTTGGAATAAGCTAAAAATATAATTAACTACGCTTGATGATTTCATGGACGAGAGCATGAATGCGATAGAATTATGATGATTTACATGTTTATTGAATTGTTGATAAGTTGATGAATTTAGTATTTTCTTTGAATTATATTAATTTTCTATTAATTTGGGTTTGATCTAATGAAATTAAGCATGAAAATATCAAATAGATCTCATATCATGAATTATGTTTAATTTATGATGAATTTGCAACATTAAATTTTGGGAATTTGATTGTATTTGATATGAATTTTTTCAATTAGTGTTAGGATAATGCAATTTAGTTATAATTACATCTAATCGACCAAAATCCAATTTATTTATTTTTTACATAATGTCTTATATCATATTTATAATATCATATACAATGGTGGAACAATTTGTTGTTAAATGATAATTTAGAGATGTCATATGCATAAATAAAAAAAACCATTTGTTATGGACTTGGATGGAATTATAATGATATTGATGTTACAATAACTTGAAGGTGTTAGATTGATGAACATTAGTATTATTCACGGGCCTATAGGAAGATATGTGCTTTTAATTTATCTAACGCTCCTAGATGATTTTGACGTCATCCCCGGATATAGCTAGGGATCTGCTGTTTCGGCATGCTTGTACAAACATCTATGTTTTGCATGCATGAAAAGGGGCAAACAGATTAGGGGATATTTGCTACTTCTACATGTATGAATTTGGCTTCATAATTTTTTTGGGTTTGTCTTTTATGGTTCAATCCGATCTCAGCATCTAGTAGTGACATAGAGGATAGGGCGGCGTGTGTAATGAAATTTGCGGCATTGAAATTTTTCTCCTCCGCCCTTTTTTCTCTTTTCTCTCCTTGAAATCCATGCTGAGTTAATCAAAATTTAGAGTTTTCCTCCCATTTATTTCTCCTTTCAATTGTAGTCATTCTTCTTTTGATTAACCTTTATTTGTTTTGGATTTTTTTTTCATTTTTTCATTTTTCATCATTTTTCATTTGATTTCATTTAATTTTTTTATATCAAATGATACTCTTCTTTTGATTTTTTTTAAATTCTTTTCTTGATTTTTTTCTTTTTTTAATTTTATCCCTCAATATTTTATTTCATTTTTTTTTTAATTTTATCCCTCAATATTTTATTTTATTCATTTTTTTATTCAATTTTAGTCCTTGTTCTTTTAATTGTTTTTTTAATAATTTATTTTATTTTATGGGGTTATCTTAGGTTGTGGGTTAGTCAAGTTAACCTGAATTGTTTAAGATTTTCTTTAATGATTTTTTCAATTTCATCATTTGATATTAGACTATTGGGTCTTGACCTTTTTTGATTGTTTATGCTTTTCCTTTCTATTAGGTTATTCTGGGTAGCGAGTTAATTAAGTTAACCTGAAGTGACTTAAATTTTTTCAATGGTTTTTTTATATATATATTTAACTTCAATTCTTATTTTTAGGTTGTTTTTAAAAAAAGTTAATTTTTTTATCCCGATCTCATGTCATGGGTAGCGGGTTAGTTGAGTTAACCCGATTTGACTCAGGTTTTTTTCTTTAATGTTTTTTGTTAAATTTTATTATTTAAGATTAGATTATTGGGTTTTAAGTTTTGTGGTTTTTTCTACTTTTCATTCTACAAGTTATTCTGATCTTATATTTTTATATATTAGTTAAGGTAACTCGAGTTGACTAATATTATTATCACTTTGAAATTTTTTTTTTACCTTAGATAAAATTTGATTCAAACTGTAATGCAGTGTGAAAAATAGAAATCCAGTATTCAACCGAAAGTAATTTGATATTGGCCCAAAGAGCCTAGATACATAGGTGAAAATGGGTGACCATATGGATATCACGCAACGTTGAGAACTACTTTCCATATTACATTGTAAAATGATTGGTTTTTGCGGCTATTAAGTCTGGACTTTATTTTTACATTGAAAAAAAAATAATTTTTGAATTAAAAATAAAATAATTAACATTGCTATTTAATTTATTTTCACAGATATTTTAATAATATATAAATTTAATTTTTATTTTAAATATAACAAATTATAAAAAATTATGAATTCAATTTAGATTACTGCGGAATTGAATTCAATGGACAAAAATAAACAAAGACGATTTAGCTAAAACCCCAAAGAAGGTTCAAGCAGGGTTTAAGGCGGCCACTATAGCATGCCCTCGCCTCTATGAATTCAATTATTTTCTCGAATTCCATTACCAATACATTTCAATTCATCTCTCAATCACTTCAATTCCAATTTTTTTTTCATTTCCTTGAAAATTCTTAACATAAAAATTTGATGTCCAGTGCCAACCCCCATATATTCTCTACCAAAAAAATTGATCCTTTGATTGCTTTTGATAAGAAACCCTCAATTCTATCCCTAATCAATTCAAAACCATCCACAGTTATGTGGAGAAACGTTGCAAAACAAGCCATTTTGAAACCCCAATCAAAGTCTCTCAATTTCCCTTCATTTCCAAGAACTCACAGCTTTTTAGGAGCCCCTCAAGAACCCATCTTTTTTGAGAAATCCAAGTTCCATTCAGTTAATAACTCAAGTCCACAGCTGGGTTTTCGCCGAATTGGCGAAATATCAACCCATGAGGATTATATGGGAAAACCTAGTTTTGGTTTTTTGAGAAATGGTGATAGTAGTAATGGGAATCTGTGTAGTGGGTTGTGTCCAAGAGGATATGTGAGTGTAGCTGAGGCAGTGTCATCAACAGACGTTGAAGATAATGTGGTTGTTGATGAGGAATTGCAAGAATTGTTGCAAGAAACGAGGAAAGAAGAGGAGAAAGATAAGGACTTTAGGAGGAGAAGGAGGCTACATGCTAACCGTGGAATGGGGTCAGGGAAGTATAAGGCCTTAAGGAGAAGGCAAGTGAAGATTGAGGCTGAAGCATGGGAACAGGCAGCGAAAGAATATAAGGAACTTCTAAAGGATATGTGTGAGCATAAGTTGGCTCCTAATTTGCCATATATGAAGGGTTTGTTTCTTGGTTGGTTTGAGCCTTTGAGAGATGCAATTGCGAAAGAGCAGGAGTCGATTAGAAGAGGGAAGACCAGACCGGATTATGCTCCGTATTTTGATCTGTTGCCAGCTGATATGATGTCTGTTATTACTATGCATAAGCTCACAGCAATGGTGATGATAGGTGGGGAACATGGATGTGCAAGAGTTGTGGCTGCTGCTTGTATGATTGGTGATGCAATTGAGCAGGAGGTAAGTGATTTTAACCTGTTTTATTTGCTTATTTTATGGTTGCTGTTTGATTTATAGACAGAGGTTAATGAGTGCCCGGATAAAAATATAGTAAGATGAGGGGAAATATAAAGGTCCTTAAAATTGTATTTAGACAGCCTTCATCTGAGGTGATGAACTTGGAAGAAAGGTGGAGTTACCATCGATAAAAATCAGCTATGGAACTTAGATTATGAAACCTCAGTAATGCCTGTAAAATTAGATTTTTCCATTACGTCTGTAAAATTTTGTGTGTCCAATGTTGAAGGAGGTTTTTTCTGAATTTCTTTTCCTATATATCTATAGTTTTCACCTTCAGCTTTATTTTGATTCCGCATGAATTCAAGTTCTTGTGTTGTTTAATAGTTCCAGTGAAGACATTAAATTTAGGCAGGGCATGGCATGGCAATGTAGTGCAATGTAACATCTTTTAGATACCAAGTTCTTACAACTTTGTCATTATACATTAAACTTTTCATGTCATGGGCCTTATTAAGCTGAATACTCTATTCCACCTTTCTTTATTGAGCTACACTTTCTTCAAATTCTGAACATGGTGGACCAATAACAGTGAGATTTCAACTTCCCTTTGTTGGAACACATCTCATGTTAGGACACTCCATGTCACTATGGATTTGTACTATTGCATATCCCTGTTGGAGACAACAATTATCTTTAGCATTTCAATTATGCAAGTTTTTGTTTGTGCCTTTGTTTAATAATTTTTTTTAAAAGGTTTTTACCTAGTTTAGACTTTAAAGGCACATGTGACACTTTACTCCAGTGTCTCCTCTGACTTTGGGAGTTCCTTCTTTTTTTTTTTAAATAAAAAAACTATACAATGCAGAAATATTTAGGAATACCATTCTTAATCAATATATTGGACCCCCTAACTCTCCAGCCTTGTTCTCTTTCTTTCAGCTGAGGGCTGAATATGTGACTGTTTCTGTGATAAAACAGATTAGGATACACAATTTCTTGGAGAAAACAAAGAAGAAAAAGGAAAACGCTGATAATAGCAAGAATAGTGTGGAAGGTGAATCCCCTGCTGTCATGAATGAAGAAGAGAAGCTAAGAAAAAAGGTTACTGATTTGATTAAAAAACAAAAGCTGCCAGCAGTGAGGAAGATTGTGAAGGGGCACGATGATTCAAAATCATGGAGCACAGATGCTAAGGCCAAGGTTTGTGTGCATGTAATCATAGGTGAAAGCTAATTTTCTTGAACTAATGTACCATATTCAAATTTGATTCTGTCCTTGCACTTTGCAGGTCGGCAGCCGTCTAATTGAATTGCTGTTACAAACAGCTTATATACAGCCTCCTCCTGATCAGTTAGCTGATAGTCCACCTGATCTTCGACCTGCATTTGTACACACGTTCAGAACTGTGTCATATGAAAATAAGTACGGAGCCATTCTTTTGTCAGCTCGATGAGCTCAATTTATTTATCTCCCCTGTAATTGCTTCAAACTGATGCACACATTGGCCTTTTCTTAACAGGAAGACTTCCAGAAAATATGGTGTTATTCAATGTGACTCGCTAGTCCTCAAAGGCCTTGAGCAAACTGTGAGTAACCTTGTTATATTTCGTTCTTTTAATGAAATCCAGTTTTCATATTTTATTGTCCTTTATAACATTGAACTTGCATGGGGTATGCCATCTATTTCAAAGCAGATAGGTAGTTTCTAGATTTTAGAGCTGAAACAAATATGATCTGCAGACAATTTCCTTGGTGCCTTTTAAGTCGCAGAAGTTTTTCTTCTTTTTTCTTGTACAAGGAGCCATAAAAGTGTTATTTCTCCAAACAGGATAGGCACATAGTGATTCCTTATATGCCAATGTTGGTGCCACCGCTTCGATGGAGAGGGTACGGTAACTTTTGATTTTATATTTACAGTTTTGCCATGTTTGTCTTGCTTTAATTTGATCTTTTCTAGTTGGATATAATTTCCAAGTTCCAAAATATTCACCTTGTTTCAGTTACTTTTGCTTGATGCCTGGAGTTGTTTTCAGTTTTTTTTTTTTTGGTCAAGTTAATCTCTTAAAATGGTGTGATTGATGAATTGATGGATTTCTGAAATTAAAGTCTGGAATTCCGATTTTAAATTAGCATCCTAGCATATTTCACGGCCCTGCCTTTCCATTTCGTAAACCTTCGTTGGAAGAACGACTAATTGTCTTGCAAGTGTTTATTGAAATGGTGAATATGAGATATGAGATGGAAGAGTTTGTCTAGGATTCTCAAGAGAATTGAGAGCACTGTTTTAAAACATTGATGAGCATTTACAAATTACTATCATGTTCAAGAAGGGAAAATTAACATTATTGGGCAGCAAATTTTAGAGATTGATATGGAATTCTTTACTGTAAATGTTTATTTATGTTAAAGGGAAAGGTATGCTTCCGGAAAAGAATGATTGGCAGTTAGAGATAAAATATAGAAAAAGGAAAGGTACTATGTTTTCTACAAGGATTCTGTGGTGGATGATTCTGGTGCAAGAAAAGTTACTGTGTTAAATTATTGTTTTTATGTGAAGTCAAATATGGAGTTAATTTAAGATTAGGATAGTACATGGAGAACTCAATTGAAGTGCTTTAGTTCAGGTGAGGACTTGTAAATGGGCCATACATAGGAAAACATTATGTATTTCAAATGTGCCAGAAGGGCATGGAGACAACATATGATTTCATGAGAGAAATGGCACAGATGGATCTCTGCAGTCAAACCGAGTTGTTTGAACTTTGTTGTTTTCTGAGTTGGTTAGGATATTTTTTTCATGGAGTGCGGTTAAGTTTGTCTTGATGTAGGTTGATTTTTTTGTAAAACAAAATTGTAAGAAGACAAAGATGAAGGAAGCTCCATGGATAAGGATAAAGAAGGAAAAGCAGTGAGTAACCAGTTAAATCAGTAGATTACTTTCATTAAATATTATTGCGGAAACATGAGTGATGTGTTTACTTAATGATGGCCAATTTGTACTCAAGAGTGGTTGTTTATTTAAATGTAATATGAGAAATTATTCTGATGACCTTGACTGTCAATATGCAAAAATGGAGTGTTTTGATTTTTTGATGCGAGGAGTGTGTCAGTAATAGGTCAACATTGGGTTCATAGGGATAAATATCTTGATATTCTAAACTTTCTCCTTTCTGACACTCTCCCTCCCTCCCTCTCTCTCAATATATGTGCGCGCGTGCGTGTGTGTATAAATAAGGCATCATGTCATTACATTTTGATTGGTGTCCATTTTATCCACTATCAAATGAATTGCTCTTCTGATAAATGAGAATTTTACTGATCAAAAGCAACTGAAACAGGAGATGTCCTGACTAATAGTCACCAAAAGCTGAAGGAAAACTGAACTACCTGAAAAACAACAAAGAAATTAATAGCTAAAGTTAGCTACAGTAGTTCCAAAGTTGTCAAATCATGATCCATTTGGGTCTTCCAAGAGGTTTCAGGTCCTTTGTTCTTTTGGATCTGGACTGTACAGATTGAATAATAGACTTCAAAATATGAACTGCTGCTCATCTGCATTGTTGTGAATCATGTGATTGCTTGCTTTCCAAACCAAATAGATGTATGCACACAAATCAATATGCAACAGAATGGCCTGAAAATTCTTCCATGCAAACTTTTTGGCCCACCAGAATTCTTTATCTCAATCACCAATCACCATTTAGCCTGGTAATCACATAAGGAAAGAACCAGTTGCCAAACATTCGTGGTTTATATGACAGGAAATGAATAGGTGATCAATCCTCATTGGAAAAAGTACACATTGCTTTGGAATATGAAGAGGCCTCTAGAGCAGCTTGTGCCATTCAACCTGTTGCCTTGAAATCTGATAAGATCCCTAGCACTTTTGGTTGTATCCATTAGGAGTGGATTCCAGGATGAACTGTCAATCAACAAAAAGCAAAGATAAATTATACCAGAGATTGCACTCTGAATAACTTCCATTTGATTAGATTGAGCATCAGGCCAAAACCATCACTGGAGGCACATAAGCATAGTCCCTACTATAATTAATTTTAGATCCTCCTATACAAATCTGGAAGATGCAAATGTTTCTTACAGGTTCCTCACACACGTTACTTCAATCTGGATGTTTTTGACTTGGTGGATGGATTCTGGTTCCCATGTAGTTATTGCAACTCTTAACACCACTATGCTTCTAGTAATAAATCAGGACCTTGCATTTAAGTAGCATTTTTGAGTTCTATGCACTTCTTACATAATTGCATAATAGCTTGTGATATTTAACTCTCTTTTACTTGTGTCAACCATAACCTTCATGCCCTTTGCAGTTATGATAAAGGTGCACACCTGTTCTTACCATCCTATGTCATGCGGATACATGGTGCTAAACAGCAACGTGAAGCAGTTAAGAGGACACCTAAGAAGCAGCTACAGCTAGTTTTTGAGGTCTGTACATATTAGATGCATTGCATGGTTACTGCTGCATATCGTGTTGTTTGGACAAAATCTTATATGGTACTAACATGTGAAAACTGAGAATCGTGTATGTGCTATCACATGTATGTAGATTTTTCCAGAAGCTAATCGTTTGTTTGAATAAATTTTCCAGGCCCTGGATACATTAGGAAATACCAAATGGAGGGTAAATAAGAGGGTACTTAGTGTTGTTGATAGGATATGGAATAATGGAGGTCGTCTTGCTGATTTGGTAGATCGCAGTGATGTGAGTATCTTTTCTAATTTTGCTCCTGATAACTCCAGTTTTTTTTAGAAACTCTTTTACTTTTTCTGTGTTCTAATAGTTGATTATGATTTTTGTAGCAACTAGAAAACCTCTCATTTAATGGCTTCATTTCAGGTTCCTTTACCTGAGAAGCCGGAAACAGAAGATGAAGCACTGCTAAAGAAGTGGAAGTGGAAAGTCAAAAGTGTGAAAAAAGAGAACAGGGAAAGACATTCACGGCGTTGTGACACAGAACTTAAAATTGCTGTAAAATTCATTTGACTTTATTTTAGATAGTACACTTTCAATTTCCTTGGGGTTTATGGCAATGTTCTTAATGGGCTCCAGGTAGCACGGAAGATGAAAAATGAAGAAGGTTTCTATTATCCACACAATCTTGACTTTCGTGGCCGTGCCTACCCCATGCACCCATATTTAAACCATCTCGGCTCAGATCTATGCCGGGGGGATTTTGGAGTTTGCAGAGGGACGCCCTCTTGGAAAGTCAGGCTTACGCTGGCTGAAGATACACCTTGCAAATCTGTTTGCTTGTGGTGTAGACAAGTTATCCCATGAGGGACGAATAGCTTTTACTGAGAATCACCTTGATGATATATTTGATTCTGCGGACAAACCACTTGAAGGAAAGCGTTGGTGGTTGCATGCAGAAGATCCGTTTCAGTGCTTGGCTGTGTGCATTAACCTCACTGAAGCTTTGAGAAGCTCCTCTCCAGAAACATGCCTTTCACATATTCCTATTCATCAGGTATATCTTATCAATGTCATTGCTTTGTGCTCATATGAACTTCTTGTAGACATTTTTTAGAAGGATTATAAAGCATCCTACTCAGTTGAGCACAGTTTTACTGAAATTATAGGGAATGGATTGAGAGAAGCAGAGGTATTAGTAAGATGAATGGAAGAAGGAGAGTCAAGATTCTTTGTTATTGTACCTTGCTCCAATTGCTTTGGAAAATGAATGAAATGATAAGCTTAGGTGGCTTCTATTGGCACTATTGCTAAAAAAAAGTAAAACTATGTGGGACACTCAACTTAAATACTAATGCCAGACTGTTCTCTTTCTTTTCCCTGGGCTTATGTTTGCTCTTCTGGCCTAGTAATTTATTTTACTCTGATATTTCTGTATTTTGTCATAACTTGTACTGCCTTCTGAGGTGCCCCTTCCCTGTTATGGTTCTCTGTAGGATGGTTCCTGCAATGGTCTGCAACACTATGCTGCACTTGGAAGAGACAAGGTAGTGTCCCTAACTTGAATTGGAAGATGGTATTAAGTTTTACTTTTCTATATGATTACTGCTGATATACAAAACCCGATACCCGCAATCTGCTCGTCTGATTTTCATATGCTGATGCCAATCCTTGTTGAATTCAAGTTGCCTTTTTATGCAAACTTTCTTTTTTTGAACTTTGTTTTTGTTTTTGGGAAAAAAAATGCCTGTGATTATACTTTGAACCCCTCTGTGTTGTTAAATCATTGGAGTCTTGAACAGTTGGGAGCAGCTGCTGTTAATCTAGTTGCTGGAGAGAAGCCCACAGATGTCTACTCAGGAATAGCTGCTAGGTAAGTGGTTTTCTCATGATACCGTTGAAAAGATTGGAACTCAGATGTGCTTTTGTTGAAGCAAATCAATGGAGATGGTGGTTTTCTACTCCACTGATTTAAAGATTAGATCTAAAACTTGAAAATCCAGAGATTTGAAAAACTAAAAAATTATGCTGAAAATTGAGGCAACTCTTGGGTAGTTAGCTTAATCAAGGGATTCCCTTTTTAATTCTGAAGTTCCAAATCACAAGAAGACATAATCTGAATTTTAGACTTCTGACCAACTCTTGAAAGGACAGCCACAAATATGATCTTTGGAATATAAGCCAAAACGCCTCCTAATTAGGAGCTTTTTTTGCAACACACCAGCATGTATTGGTTCGATTAAATTCTGCAATAAGCATTATTGTGTCAAAGCCTAAGAGTTTGGAAGCATTACTATCTCAAAGCCAAAGAAGAAGGTATTTCACTGGCTGAGTTTTCTGGCGTTCTTGGAAATGTAGGTATATGTAATTAAGAAGTAACATCCAATCAAAGATCAATATTTCTGTTTAAATTAGGCACTCCTAATTTGTTTCAATTCAATCAAAGAAAAACTTCAATCAGCTAAGTGCTTATTTCATGGCCTATGACTAGATCCATGAAGTCAAATTCCTGTGGTATCCATTGGATGTGTTTGGCTGGAGCCAAATTTGTAAAGCCTTTACAAGAATCTTTCTTTTCCATCCTCTTTTTGTGATCATGCATTGCTGGTTGTGAAGCAAGCAGATATCTGCAAAAAGAACGTGATGAATGTGAACTTTTGTAATGCAGAGTACTTGACATCATGCGGAGGGATGCACAGGAAGATCCAGAAGTTTTTCCTGATGCTTTGCGTGCAAGAAGATTAATCAGTCAGGTTTTCTTCAAGCTTTCATTCTCGATTATAGTGGTCTTCTGTCACTAGGGGATGGCTTGGTTACAACTGGGTCAAAACTGTACCATGCTTTCCTTCTTTTTTTCCATCTCATTCAAAGAATAGGGTGTGCTTTTCATAGAGGGTATGTTCTTATGCTTTCGAACTAATAGTAATTTGACATAATCTAGGTGGATAGGAAATTGGTGAAGCAGACAGTGATGACATCTGTGTATGGTGTGACTTACATTGGTGCTAGAGACCAAATTGAAAGGAGGTTAAAGGAACGTGGTCTCACAGACAATTCAGAGATCTTTGGTTGTTCTTGCTATGCTGCAAAGGTGTGAAAGGAGCATCCTGACAAGGAGGATTGATAATTCCTTAGCCTCACTCTTTCATAAAACAGGTCACTGACAATATTTTATTTTATTGCTTTATCAGGTGACCTTAACTGCCTTAGGAGAGATGT
This sequence comes from Populus x sibirica, assembly GCA_019202695.1. Taxonomy (NCBI): domain Eukaryota; kingdom Viridiplantae; phylum Streptophyta; class Magnoliopsida; order Malpighiales; family Salicaceae; genus Populus; species Populus x sibirica. The sequence goes on from JAGMVL010002080.1 coordinate 427,076, forward strand.
TTGAAGCTGCACGAAGTATCATGAACTGGCTTGGGGAATGTGCAAAGGTGATTCTGTCTCATCTATTTATTTGTTTTTTCCTTTGTATTGATTTTTTTTTGTTATTGTTTCTATACCATCAACTGACATTCTGTTTACCTTTTTTCTTTTTGTTGTCCATATGACTGTTGACTGTTTAACATGACCAGATTATTGCATCTGAAAATGAGCCAGTGCGATGGACAACTCCACTAGGACTTCCTGTTGTACAGCCTTACCGTAAATTAGGGAAGCATGTTGTGAGTTCTATAACTTTTGCAGAAGCATAGTAGATCATTAATTGTACTTACTGGACAAAAAAAAAGTAAAGAAAAGAAATTGATTGGCATTTTGTTACGTTCATGTCGATAGAAATGGCATTTTGAATTCTCTTATCTTCCTTTCATACAATTGTTGCAGATCAAAACCTCCCTACAGTTTTTAACACTACAAAAGGAAACTGACAAGGTAATGTTTCTGTTTTCTGCTCTAGTTAATAGAGATTCCATATTATTTATTGTGGCTTGTTAGTCTCTGCTAGGATGTTGATAGCGCATCTAATTGTGAAAGGTCTGAAATAACCTGTTTTTATGGCTGAAAATATTGTTCTAGGATCATAGTTATCTTACATGGGTACATTCTGTAAACTGTTTCCTAATATTCTGAATTTCTGGTAGACTTTAGCAGGTGCCTAAGTTTTTTGTCCAGCTAAATTTTCCTGCTTTTGTGTTTTTAGTTCGGCCTGGACTAATCAAAATACTAAAAGAAAGGGAAAAAATGTTGAACCTTCCGGGTCTTGGATCTCAAATTTGGTGGTTCTTTTACTGTTACAGGTTATGGTCAAACGACAGAGAACAGCTTTCCCACCAAATTTTGTTCATTCCCTTGATGGTTCTCATATGATGATGACTGCAGTTGCCTGCAAAAGGGCAGGCTTAAAATTTGCAGGTTTTTTTCACTTGTAACTGGATTTTGTCTTAAATGTTGTCCTATTCCTAGTTTTGATTTCTTATTACTGTATATGGCATACCATTACAGGAGTTCACGATTCATATTGGACGCATGCATGTGATGTGGATGAAATGAACAGGATACTGAGGGAAAAGTTTGTTGAACTCTATGAAACACCTATATTAAAAAATGTAAGTATTAGCACTGCTATATTGCTCTACAATCTGGAAAGATAAATGGCCCATCCATTGCCTAGCATCATTATGTATTTGTACAAGGGAAAAGCCCCCCAATACAATATTTTTGAAGTTTTTTTGGTAGAGCCGACAAGAGGCAAGTTAATTTTCTTACACTTTAATCGATTGTGATTGTCTTGGTGCGGAGAGAAGGATGAAGAGATATATGGCATTATGTTTAAATAAACAACACTTGCTGCAGTTAATTAAAACATCCTTTATAATTTGCTCTCAACCGCAGTTTTGACTGTGTTTTGGGATAAAAACATGCCTATAATTTCTACTGGGATTTGCACTTGAAATAACTGTGTGGTGTCAAATCCATCATTTATACCTTCTGTTCTGAATGCAGTTGTTGGAGAGCTTCCAAAAGTCCTTTCCTACACTGTCTTTTCCGCCTTTGCCTGAATGGGGAGACTTTGAGTTGAGGCAAGTGTTGGAATCACCTTATTTCTTCAACTGATTCAGTGCAACGGGTTCTCTCATTGCTACACTAACATGACACCAATCTTTAATGGGTGTCATTCATTCTTTGTTTCTTGTCAAGCATGATTATGGAAAGGTGTGATCTAATGAAAACTTCCTGCAAGAGACTAGCCTCACTATTGTATATAATATCTTGAAAGAGGTCATCAAGCATGGGAGATCTTCGTTCAGTCTCTTTTCCATTGACTCAGCTCTGAATGCTGTTCTATAGCAAGCACAGATATTTTGTGGTGGGTATAGGCTTCTCTGGGGTTCTTGCATTGAACAAAGAGTGAATGAAGAGATATAGCAAGATTATAGGGGCTTAAGACAAGGTGGCTTCATTGATTTTTGAGAATGATGCAGAGCTTCGTGATTTTGAAACATCCCTCGACTCCAGGAATAGAGAGAGAGAGAGAGAGAGAGTATGAGGGCCATGGTTATGTGCTACGAAATGCTGGATGCATGTGTTTCTGCCTTAACGGATTGGTATGTCATGGTACCGCCATTGATCCTTGTCACCCACACTGAAAATGTAATGTGAATAATAATGTTATTGTGTAGTTTCTATGTAATGGTTGGCAACTTGGGATGAAGGGTTTTTTTTACCAGCGAAAAACTGGCTTTCGGGTGTACAGAAATGAAGCAGAGGCACGAGAAATATTTCAACAAAAAACCATGGTGGTTTTGTAAACCACCATTTGATGCTAAACTACGGTGGAAGTTGGTCAATTTATGATTCAAATGAAGTCTATACTCTCCACTCGTATCAGCTTTTAGTTTTGGTTGTGAAGGTAATTCCATCATGGTGGAGCAGTTTTCAAATTTTCCTTTCCTTTCCTTTTTTTTTTTTCTCGTTTTTAACTGGTTTCTGGGCACTAGAAACCCTTCTGACAAAGGCATGGTTGTAGTTTTAATTTTTGTATTTCCATGCTAGATAATTGACCTCGTCGAAGGTTGAATTAAAAAATATTTGATCTTGAGGGAGCTATTCAAACTTTTTTTGTTTAATTATCTATCAATAATTATTTTTATAAAAAACATAATAATTTAAATTAGCATAACCCTTCTTTTTTTATTAATCTATTTTTATCAACTAAAAAAATATAGTTTTTTTTTTAGTAATGTACTTCATTTAATAAAAATCAAAGACAATTAGAATAAATATCCAAAAGACTACTATCCAAAATAAAAATAAAAATGATCTTTATTTAATTAAAACCTCTTTATCATATTGATATGATTTATTTTTTAAAAGGTTCTTTATAAAAATGTTTATTTTTTGAGATGAACAAAATAACTTTTAAATTAAAATTTTATAAACTTAGATTGCAACATGTTTTCTTCCTCTTGTATTTCTATTATAATTTAAAACTTTATTTGATGGAATTAGATCACAAGAATTCAATAAAAAAAACCAAAGGATAATGATTAAAAAAATATATTTAATAATAATAATAATAAATAAATAAATAAATAACAGTTTGTTTATTATTTTTGTCTTTCTTTTAATTTTTAATCAATTTTTTTAATTGGAACCAATAAAAAAAACACTCACATGTGTCCCTTCGTATCTTTACATGTCAAGATTAACAAAAAAACAAAGAGACTATAAATAGGCAGACCTCTACTGATCAAGTACCAAATTATAAGTATTCAATTATTTAAATTGAAAAACTGCTTTTAATTACTACGGATGTGCACTGGAGACTTTGATCAATGCTCTGCAACACCAGGAGACTCGTTGCTTTTTGTCTTCTGAGAACTCATTACAAAGTTTTGCAGTCGGTAATACAAACTGTTGTCCTTTAACTGCTATACGTGATTGTGCCAAAGTGCCTTGTGTCAGCCAAGATTTGACCAATCACAACATTTTATGTCTCCATTTAGAAATTGACCCCCGAGGTCATCTCCGTCCTTAGATGCCTTGAAAATTTGAAGCAACTAAATCACAATGAATGGCCTTCAGCCACCAGTGTCCGTGTGTTTTAAAAATGGCCTGCAAGTTCAAGCATAAATTTTGAGGCACGCCATAAACTATGAGGACGGATTCGTTCATCACGAAAGACCAAGGGGCCAAGTTTGCGTCAGTCTCTCAGTACATTTAAGACTCTGGTAGCTTTCCTATGAACCATATTTCTCTGAGAAGGTGGTGAGCTCAAACATAGGAAACTACTAGAATATCAGTTCAGTATCCAAAACGATCATTTAGAGAGGTTCGTCCATCACCTGATTGCCCTGCATGAGGTATAGAAGTTATAAGACGAGGAGAATACCGCACTTTCAATGTATGTTAATTGTGAATCAAGGCACTGGTTTTACAACCAAATTCAAGGTTTTCAGAGAGAGCTTTTACCTTCAGGTGGCACCCAGGTTTCATAATCTGGGTTGCTATTGAGAAATGAGGGTTTCTCTGGGCCCAGCACTCTTTTCGGCCTTTTCTTTTCCTTGCCACGTTGATTTGTGCCTGATATCTCTTGGCTTTGATGATTTCCTTCTTCATCTTCTGCATGGTATCCTCTTTTATGTTTCAATAACAGTGCAACAGCATCTTCTGCCAAGAGCTCTGCTCCCACAGATGATGATGTCAACTGTTCAGGAGCTTCATTATCATTAGCTCCAGGTCCCTCAGCTCCCTTCCGTTTCCTTATTATCAGACCAGGAGCAGCACTTTCAATCTCTGAATCCACGTTAACCTCTGCACCATCAACACTACTCAGGATTTTCTGTCTATCTTTATAATCCACAAACTGATCAGACTCATCCATGACCAGCACCTCTTCTTGTTGGGTCTCCTTCATTTTCCTTTTGTCTATGGCACCTAGCCATTGGGGTTTTACAGCAGTATAAACAGTAGGCTTACCATCAGGTGCATCAATGACATTTTTGTCAGTTTCTGCTGCATCATTCGATACCATTTCAGCAACCACAGCATCTTCAGCTTTCTGTTTCTGCATGGAGACATTGGTCGGTTTTCCCAATGCACTACTTTTCTTTGGTTCTGTGGGTGGTTGGCTTTTGGTGGCAGAAACAGGCACCTCTGCTTTGTCAGGTTTCATAACCTGCACTTTTGAATCCCTTTTCTGAGCAGCATCTCCTGATGGGTCAGCAATCTTTAATAGGAACAAGGTCCTGTCTAGTTCAGATTGTAGAGAGGATAGTTCCTTTTCGAGTTGCATGGTTTTATCCAGAACTGACAAGAAAATTAAGAAATAAGCAACTAATGCAGCAATGATGAAATGTTTGCAAAGCAATTGCCAATCACACACACACACACAACACAGGACACAGCAGTAGCACTGACAGGTAAGGGAAACAAAACCACAAAGAGGCAAAAATGTTTCTCAAGCATATAATATGGCATAAATATAAGTAATTTATATCACACTACCTAGCTGAGACGATAACCCTGACATGTAGGTATCAAGTGCATCTCCAGCTCCGTTCTCAACTGCAGTTTCTGGTGCCATTTTATTCTTCTCGATCAAAAGCACTTCTTTTTTGTCTTCCATTTGTTTCATGATAGCATCTCTCTTGTCAAGAAGAGTATTGGCAGTTTCAACCGATAGATTTTCACCAGCCTTTTGCACTGATGGTTTCTTTGTACGGTCATAGAATTCATCATCATCACTAAATGAAGTAATAAGCATTAGTTATACAATTTGCATGATCATGATTTCTATGAAAGAAAAAAAAGGAAAAATAAAAGAAAAATAAAAAAGATGACTGGATGACCAATCATGCAAAATCATTACTCTAGTTTATAAAATATCAGGCCATGAGAATAACTCACAAACAATAACTCAGTAGTGTAGTTAAATCATAGTATGACATTTTTATTTTCTTATTTGATGAAAGTTCCAAGTTTTTGGTTTGGAGAGAATTCTGCAAGATAATGTACCTTGAAAAATCCTCACCATCTTCTGCTGTTCCTTTTCCTTTACCACGAGATATCCTTCCAGAACGTGCCCCAATACTTTCCCGGATACTTTCATTAAGAGTCTCTTCCAAGTTTTCCAGTTCTTCCATTATCTGACAAAAGATATGAGAGAATATAATGTAAAGGTGGGGAGAAATTCAAAAGAGATTTTGCTTTCTATCATAAGAAAGTGTAATCACACAACATGTAGGGAGAAAAGACCAGCTTACATTTATCTTCATAGATTTTTTACCTCTGTCATTCTTTGTTCATTGCGTGCAATCTGAGTTTGCTGACCTTGTGTCAATCCACCTTGTGCAATGTCTTTAGCACGAATGGCATCTATTTCCTTCTTCATATGAGCAATCTACAGCCAGAATTCAGTTGAATAAGCAAAATGAGCACAAAAATTAACATGAGGAATGGGGGAGAGGCAGAGTTTCTACATATTCAAAAGAATGTAAGAAAAAGCAACAAAAACAGTTAAAATGCAAAAATGAAGTTTTCACTTCTCCAATCAATAAAGCATGCACCAATATAGCATATAAACCATTTAGATTTAGCACTTCTAATACCACAGAAATTGAAAGGCAGGACAGTAAAAAGAAACAAAAAAAGGAAAGGGGTCATCTCAAAAATAGTACTTCAAGTGGTCTAAAGGTAACAAGATGAACATTTTAAAAGAAGCTGGAAATAAATCTGAAGGAGATTTAAAAAATGGTGGATACAGTTTAGTCTCATGTTCAAGGTAAGCAAATCATCATTATATCAGACACTAAATATCTAGAATGAGGATCTCGGAGTGCAAAAATGAAAACCACTTACCTTTTCTGTTCGTTTTATCACTTTATCACGGGTTTTCTCCTGCTTCTCTGTAAGCTGTCCTTTGTAGGTTTGCCATGTTACTTCATCACAATCATCCTAGAAATCCAATAAGACAAACAGAGAAGATGGTCGTCAGCTTTCAACTATACAGCAAAAGAGTTATGGAAAAAAATTGGTAAACGAAGGTAAATTTGACAGGAGTACATATGTTAGTCTTCAAGTTCCTAGTTGAGACAGAAACAAGTTCATAATGAATTGTCCTTTTTCTTTTTCTTTTTTGGATTACTAAAAATGCAAGAATTATGTATAAGCATGAAACAAGGAGGTAAGAATGACAGAGTGTAGACAGCTATAAACAAACACTACTGTTGTCCAGCACGCATACTTCATATTGAACAAATAATAGTTTAAGCAATCCTCCTCACATAAAAGGGCACACAAACATAATCTCATATTACTATATTTTTTGCATAGCAGCTTATGGAAAAGTGTTGGCAGCAGAAAAGTTGTAAAAAGTCCACAACAATAATTCTCGCAAGATTACATCCAGAAAAATATTGAGTGACACTAACCTCAACTTCTTGAATAGCATCTTCTCCCATGCCCCATGAGATACCATCAGCAAGAGATGCTTCCAACCTTGCTCGTTGAAGTGAGGCTTCCTGATCTTGCATCTCTTGCCGGATCTTAGCATTTCTACGAATTTTCCTGTCAGCTTCCTACAACACGTGATACATTAAAACAATTGATGCATCCCTGCTGTTTAAGCGAGATAACATAACTGGCTGAACAGGCTACTAACAAATCTATGCAAGAGAAATAGAACTAAATCTACAACAGAGGTATACCTGTGACATAAAATTATATTCATTTAATCTTACAAACTAAAAAGTCTTAGCATTGTTTATTCTTTTAAACCTGGTGAACCAGCATACATGTCAACACCACGTGAACAATTTATAGAACACTTTGAACATAAGGTGATACGTGCATGTGTTAGGTGGTCCTTGAAAAGAGGAAAGAAAGAAGAAGTAATGTCCAAGCACACAAAATCTCAGACATCAATCAAGCACTTATTATGTGTGTATATAGTGACAGCAATCTTACCGGTGGCATCAAGTCAGGTGGTCCTTGAAAAATATACAATCGAGATGAACTGTGCAAGGAAAGAACAGGTAAAAATCAGAAATATGCAAGGACAATAATGTACAAACAGCAACATTCATTCCTAATTCATGTCTTTCTAAACATAACACTCTCATAATATAAGACCAAATGCAAGACAGATCGAAACAATCTCAGTATGTATAGGACAAGGAATATGTGAAACAAAGCTTGTTAAAGGCTTTGACCATGAATCTTACAGTCTTTGGCCAATGGCCCCTTATGCATTATGTATTGTGGCTTAACATCACAAGTTACAGTGATGTTAAGTTATGCAGGCAATGATGCCAGGTGATAACAATAAAAAAAGAGTGTTGAACTAAACTAATGCTATAGGCATGAAAGATACGGAAGAATGTGATAAGTCAAGGAATCAAGTATGAAAGTTACTCACTGTCCAAATCGAATAACATCACCAACATGTAAGGCCACATAAACACCCTTCTCCACCTGATAAACAGAAAGGGAAAAGCAGTTAAGAATGCAACAAAAACCATCTCCCACTGTATGGGAAAACACACTTAAGAAAAAGAGGAAAAAACACTGACAAAAAAGACAAACCAGTAGCACATCATTAAAATACAAACGTACTCTACAAAAACTTTTCAGTGGCAAATTTCAAACAAAGAAGCCACCATAACTCTGCCTCACCCCTTTACCACCTGAGAGCAAGGCTTTCTTCTACCAGATAATCAGCTAATAAATATTCATGTTACGGTCTCAACCCACAAAATGCTAAATTGAGGAAAGTTGAAAACCATAAATTTTGCTAGTTTGGTTGATGATAAACCAGAGCTACTTCTTTCATTTGTGTCAACAGCATGAATAGACTCAAAGCTGGCTTGGAATTAATTGCAGATAGATATTTGATGACATGGTCGATCAGATGGATGATGGTGAGGCCAATTAGACTCAGATTTTCCTATCAAGGAAGGATTTTTTCCTTTGGAAGATTCTAGATCTGATCAGACATGACAAGAAAAAATTCTTCTGACTGCAAGACTGTTAACATGGAAAAAATGTTGGTTGGTTGCTATTAATGTTTGCTTAGTGTAGGAATCCGTCTCCAATAAGGCACTAGTGTTTAGGGTATCCAATGTAGTAGATCAATGCAGTGTATTTCATATTTATTAGGATTTCTTTTGTTTTAGTAATTAATGTAATCAGAATTCCCAATTACAATATATTTTCTGCCTCTTGAAACTAGATTGTGATTGTACAAATTGGAGAGGCTAGCATTTATTTTGTACCCTATAACCTTTAGCAGCTATAAAATCAATTAATTCTTGGAAAGTTTCTCTAAACAATCATTTTAGTTCGCTTTTCTTTTAATTTCTTCCTCAGGATCCAGGACATTTGCTGTTGACATGAACCAGACCTCATGTCTGATTTAAAGTGCATTACATTTCCACCAAGTTGGTTAACTTGGATCTACCTGTCCTTTTGCTTTGTGCTTATATTTTAGTCCTTGATGATTTCCTTGGTATCAATAAGTTTACTTGGAATAGAACACATCCCACGTACCCGACCAGATACTCCTTTAGTTCAGAAATATCATTCAAACACACCATAAATTGAAGGCGTCAGTGTAAAAAAATGACTTATATAGCTGGGTATATATTAGATAACATGTAATGAACCACACACCACAAATTCGATTGACAATATCAATGTATCACTTACATTAGACCTTCAAGTAATGCATATATTTTAACTATAAGAAGCATAACATAAATAATGCTTACCTGACTCTTGTTAACAAAGGTGCCATGAGTGCTGCCAAGATCATAAAGATACGCATCTCCATTTCTTTTGAACTGGAGAACTAGCAAAGAGAAGCAACTTGTTATATAATGACCCCAGCATCTACAATTAAGGAAACTTTCAACAACTCTATGTTTGAAGTCCCAATGAATAAGAGTTTCTTAACCCATCTTTCAATGAACAGGTTCTATGACATGGAAAGCTGGAGATAATAACTGACATTACACCACTACAAACAAAAAGAAAATTAATATAATTCTCTGAGAAAATAAGCTTCACAAATGTTGTGCATGTTTTGGATGCAAAATAATCTGCGTACGTAATCTTCATGTCAAACAACAATTCACTTGGCCGGAAGGAAAAAAAAACTACTACTAGGAAGATATTTATCATACTTTTACCGATAGCAGTCTCCCAAGAGAAAGCATAATGACTACAATCACCGAGCAGCTTGCAGCTATTGGAATGGGAAATTAGCAGCAGGTTGTAAAAAAACAGCAAGTTACTAACTGCATTCAGCTAGGGTGATACACGAGTCTACATGCTAGAAAAGTGGAGGAGGTTAGCTAAATACCAACAGAAACAGAAAAGTTCCTGTCAGCAACCAAGTTCACGGCTTTTTTCTGTCTGATCTTGACATTTATGGGACAGTCAGATGTTTCAAAAGTACTAACCCCAAAAAAATAGCACATGTTACAATACACATAATCACAATTTTTTGCTCGATTTCAATTAATGCCTGGATCGAAACTGATTACAAAATTGAACTGAATCATTTACTTCGTTAACTAACTTAATTTCATCAAACAATTCTCAACATCCAGAATTAGAGAGAGATAGCACAGCAAGTACCGGCATGGAAGCGAGAGATGGTAGGGTGCTCGAGAATGAAATCGCAGAGCTCCACACGGCCAAACATGTAAGCCCCTTTCTCACAACTGAACAAACGAAGGCCATTAACACTGCCATTAGTTAATAACAATTAGAACCAAAAAAAAGAAGACCAGAACAAGACTTACACTTCGAATTGGTCGATAATGGAGCCATCTTTGAGAATCTCGAGGGAGAATTTATGGCAAGGTGGCCCACTCCATTCAGGAATTGTGTACGGCACTGACGGATCCTTTGATTTTGTTTTCTCTTGCTCTGTAGAAGTTTCTGGTGGGGTGGGAATAGGGTTTGTGGGAGGTGGCGGGGCCATGGAGGGTTTTGCAGCTGTTGTTGTTGAGGAGATTTTCTGTGGTTCGTCGACAACTGAAGTTTTAGATTCGGGTTCGGATTCGGGTTCTGTGATGGAGGCAGCTTCGGTTGAGGTGGTGGGATGGGGGTTTCTTGGAGGAGGAGGGCCCATGGTGGTGGATGTCATTGTTAGTGGCTACGGCAGTTCGGAGAGAGGAAATTGAGTGAAAGGTGAAAGGTGCCAGGAGGAGGAGTGTTTTTACTTTTTACGGGTTTTGGAAATGGAAACAGTAAGTTAAGCGGGGCGGGTCGGGTTTTGATTTTATCGACTTGGCGTGTTTGGGCTTCTCATTGAGTTTCCGGGGCAATAAGAATATAAATAAGTTTTCTTTAAGCTATTTCAAAGTGTTTTATTTTTAAAAAATATATTAAAATAATATTTTTATATTTTTAAAATTTAATTTTTATATCAGCGTATTAAAACAATTCAAGAGTACTAAAAAATTTAATTTAAAGCTAAAAAACTTTAAAATTTTTCAAAAACACAGTTGAACCGCAATATCAAATAAAGCTTAAGCATGCTCGTGCTTCTTTGCTATCTTTTTTTTTTTTTTAGAAAAACAAAGTTTAATGTTGGTATAAAAATATATAATCAAGAAATGAAATGTTGATGTGTGTATTTACTAAATGTTAAATTAAGAATTATATTTGTCAATAAATAGAAAAAATCTTTAACATTAAATAAGGATTGAGTCGAGAAGCTAAGAAGAGTATGCATATCAGAATAACTAATCTCATGAAATAAAGAGCTTTTTAATTTTTTTTAATTATGCAACAATAAAATTATATTTTTTTAAGAAAACTGATAATCTAAACTTAATTGCAAAAAGAAATTTTGAGGTATAATTCCTCATTTCCTCAAAAAAAAAAAAAAAGACAACATGTTGCCTGTAATAGAAAAAGACACATCACCTACTAGCATGATTGTTGGCCACCCTAGACGGCTAGAATGGAAGGCTTTGACCCTTGTGACTCGAGAAACTCATTTTCCAAACCTTTACTCACCTAAAATCACCTAAAAAACCCCTTGATGCCTCAATAAATCCATCCATAACCTAAAATCCAACTCTAAGCTCTCTAAAAATAAAAATAACAGATAAGATTTTTCATTAAAACCAAGAGAAAAAAACAGTATAAAGAAACCCCTATTGTGAGAAGGAATTCATTGATAGCATGAAGAATCTTTTTTATCACCATATTATGGCTAAAAAACTTAAGGAATTGGGATAAGAAAAAATATAAAAAACATTTTAGACATTGATGGGTTAATCTAAGACTTGGTTGACCTAACCGTGTAAAATTTAAGGAATTGAAAAAAAAAAGATTTGTCTAAAACGATATCAGTTTGAAATTGACTAATGACCTAGGGTTAGCCCGACAACTTGGACACTCAATTAGATCTAATAACTATAGTTTTAAATAATGTAACAACATTAATTATATAGAAATTAAACTCATTTAATGTTTCTTTTGGAATGAAAAAAAGGTTTTTCATAAGATTTTGTATTCAATGATATGTTGTTGTTTTTTTTCCTTTCAAATATTAATCACACGCGATCGATGGAAATTGAAGAGTTGTGTTTTTGGTTTTTTTGTTTTACCAATTGAATTCCATGAGTTGCCGTGTGGCATATTAATATGGTAAATGTAAATAAATTATATTATTTAATGATTTCCTTGGGTGTTTACAATTAAATGTAAAATTGATGGAAGCATAAAAAGGTACAAGGTAAGGCTTGTGGAAAAAAAGCTTCACACAAACATACAATATTGACTATCAATATACACTTGCTCCAATAGCCAAAATAAACTCAATTCGAGTATTATTATCTTTAGTAGTGAATTTCAAGTGGTTCTTATATTAGTCGGGTGTTAAAAATATTTTTCTAAATGGAGACTTGGAAGAGAAAGTTTTTATGAGCATACCATATGGGTTTCATAACGGAATTGACAAGCATAAAGCCTGCAATCTAAAAAGTCTTTATATGGCCTCAAATAGTCTCTTAGAGCATGATTTGAATGCTTTAGAAAGGTTGTAAGATGTCATGATTATTGTGAAAGTCAAATAGATCATATTATGTTTTATAAACATTTAAGAGAATGTGAAATTGTTATCTTGATTGTTTATAATATGATATAATCTTGATAGGTCATGACAATGTCGATCTAGAAAGACTTAAAAAAAAACCTGAGTGCTTTGAGATATTTTAGACCTGAGTGCTTTGAGATCAAAGACCTGAGTGCTTTGAGATATTTTATTAGAATGAAATTTGTCAAGTTTAAGTAAAGTATGTTTGTTATTCAACGAAAATATGATTGTTGGAATGCAAAGCAGCTAGAACACCAATTAAAGCCGACTTGAAGCTTTAGCCTGCAAAAACTGAAGAAGTGATGAATCAGGAGCAATACAAAAGTCACGTAGAAAAATTAATTTATTCAGCCCATACATGTACTTTCTAGTAAATATGGTTAGCCAATTCATGCATTCACTTGGCACGAAACACTTTGATATCTTTAATAGAATTTTGAGGTACTTGAAATGGATCTTTGAAAAGAGTTTATTGTTTAAGAAACTTGAATATTTACATGTTGAAATCTACATAAATGTAAAATGGGTTGGATTTATAACTAGTAGAATATCAACTTCGGGTTATTATACCAATGTTAGAGGGAATTTAGTTATTTGGTGAAGCAAAGCACAAAGTATTCAGGTAATGAGGAATGTAGAAGCTAAGTTTAGAGCAATTTCACATGTGATTTGTGAAGTTTTGGATTAAAAGGTTTTTAGAAGACTTGAAGATTCTTAAGTCCTTGCCTATAAAGATATATTTTGATAATAAGATAATTATCTCAATTGCTTATAACCCAGTTTTTCATGATAGAATAAAGCACATGAAAATTGATAAATATTTTATCAAAGAAAAGATTGATAGTGGAGTGATCTGCATACCAAATGTTCCAACCACCGAGCAAGTTGTTGATGTACTTACAAATGAATATCACAAAAAACAATTTGACTACTTGATCGGCATGCTAGCAATGAAAGATATCTTAAAGCTAGCTTGAAAAGGAGTGTTGTAAATTAAAAGATTTTATATTAGGTTGTTTATAAATTAAAAAATAAATTTGACACTAATCAACTCCTATAAATTTAATCTCGCTTCTAATTAGAATATATGATTTGATTTTACATGCCTTGTATTCTCTTTTAAATAGAAACCTTGTATAAAATATTTTGAATCATAAAGAGTATCTATAAAATACTCTAACCTTAATGACTAAACAATTATGACTTCAAAAATACAAGTTTAAAGTTTAAAAAACTCATTTAAAAAATATACATTAAAGTAGTCAAATTGACACTAATCAACTGTTACGCATGCCTTGTATTCTCTTTTAAATAAAAACCTTGTATAAATATTTTGAATCACAAAGAATATCTATAAAATACTCTAACCTTGATGATTAAACAATTATGATTTCAAAATACAACAAGTTTAAAGCTTAAAAAACTCATTTAAAAATATATATTAAAGTATAATATAAACCATTTCCTCACTTAATTGCTTAAATATTTGCATCCAATTGTGTCATGAGTTTGTGGACATGAGCCTGTCACCTTGACAAATTTTTTATTTTTTATTAGTCCACCATGGACAAGACTCAGAGATGAAAGCAAATTCATATAATATATATTATGTCTTTATTTCTACAGTTTCACTCTCATCAACATTGCAAATTCAAGCACAAAGCAGCACACTAAAACACATAATTGGGGGTCTCCGCGGATGGACCTCACATACTCTTAGCAAATTGATTTTATACATCGATTTCTAGTGTTCTTATTAAAGTTCTAAGTTGCATCTTGCTATAGGACTTGCCCTTTCAACTTGGGACCAAAAAGGATTTTTCGGCCAATCAGGCATCTTACATGGAAAAATATATCTATTCGAGTCCATTCACCAACGTTGAATAGCAGCAAGGCAGCTCATTCACGAGGCGACGGGTTCTTTTTTATCAAGGCATAGGCATCACTGTATATGGCCACCCCATTGGAGAAGACGGCAAGCGCAATCATAAAAATACATAAGATCTTGTCTCTCTTTGATGCTATATTGTGGCGATCCCTGAAACAAGGCAAGACAATAGATTAAATAAATTGGTTAGGCAGTATTCCAGAATTACAGAACAATGATAACGCTAGAGAGAAATCAAACAATAATGGGAAAATACATCCTCTCTATCATTGCTCTGCCGCAGCTACTTAATGTCCATATTCAAAAGATCATGCAAGCATGCGAGAGATCGAGATCCTTGCAAGCATAGTTATAAGACCCGGCCCGGGGATTGACCCGGCCAAGGGGCCGGGTCCCGGGTTTCGGGGTCAACCCGGTCAACTTCGGGTCAACCCGGATTAACCCGGAAAAATTAAAAAAAAATAAAGTTTTAATATTTCATATGAAAAAATCCATGTAAATATAGATTATACATATTATGAAGTTTAAAAGAATATTTTAAAAAAAAATTTATCCCACATTAAAAAGATATTATGTTAAGCTTTTAAGTTGAAGTATTTAAACTAAAAAAGTTTTTTATCCCACATTGAAAAAACATAACTTTTTCTTTGGAAACATAGAGTATATATACTAATGGGTTTCAAATCCCACATTGAAAAGATATTATGTTATCCTTTTAAGTTGAAGTATTTAAACCAAAAGATTTTTTATCCCACATTGAAAAAACATGGTTTTTTTCATGGGAACATAGTGTATATATATGAAAGGGCTTCAAACCCCACATTGAAAAGATATTATGTTATCATTTTAAGTTGAAGTATTTAAACCAAAAGGTTTTTGATCCCACATTGAAAAAACATGGTTTTTTTCATGGGAACATAGTGTATATATATGAAGGGGTTCAAATCCCACATTGAAAAAATACTATGTTATTATTTTAAGTTGAAGTATTTAAACCAAAAGGGTTTTTTATCCCACATTGAAAAAACATGGTTTTTTTCATGGGAACATAGTGTATATATATGAAAGGGGTTCAAATCCCACATTGCAAAAAATACTATGTTATTATTTTAAGTTGAAGTATTTAAACCAAAAGGGTTTTTTATCCCACATTGAAAAAACATGGTTTTTTTCATGGGAACATAGTGTATATATATGAAAGGGGTTCAAATCCCACATTGCAAAAAATACTATGTTATCCTTTTAAGTTGAAGTATTTAAACCAAAAGGTTTTTTATCCCACATTGAAAAAACATGCCTTTTTTTCTTGGGAACATAGAGTATATATACTAATGTGTTTCAAATCCCACATTTGAAAAAAAAAAAAAAAAAAAAAAAAAAAAAAAACCGGGTCTCGTCCGGGTTCGCCCGGGTCGCCCGGGTCCCGGGTCGACCCACCGGGTCGCCCGGGTTTGGCCGGGCTGTTGCCACAGCCGGTCTTTTGTTAAACCCGGACCGGTCCAGCCACCGGGTCGACCGGGTCCCGGGTCGACCCGCCGGGCCGGGCCGGGTTTAATAACTATGCTTGCAAGAGTTCAAAAACCCGGGGCTATAAAACCACTTCCAGCATGTGGTAAGGCTCAAAATTTAAAATTTGATCTCCCCTCAAATGTCGCAGAATATCAAGCAAGAATCTATTGTACTTTTTTTTCTGTCATTTCTAGAACATGCTATTAAAACCTGAAGGACCCTGTGGTTATAATGGTTATAATTCTTGTCACAATTTCAATAAAAGAATCCAAAGTAGTTCAATATCCACAACCCATTCTTATTATTAAACCATGCTTAAATATAGCAAGCTGCCATGCCACATAATGATGCTTTGAAGTATGAATGAAAAGATTTTTATTCTGCAAGAGATTTGGGGTCTAGGAAAAATTGAAATGAAAGTTGAAAATTCTCGGACTCCCAAAAAACCCCTAATTCTGACCTGCATTTTATGACCATAATATCACACTGACATCAAAAATAATTATTAAGCTTGTGGTTGCAAGCATTGACTTAAAGAGAACAGACGGACATGTTGCTGAAAGCTACCAAGTAGGTTCTTTTGATGACTGCAAAAGCACTTAAAGATTGGAATCTTTGATTGGAGTAATTGAACGCAAGACATTCTTGCCTGTGACCATTAATGTGGCTTTTATTGGTTGGGAATGTCAAAGAACTTCTTGACCAGAAGCTTAAGTTTTTGGGAGAGATACCAAGAACGTTACATAAAATGTTTTCTTACTTATAGTTTATATGGCGTATGAGTTCAAAGAGAAAGCTACTCAAACCAAGTGTTCGCTCCATAACACAATAATGTTGGGTACACTGCTCTAAGGTTTTGGATATGATGTCTAGATGAACACAAGCAAAATATACAAGTAAATAGGAAAAAAGAGATTATTGCAACGCTGGCCTTTTGTTTAGGAAGTATGAGCCGACATATGGCATTTATCACAGGTTGTCCAACAGTCAGTTTATTTTATTTCACAGGGAATCACCAGCCAGCAAGTTTTTCTTCATAATTTTTTATACCTACCATAATCACTTAGATAAGAGTTACTGATTAAACAATTGCCAATGTCTAGCCTAAATGGTATTTCTACAAATTACAACATACAAATTATAACAATGCATTAAAAAAAATTTCAAAAAGAAAAGGATAATTGCTGAACTTGCAAATTCAAGTAAAGAACTCACCTGAGAGTGATGGAAGCAGGAAAAATGAAACCTAGGCAAACTGCAGCAGTTGCTCCAGTGAATTGGAAAGCATCCCAGATGCTTGGAATGCAATTTGCACCCAAGAAGATTAAAGCAATAAGCCCAATGGTGACTAATGCAAACCTCGTGTTCGCCTGATGAAAAGGTTGAGCTGAGGGAAAGAGGAGGCCATCCAAGTTGAGTCTTAATGGAAAGAAGACAATTGGAAATACTAGCATAAGATGAGCAGCATAACTAACACGAACAGCATCATTAAGCAGAGAACTGTAAGGAATGCCAAGGTTGGTGTCAAAGTTGGCAAGCACATCATCAAGAGTTGCATCGCCAAATAGAAGGAACCCAAAGATGCTTGTCATCATGTACACAGATGAGCATAAGGCAAGTGCTGTTCGCACAACTGGTTTTATCTGAGTAGAGTCTTCAAGTTCATTATCTATGCTGTGAACTGGAAATGATGTACACAATGATCAGTACTTATTAATCACTGGTTTAGATTCAGGTCAGATATTCATAGATCTATACCCAACCATAAGAACAGGAATTACAATCTTAATTACGTTACCATGAGTAAACTAAGAAGGTTATTTGAATAGATTTATGAGTAAAGATGCTTAGTTCATGAACAGGCAAACAATCCAAATATTTCAAGACATCATTCAGATTCAGAAATTCAGACTCTAAGGGTTAAAAGAATTGACCAGCATACTGGTCCACAATGGTGGTTAAACAAAAACAAGGCAACCTATTTTCGTTGTACTAAAATATGCTGCTTAAAATAGAGAAATTATGCATCTTTGATTTTGTTTTTTTGAAGGATTGTGCAACCAGTCCTTAAGATGGTTACTACTGCCTACATATTCATCAACCTATGTCCTATTTTTATCAATCATCAATTTTAACAAGAACAGGGTTAAAATCCAGCTCACAGGTAAATTAGTATCGCATACCATTGTAATGGCAGATATATGCAGTGACAAGAACAGGGACTGTAGTGAAGAGTTTCCAGAAGGATGTCATGTCTGTTACATCGGGCATCAATCTGGGCATTGCTATACTTCCATTTATCAACTTGACAATTGTGATCCCCACAGTGATGATAAGAAATACAACTGCTAGTGCGACTGATAAGGCAGATGTATAACTTAAAGAATCTGCAAAGATACATGGCATAATCATTCTCCCTATTGAAGAACTAAACATAAAATGGTAAAATAATGATGTAATTATTACAAGCAGCTAAAAGCTAGTATAGGATTAAATTGGGCTGGAAAAGATATGATTTTAGGAGTTCACATAGCAAAGAGAGCAAAATAGAAGAACAAGTGAATAAATAACATATGCTATATGGATGTTAAAAGCATTCATATCAAGCATAGTTCACAAGTAAGAAAAAATAGCTAGAATGGAAAGTATCAATATTAACCCTTTTAGCAAAAAAAAAGAATTTTGAAAACGAGCAAAAGCAAGTTTTCATCCATTTTACAACTAATGGTCTTCCTGAAGCTCTTGATACATGGAAATTTTCCTGCAAATAATTGCTTTTTTGCTAAGAAGAGGAAAAAAAAAGTCCTACTAGTAAAGTGGCCATCAGGCCAGCACTCCAAATCACCAGAATCTGTGCAAGGTGCCAAAAATACTGTAAATATAACACAGTTCGGTATCAACAATTGCTAAATCTGCTTTCTTTTTTCCTTTTGACTCGATGGGGATGCACATGAAAAAATGAGAAAGCAGCTAAATATTAACTCTTTCTGACCAAGTCAAGACAACTTACCAATTCGCTTAAAGCAAGCCAGTGGAGAAAATACAAAAAGTGTTGTGACAAGAAGAACAAAGGTTCGCGCATTCCACCAGTGTTCTCCGAACCAACCTTCAAGAACACCTGCATGGTGAGATCCACTTGAAGATGTTCCAGACAGCACATCACCTTCAGTTAAGCAAACACAGAACAAATTTCAGGTCTTTCAACTACCATTAAGCATGATCCAACTGGAGTAGAAATGAGAACCACAAAAACATAAAAATTATAATATAAAAAAATCCACTAACTATATATAACTTCACAAGAACATATAGGCAGGTAATAAAAGCATAGAAATATAGCAATAAATTAACATACACATGACACATGACAGATAATGGAAAGAGATCGTACCAATAATAATCATGTACACAATGAGTACACCAACGTTATTGATTAAAACAGCAACTTGCAACATAATCCTTCCAGTCTTTCCAAAGACATCCCCCATAAGTCCCCCATAAGAAGCACACTTCCCTGCCCTGCTAAACCTTAGCAACATCTCAATTGAAGCCTCTGCCAAGAAAGCCATGAAGATGATCAAGGAAACCCCAAGAACAAGGCCTAACACTTTCATGGTGGCAGGCAAAGCCATGATTCCTGCACCAACTATTGTAGTTGATAAATTGAACACAGCCCCAGTAAAGGAAGCTCCATTAAACTCATCAAAACCAACATCCTCTTGCCTTTTAGGCAATAAGGGAGCATTCTCATCTACTGGCTTGTTCCTCCTTGATTTCCTCTCCTTCTTCGAAGCAATATTTCCAGTTGTCATCTTTCTATTATCTTTAACTGGTTTCTCCAATCACAATTTTCAAACTTTACACAAAATCTACAAAGCAGATTACCCTCCTACTGTCAGCTACAAGGATATCTGTGACATTAAAAAGGAGAAAAAAAAATCTCCTTCAAAACTGCACAATAAATGAAGTTTGAATATTAGATTCAAGTAATTAGCAAAGTGAAAGAATCCTGACCTGTGTACTTTTGTAGAAATCCAAATAGGAACTCAGTTCTTCGGATTTCAAATGAGCTTATCAGGATCAACTATAAAACCCAATAGCCCTCAACAGTACAATTTGCAAAGCCAGCTTTAAAAACCTTTCAGCAATATTTTTTATCCCTCGAAACGATACTAAACCAGTTACAAAACAACCCAGATAACAAAACCTCGAATTTTTAAGCTATAAAAACAACTAAATATTCACAGTCATCAAAAGCTAGGATCTTAGTTATTAAAACAAAAATCCCAGAAGTGACCATATATAAATACCAAACCAATCAATTTACAGAGGCAAAGCAACAACTCTTGAAGACCCAGAAGAGAAAGAAATCAAGATTGAGGGATTTAAAAATCAAGAATTTGACGGAAACAAAGGAGCCAAATGTAAGAAGATAAAAGGGCTGTTGAGTTTTTACAAAGAGATAGATGTCATGCTTGATGTCTTGTCTTTGATTTATAAAGGAACGAAATAATCAATCAGAAGAAAGAGAGCTTGTCGTATGTATGCCCGGTCTTGTCTGTCTGGTAATGAAGAAATACACCCATTTACTAAAAACGAGAAAAATGACGATGGCTATATATAAAGAATATAATAGTTATAAGAACCGATCAGAGTCCACCTTGTTCAAAGCTTATGTCGTGGATTGACCCAACCCCAAGGTTTCCGTTATGAATTATCCTTACTCAAGCTCGGGTTATGAATTAGAGGATTAATCTGGTATTAATCTAGGTTATTTAAAAAAAAATCAAAACAATATATATATATATATATATAAAATGAATGTTGAAATCTATAAAATCTCAAATCTTAAGTGTTTGACTATTTCTACTGAAAATAGATTTTAGAAATCCATTCTTTGAAAGAAAGAAGGATCTAGCAGCCAATTATGAGCAATTTTATGTGATTTTGTTCTTGATGAATAATTTAGTTGCTCATTATGTTTGGATTTATATTGATAGAGGTAGATTTTGTATGGTATTTAAATTTATGTGTAAGTCCAATTAAAATTAAAAAATAAAAACAGACTTGGATTATTTTCCAATTTGGCATAGAGCATCATCTCCTTTAAAGTTTAAAGAGGTGCACAGAAGCTAATAGATGGGAGATTTGCTTGCTGATTGACATCCACATTATCTTATTTCCAGACGTCTGATCCTTCACTAGTTGTACCTCAACCAATTATATTGTTTTACAGCTCGTCATATCCATAAATATTTAGACTTTACTAGTAAATAAACTCAAAGATTTTGAATCTCTCATTTTACTAGATTCACATGTATGGATATTAGAATTGACATCTCACGAGCTAGCTTACATGTATTTAGAATTAATACATAATTAAATCTAATAATATTAGGTTTAACAACTCATCACTTAAAAATATTGAGTTTGACAACTTGTTAAGATTATATGTAATTAGATTTAGCGCATGGCTGAATCCAATGATATTAAGTCTGACATCTCGTGAAATCCATATGTATTTGGGCTTAGCGCGTAGTTAAACCTAAAGATGTTAAGTCTTGCATTCACCATACCCTACAAGTACTTGGGTTTAACATGTAACTGAACCAATAAAAATTGAATATGGAAGTAATCCAGACCCCACAAGTTTAAATATATTAAGTCCTGTTTATTTTTGTGTTTTAAAAATATTTTTGAAAAAAATTGAATTTTTATTTTTTTATTTGCTTGAAATTAATATTTTTTTAGTGTTTTTATATTATTTTGATGTGTTGATGTCAAAAATATTTTTAAAATAATAAAAAAAATTATTTTAATATATTTTTAAATAAAAAATATTTTAAAAATCAACCACTATTCTACTATCACGAATTAAAACGTTAATTTTAACCCTTTTAAACCCAAGTTTAGTTTAAGCAAAAATAACTTAAATAAAGTACATCTATTCATAAATGTAATAATGGAGATGGATCCAAGGAAGCCACGTTTTTCGCGTAGTTTTGTCATCATTGAAGCGACAGTTCTAACAAGGGAGCTAAAAATTATTATACTAAAGTAGTATCCAAGTTGGCGATTATGTCTATTTATAATAATCAATTAGGAGACTAATTCCCCCCCAAACCATTAGTTAATTCTGTCTTCTTTATCATGGGTAGGCCTTAATCACCATGATTAAGACTACATTAAAAATATGGAAGGCTTACTAATCATGATTACTCAGTATTACTCTATAATAAACATGAGGCTATGGTTGCGCCAACTAGGAGGAAATTCGTGACTGTGATCCACTATGAATCCAGACCAAGCAATTTACTGGCATGTTCTCTTTAAATATGAAGCATTAGCTTCACACATCAATGCTAAAAACACATAAATGCTAAAATTGATGTAAGTAGATAGATTTTAAATTTATTTATTAGTAATTACTAGTTTGAATTTTACAAATCTTAAAAATATTAAATATTTATATAATTGTTAATTTTAAATTTTATGAGATAAGTTAAGACATATATAACCTGACCCGAATATTATCGTTAATATATATATATATATATATATATAACAAAAGCTAAATTACAATTTTGAGGCTGTTCTAGCAAAGGGAATGAGCTGAGGAGTCATGAATTGAATCTTCATCACATTTTCACATGTTCTTGTGTCTGCGTCATGAGAGAAATTGTGGGTTGTGATGGTGAAGGGTGTGGGCCCCTGAGCCCAATAGCCCAAGAAAAGTCATGATAATGCAAGTAATGGTCCCCCTAGTTTCACCATCAAATAACCATTTTCACTTCGACGCGGGGACACGTTAAAGAGAGGGAATTTTGGTGCAAGAAATTCTGACATGAGAAGAAGCAGATGGGCTCTGAGTGGCCATGCTTGACTTTTAGTATTGATCTCATCCCATAACTTGAAAGTTTATTGTATATCTCTTGTCCATTGTTATTTGGATTGGATATTAAAATTTTAATTATCAAGTAGTCACGAATTCAAATATTATTATTTTTATTTATTTAATAAAAATTAAATATAAAATAATTTAAATTTATATAAGTTTCAAGGTCAAAAAACTTTTATCTGAGGGAATATGTTAAAAAAAACTTAAAATATTGAGTCGATATGGTTGTTTGACACCTATTAACTCTAAAATTATTAAAAAAAATTAGGAAAAGAAAATTATAAGGTTTCCACATGTCACAATTTACAACATTTTGCACTTAAAACTTTCATTCATTGAGACATTGATTTGCATGGCAAGCAATTTTGAGAAATTTTTTCATACAAAAATTAAATAGAGATGGCTGTTTAAAATCCCATTAAGAACAAATCTAGTTTTTATATATAAAAGTTAATAATAATTAAAAAAAAAACCTCTACCTAAAGATCAAAATGTTGATAGAGTGCCAAGTTTTTCTTCACTTAACATGAAAAAGAAGATGCACCGATGGAGTCTAACGTGGATGCTTATCTAATAATCTCTAGCATTTAAATATTCCATGGATAGCATGAGGTTTCTTATTCTCATTCACAAGGAAACTACTTCCCGTTTCCGTGCAAGGATCGAATAGCTTCCAATGTCTTGTATTTAGTCAAATTCTACAAGTTATAATTTTGTTATATTGATAATATAGTTTTTTTATTAGTTTTAGTTTTCTCTTAATTTTTTAACTCTTAAACATAATTTATTTTCTAATGTACAAAATACATCAGATTTATGGTAGATAAATAATATATTTTGCTCAAGTGTTGTGTGAAATTAGGAAGAAATTACCCTGTAACAGTCAAAACAATTAATTGTCTAGATTACTTACCATGCCACTCATTATTTTTTAGTGAAAAAAAAAAAAAAACACCAAAGTGGTGAATAACTTTTTAATATTATTATTAAACCTAGTTAAGCAATCCAAACTTGAAACTTCCAACAAACTTCTTGTCTAGCTTGAGCTTTAAAGTGTTTGAGTTTTTTTTTTTTTTTTTACAATTGATGAAAGTTTATAGTATTTTGAAACTATAAATCAAATAGTTTAAAATGAGCATGAGAATTAATATTTTTTCAAGGTGTAAGAACATATGCTTAAGCATTCTATTGTATAGTCCGGATCAATTTATTCATACATGTGTACTAGTGTTGTATTATAGAAAGTTCTTCCTCAAAAATATGTAGGCATTCTGTGGAACTTTAGGTTGACATTTTGAATGTTTTTAAAAGGATTCCTATCAGCATACAAAAGACAATACTTTACCGATCATTATTGCATGGAACAAACTGCAATTCTACAATCTCACAACTTCGTTCATGCCATGATGCTCATCTTATCCCACCAGTGTCCTCCACCATACTGTGATTAATGTTGAAACAATCTACTCCATGGCTAACTTTAACAGCACACAATGCTAACATTATTTTCCTATAAATCATCACATATCGTTTGTATATTAACAGTTTAATTATATTGCTTCTAGAAAATTAACTTATTAATTGCATGTTAGAAAAACCATTTTAACCGAGAACATGGAAGATTCTTAATCGCAAGATAAGACATGTTTGACTAGAGAGATACTGCATATATTTTGTGATGTTTGTATCAAAACAATTGAGAAAGGCATGCGACGGAACACGTATTTTGACAAAACTGGATGGGACTATGTTATCAATAGCTTTAAAGAGCAGGTAGGCCATGCATCAACAAAAGCAAAATTGAAGAATAAATAGGACAAAATAAAAAATATTAGAGAATATAGAAGAAGTTGATTTTCAAAACAGGAGTTGTGTTGCATGTTTGTTTCAGGGTCACTAGGAGCCCTGAGTATATTGGTCTTATCATAAATTCTAGGGTAAGGGACTGATTGTGATCAGGAAAGGTATTAGCACCCATAGCGCACCTTAACTAAGGTAAGCTGCATTGTATGGTTTTTCATGTGATTTAAAAGTTTTGATGAGTTCATTACCGATGGTCAGTCTATGGCTAAATTTTTTTTTTACTCTTATAAATAACTCTGGCATTTCGAATTTATTATATGCTCGTATCCAGATAAATTTTTATGGGAAGGATTTTTTTTAGGTGCCTTGACAGAGTTCAACTATCATGAAAGGCGAAAGAGTCTTTCACAACTTATGTACTATGGTGAATATTCATAATAATTTTGAGAATTTTCTGACCAACTTCTAGTATTTAAATACCAGCCTACCTATAGGTCTAGCATTTATACTAGAATATTGACCATTAATTCTTGTGAATTAAAAAAAATAAGGGAGTTATTGAAATATTGACCAAGTCTCATGAATTTAATAAACTGATTATTATATCAAAAAATGCATGCAAATATATTCTTATATATAAAAAATGCTAAAACTCACCATATTTTTTTTATTTCTTTTTAAATATGATTTTTCTTTATATTTTTTTTGAGAGACTTGGTCGTATACATACCAAATAAAAAACATTGCACTATACAGTGAACAGAAGGTTTTGAATCCAGCAGGCCTAATGGACTTTACTTTCAAAGTTTATAAAAGTATAGCTTTCGAGCTTGAAATCTTCAATAAAAGTAGACTTCTGTCGCTTTTCTTTCTTTTATAGGATGATTCAAAGCTTCTAGATGAGTTTGTTAGGGTTCTAACAAACTAAATCTAGGCTAGTTTTATCACAGGATAAATGGTTTTGGATTTAGGTGGTTTTGATCAAACTTGAAGGCCAAGGTGAAGTGTTTAAGCCCTTTCATCTTGAGAGAAGTGTTCTTAGCCTTTGATAAAAACCCTTTAGGAATTTTAAGTGTGAATACATGAAAAAGTTGGGTGGTTTTGTGCAAATGAATATCTTAGTCAAGGCTAATTGGATAGGCCACTTTCAAGGCTTCGTCAAAGTAATTTTAACGTCATAATCGTTAAAGACCACCTGAAGTTAGTAGAGAGGGTGCACGTATTTTGTTTGGATCTAACCTTGTTCCATTTGGAGGTTTGTAACTTCACATTCACTCATTTGAAGGTGCCAGCTCGATTAGTTTATAATCTAAAAATTGAGTGATGACTGATTAAGGATAAGATGCTGGAGACTTCTATGAAAGAATTGAGATATAAACGTTCAATTTCATGAAAATAGGGTTGTAGAAAGGATATTCCTCATCCATTTACAAAAAAAATTGCATGCCATTTTTTTATAGTCTAGAACTTCACAACGAGCTCTTGGAAGGTGCCAACCTGATCATCGTGAACTATCAAGGAAGAAGATGAACAAAGGCTGAATGACACGATGTCTAGGTTAAATCCCTAGAAATCAAGGTTTTTAATTTGAGATCTGACATATTTGATTTTAGTCCCTGTTATTTTAACTGTGGTATATGCACCCTTAATTGACACAAAACTTTTAATTATATGCAATTTAACCCTCGTCGGCCTCAAATTTCAGTCCTGAAGTTTAGCACTATTTTCATCTTGGTCCATGGGTTTTGATTTATGCATTTGGACCCTTAATTGACCATTTTCATCTCGTGCCATTTATGATTTGGTCATTAGCTTTGAATTTCTTTACTCAAACCCTTAATTGGCTACCAAACTAATTTTTTTTTATAATTAAGCCCCTGATTTAACTAATTAAACTTTCCAAAATTCAATTCTGGTTTCTAAACTTTAATTTCTTCTAATTAACACCCGAATTGACTCCAAAAAGATGATTTTTCTTGCAATTAAGTCCTCAATAAAATTAATTAAGCCTCCCAAAATTCTTTTTGAGTCCTTACTCATCCAAATTTGTATTTCTTTACCCCAAATACAAATATTTTTACCAATGGGGCATTTTGTCAATCAGAATCGGGTTGCCAATTTTACCAATCTTGTACATTCTAATGCTCCAACTTTTCCACTTGTTTTTTGGTCATTCACCACCAACATGGATAGTCTTCTAAGTTTTCTTCGTATGTATCATCTTGTATTTTTTAATATTTTTTCTATTTTTTTTTCTTCACTTGATTTTTGTGGGTGAAAACAAGGGTAGCAACAAGTGGGTTGGAGTCCTGAACTTGGAACAATTTCAGCCACTAATGAGTGATGAAAATCTAAAATCCAGATTTTTTTTGTTTAAACATGTGTACAATTACTAAAAACTCTTCATTGTTTATTCTTATAATTATTATAATTTTTTAATATCTTTATTTTTCTTCATTGTATGAAATATGAGGAGCAAGAAAATTTAAGCATTCTGGTATCAAACATGTATAGGGTTGTTAATATGATATTATATTTATAAATAGTGTGGTTATCAATAGACCTAGCTTCATCACAATGTTTGAATTTTGATATGACGGGGTGGGTTATGGGACAAGGAATGATACTAATGAGAAATTTCTGCTAAGGTTTTCTGATGCGTTCTGTGGTACATGCAGATAGCTGGAGTATACGATGAAATATATTGTTTTTTAAAATATTTTTTATTTAAAAAAATATTAAAATAATATATTTTTTTATTTTTTAAAAATTATTTTTAATATCAGCGTATCAAAATAATTTAAAAATATCAAAAAAATATTAATTTAAAACAGAGCAAAATTAAAATTTTAAATTTTTTTTAAAATACTTTTAAAATACAAAAACAAATAGAAAAAAATACTCCTGATGAACTTACAGCAGAAAGGTAAAGATGCCTTTGGTAATATCAAGTATCATTACAAAGGGCACTTGAGGTATTAGCCTAGTGGTGGAAGGGACTTGTTCCCTTCCTCTACACCCGGGTTCGAACCTTCCTGTGCACGCCTGTCACCCCTGCGGTGCCTTACATGCTTACTAGGTTTGCAGGATGTTTAGTGGGCCATGAGATTAGTCGTGGTGCGCGCAAGCTGGCTCGGATACCCACGTAAATTAAAAAAAAAGTATCATTACAAAGGAAGTGGTGAAAATTTAGTCAAATTCTCAGCTACTATATCTGATGTGGGTATTAGCAGTTACATTCTGAATAAGTTGGCTTTCACATTAATCATTGGAACTGGAGAAAACCTAATCTTTCTTTACTTCTATCTAAACTCTTCTGTTTCTTTCAAGAGTTTTAAATACCGACGAAATTACCATTTTTTTTTTCTTTTTTGATTAAGGAATAAGTTCTGCCTTTTGGGCGTGTTGTCTTTGTACAACATTCAAGTCCTTGGTCTGAACATTTTTTACTTTGTTATGTGAAGTCCTGTTCAGGCAATTAAGAACATTACTCAAGTCCCTACTTTGAACATTTAGTTTAGAAACATTGCAAACTCTTTAGCCTTCGAGCCTAATTTTATACACATCTGACTCCCATTCAAGCACCGCAATTACTAGAACTTGTGTCATGGATTAATGTTGGGTTCTAAATTCCTTTCTTTATATCCTTTCTGTTTACAGTTGGACAAGGCCCAGAAAAGTGGACCTGTTAGTGAAACTGAAGTGGCATCCGCAGATTCTATATCTGAGCTTGAGACTGTGAGAAGAATAGATGCAGGACTGCTTAGCTTTAAGCATGTTTTCATGGCGATGTTCATATCACTGATTTCGGCAATAGTATACATATGTCAGCCACAGAAGCTTCCGTTTTGGTGAGAGCAATGTTACTTCTTCTTGTGCTAGAAGCCCAGCAGAGCAGCATTAGGCACAAGCTTTTAAGACAGATCAAGAATGACCTAGAAGATTTTATTTTGGCAACTTGATTTTCTCTAACAAACACACAAATCAGGAGGAAAATCTCTGGAAATGATAAATAGCTCTGCTCGGTTCAATCTCATGCAAGGTTGGATTTTTTTACTTCTTTTGAATAGAATCATGTGCGCTACAGGAAGAAATTTACTGGGACTAAGGGCCAATCTTGCTCTATATTTTGTTTTTAACTAAAGGGCACACCAAAATCAGAAAAAAAGAGGAAAGGATAAGTTCTATTAGAGAAGAAATCAAGCAATTCTGGAAAAGAACAGTGGTCACTTGGTTAGATTCCGATCACTCGACTGAGCAATAGATGCAGTTCTGATCAACGGGCATTGGAGATGGGACGGCCTATCATAAATCTGGCAAACAGGCGGGCTTGGATAGCCCAACCGAACAAGAAAGTGAAGGAGAGTCCATTTTCACTTTATTAGAGAGCGAAGGTGCAGCGTCTACCGTGGTCCATGACCAAGCAGAGCATGTAGTACTTTCACATGATCCTATCGCTTGGCAACCAGTGAAACGATTTAAAAGAATTGCTAAGGTATAATGTCAAGATCTTTGTTCCCAGATTTGTGGATAACCAAAATGATACACCATCGAGAGGACAAGAATGCAGCGTACAATCTTGAAGGTCTTCCTTTCTGAATCTGGGAAGTGATTTGATACGGTTTTACAACTTGAAAATGCTCCTTATGGATGTCTTACATTGCTGTAATTTGACAACAAAAACTCGAGACAAATTTTATCCGGATTCTGGAGCTATTTGATGGCCAGTTTTCCAACATCAATTCTGATCCACGTTTTTTTTTTTTTTTGATAACTCAACTGCCGCAGTTTCCACTTTCCAGGATTTCCCAAGAGTAAGCGACATGTACCCGCCTGGGTGAGAAGCTCAATTGGAAAAAGGAACGTGCCTGGATAGTAATCTGAGGTTTGGCGTAGGCTCTATATTGTACCAAACAAGAATGTTAATACTGCGTAACCTACAATCTTACTGAATCCTCAGGACTTCTCAAACCCTTAATTCTAAGATCCAGCCATCAACATGTTAAACTATTGTATGCGCAGGTTCTTAGCTCTTCTAGCTGCGCAGGTTCTTCTACTTCCTCATCAAGCAAAACATCACAATCAGGTATATATCCAACTGACTGCATCTCTCCGATTAGCACTCCAAGTTTCTCATATATCTCTTCGTGTCTTGGATGGCCTTTGTCTCCAACAAGAAATGCATGCACTTCATCTTTCAATTCAATCCAGCTACAACCTGGTTCCTTTTTCAGCTTATTATGCCTCATCATCTTTCTCATCTCCGAAACATTACCCCACATTCCTGCATCAGCATAAATGTTTGATAGAAGAACGCAAGCAGAAGAGTCTTGCGGATCCAATTGCAAAAGAGCCCTAGTTGCTTTTTCTGCAACCTCTACATTCCCATGGATCTTGCAAACACTAAGCAGATTTCTCCAGATAACAGCATCAGCTTCGAAAGGCATCTTTTGAACAAGATTCAATGCCTCATCAATGCGCCCTGATCTCCCTAGTATGTCAACCATACATGAATAGTGCTCAGATTGAGGATCTAAACCGTACTCACTCAGCATGACATCAAAGTAATGCAAGCCTTTATCAACAAGCCCCATGTGTGCGCATGCTCTGAGGACAGAAACAAAAGTTGCATGATTTGGCTTTACATTCACAAGTTGCATACGCTCAAAAAGTTTTAATGCCTCTTCTCCAAGACCATGATGAGCATAACCACAAAGCATGGCGTTCCACGTTACAAAATCCCTGTTAGGTGCTTTCTCAAACATCAGCTGAGAATCTTGCATGTTTCCACACTTTGAGTACATATCAACAAGAGTGCTGCATATGTACACATCTGATTGCAGTTCCTGCTTGATAATTTGAGCATGTATTTGCTTCCCAAGACCAACAGTAGCTAAATTTGCACAAGTATCAAGAACTGCTGCATAAGTGAAGTTGTCTGGGTTTACACCCATTTCCAACATTCTTGAAAAAAATTTGTGAGCATCCTCACTTTGTTGTAGCAGAGAGAATCCAGAAATAATAGCATTCCAAGAAACCATTGTCTTTTGTTCTGTTCTGTCATGGATTTTATCCGCTTTTTCTATCATTCCACACTTGCAGTACATATCAACAAGGGCAGCTCCCACAAATGAGTCAAAACCCATTCCAGATTTTATAATTCTAGTATGGATCTCCATGCCGGTGTTTAAAGCTTGTCGACCAGCACAAGCTTTCAAGACACTGCCATAAGTGAAGTCATCAGGTTCCATTCTTGAGTGAATCATTGATGCAAAATGGGCAAGTGTTTCCTCTTCGTTTCCATTCTGCTCACATGCTGCGATAATTGCATTCCAAGAGACAGCGTCTCTCCTTTCCATCATATCAAACAGATCAGAAGCTTCAGCAAGAGCCTTGCATTTACCATACATGTCAAGGATGGCATTTGCAACACAAATATTTGACATAGAAATACTCTTAACCGCTAATCCATGAACTTGACGCCCCTCCAAATCTCCTCTGATGGATGCACAAGCATTTAATGCTCCGGATAGAGTTATTTCATCAAAACCAAGGCCAGTCTTCAACAGAAGCTGAAATGACTTCAAAGCTTGAAAGCCTCGATCACTTCTGGCATACCCAACGATAATGGCATTATACGATTGCAAACTACATTTCGGCATTGAGCTAAGTACCTTTTGAGCATCTGCCATCCTGCCACATTTTGCATACATATCCAAAGTGGCAGTTCCTACAATGATGTCAGATCCAAAAGCACTCTTTAAAGCATGGCTATGCAACTCTTTACCCAATCTTAATGCTGACAATCCTGCACAGGATCTGAAAAGACTAGCATAGATAGATTGACTAACCCCAACTCCCACCCCTTGCATCTCCTTGAACAACTCTAAACCCTCAACATTCCGATCATTTTGAACACAACCAGCTATCATTGCACTCCAAGAAACCCAATTCTTCTCAGGAAGTTCACTAAAAACTGAAAGTGAATCATCTAATCTCTTACACTTTGCATACATACCAAGCAAAGCACTCCCAGTGACCACATCACAATCAAATCCAAACTTCACCACAAGTCCATGAACCTGAACTCCCATATCACACTCTTCCAAAGCCCCACAAGCTTTCAAAACAACAGCAAGACTCGCTCGGTCAAAACCCACACCGCACCTCCCCATCTCCAAAAAAACATCAATCGACTTCCGACACTCACCATTCTGCAAAAACCCGGAAATCACTGAATTCCACGACACCACGTCTCTCTCCGGCATCTCATAAAAAAACTTTCTCGCAATATCCATTTCCCCACAACTAGCATATCCAGAAATAATGGAGTTATAAGAAACCACATCCCTCAGATACATCTTATCAAACACCTTGCACGCATAGTCCAAATACAAACATTTTATGTACATTTGCATCAAACAATTGGACACAAAGGTTGTAGGTTCAAACCCACAAAATATCATTCGAGCATGTGCTTGTTTGCCAGGATTCAGAGAGTTCTGTTTCGAGCATTCTTGGTAAATATGAGAAAAAGTTCTGATCTTGGCGGGTGGTTGGGTTTGGTTTTGAGCGAGTGTGGAGAAAGTGTTGGTGGGTATAGGGGGGATTTTCTTGTATAAAGGTATTGCGTGGTAAGAGAAGAAAAGCCTTGTTAACAGCCATAATTGAGAGGTGTGGACTGCCATGAACCATGGCACTCATGCTTTGGCGGGTCTTGCAGCCTTTAAAATTCTGTTGTTATCGTCCTCTAGAATAGGTTAACTACAAAAACATCCCTAATCTATATTCTTGTCAGCAATATTATCCTTTAACAATTGTTTTAATCAATTTTATCCCTTGCCCAAATCTAGCTTTGTCATTGAAGAAGCTCCGACAGTAGCAGGATAACTTCAATGATCATCCACGACTAAAATCTGATCGCACCAATTATTTAGTCACGTGGTATATATTTTTATTTATTTTAGCAATAAAGACATTATGAGATCAGTTTTTAAACCATTATTAGTTAGCCTGATTTTTAAAATATTTTTTGTTTAAAATATTATTAAATTAATACTTTTAAAGTGTTTTTTTAATGATTTTGATGTGCTATTACAAAAAATAAAAAAAAAAAATTATTTTAATGTATTTTTAATTAAAAACTATTTTTAAAAAGTAATCTACACTATATTATCAAATATTATACACGATCTGAGTCAAAATGTTTAGATGATGCTGCTTTTAAAAGAGTTGTTTAGATGATGAATTCGCTTTTAAAAGAGTAAGAAAAATTTGAAACTCGAATCATTGATTCAAATAGGTTAAATAAACTTGATTAATTTAATAATATGATTATAAAAAAAAACCAACAATAAAAAAAAACAAATAAAAAACAATAATGACTAATAAAAAAATAAATACTTGTTAATATTAAAAAAATATACTTTCTGTTCTAAAAGGTCTTAATGATCTTATTTAATAATAAAGGAAAAATTCAATGAGAATGAAATAACTTCATATAGAAAAAAAAAATGCAAACACATATATAGCCCAATCACCACCTAATTAAAAGAAACTAAAAAAGGTTCTTTTGTTATTATTGTTCACTTTCTCGCACAATATTGTGGATTTGAGCAGTGTTTTTTTTTAATTTTTAATTTAGTCCTCAAATTTTATTTTGTGTGATTTAACCATTTTGATCTCAAATTAGCACCCAAATTGCATATTTTTAGAAGGGGGGTTGAATTGAAAAGGAGGGGACTAAAGTGAAAAAGGTGGGCATAATAAGTAGTGGATTTGAAATTTATTTCAAAATTTTATTTTTGCCCCCCATCTTTTTGAGCTCAAGTAACATGTCCATGTAATTTTCAAAAATTGAATTTTGATACCAAACTTTGTTTTTCTCATTTTCAGTTCTTTTTTAGGTGGAGAAGAGAGAAAGAGTAGCTGGATTCTGGCTTAGAGAGAGAAAGTTGTTGTTAGTGATGATTTCGGCCACCAAAACGATCGATTTTTGTGTCCAAAGGTTTCTTATGATGAGGATATTTCAGATTAGATTTCTTTTACCTTGAAAGTGTTTAAAAAATCAGATCTAAGTTCAGGAAGATCTTGGGTTTCAGGTTGATTTTGGATTATGTATTTTTGAAAGCCATAAAGTGGTTTAATAAGGTTCCTAGAATGTTTTATAGGTATTTTAGATCAAAATGGGTTGAAGATGAGTTTATTTATCTAAAAATACAGGATCCTATTTTTTCAGCCACCACAGTGGCTAAATTTTAGGGATTCCCGACGATGTGTCATTTGTTTTTAAATGATTGAGGTATATGACATGCCGTCCACTCCATTAGCTTCTTTTTTTTTTTTTTTTTTTTAAGATAAAGGCTTGCATGCGAGCCATTGCTTGATTGGCCAAGCACTAGGCTTTGCTTACCAGGCCTAGCTATGCCTGGCTTACCAGGCCTCTTCTTTTTTTTATATAAAACAAAATTCATTTTTTATTTATTAATTCCTTATTTTATATGTATTTTTTAAAATAATTTTTATGTATATGATTTATTTAATACCACTTCTTTGTAACTTTCCCGCTTATTTAGCCTTTTTTAGATTGCGATTATTTTTAATGATATTGAATGTGCTTAATTTTTAAAGAGGTTGATATGATTCATTTGTGTTTTCTTTAAAATTTTCTATAGATTATTTTTAAAAAATATTGATTTTTTTATAAAATTTTAAATATATCTAGTCTTGCATAATATTTTCTTTTCTTTTCTTTTATTCAATAAATTTTATGTCTGTGTTGGTTTCTATGATAAATTTATTTTGATAAACAAATTTATTAAGCACAATGGGGTAGATTACCCGTGTTGAGATATTAACTATCTTGATCTATATTTTTCTTTTAGTTTTTTCAGTTTCATTTTTATTTATTGTTGATTATTTTTTTTCATATCTTTGCACAATGAGTATTGATTTATTTAGTTAGATGCGTGTATAAGTTTTTTGATTTACTTCTAGGAATTTTTTATGTAAAAAAACAAGTTTAATGATTCTGCATGTTCAATTGTTTTTTTTAATTATGTTTTGATGTTTTAGATTTTATCCTTATTCCTATGATTTTGTATTTTTTTTCCTTGACCTTTTTATAAAGGTTTTATTTTCTTTAATCTCACCCTTCAATCCAAGTTTATGTTGTATTTGTTTTTTTTCTTTTCATTTTGGTCTTTATTCTTTTGATTCTTGTCCTTTGGTTCATGTTTTTATTCTTTTTAATTTAACTCTCAAATTAAAAAAATTGACTCAACCAATGGCATAGCGCATTTTCCTTTCACCTGACAGATAATTAGCATTGAATCTTCATATACATCAAGTTTCTCAACTTTCAGCTCTAAAGCATCTTCTAGACCGATGATGCAAGTTTCATATTCAACTGTGTTTTTGGTGCACTCAAACGATAACTTCATTGAAACAAGATACTGCTTCTTTTCTAGGGATATTATTACTGCTCCGGCCCCATTCCCTGATATGTTTACAACTCCATCAAAGTACATGGTCCACCATTCATTCATTCAACCACCATCCTCAACTAATAACACATCCCCATTAGAAAGATCAAAATTAATGGATCATAGTTTTCTACAACATTATTTGCTAAATGATCAGCAATTGTGCTACCCTTTATGACCTTCAGATGATATCGTATTCTGCCAATAACACTTACCACCTTGCTATTCGTCTTGACAAGTAAGGCTTTTCACATATATATTTAAGCAGATTCAATTTTGATATCAACCAGGTAGTGTAATACAACATATATTGCTTAAGCCTTTTTGCCCTCCAAACCAAAGCACAACATAGCCTTTTTATCACAATGTACCAAGATTTATAATCATTAAAATTTTTACTCAAGTAATAAATGACTTGTTCTTTCCTCGTAGATTGATCATGCTGGCCTAACATGCACTCATAACTATTTTTGTCACTATTAAATACAAGATCAAAGGTCATCTCGACACAAGGGGTACTATCAAAAGCGAGTTATGTAAATACTTCTTAATCTTATTGAAAGCTTATTGGAAATCTCTATCCTACACCCTTGGATTTTTCTTTATAAGCAATCAGAATATGAGCTCACAAGTTACTGTAAGCTGGTATATGAATCGGGCTATGTAATTCAAACGCCCAAGAAAACTTTTTACTTCTTTCTCTATCTTAAGCATTGACATATCCTCGATTGCCTTTACTTTGTCTAGATCAACTTCTATTCCTTGACTACTTACCATAAAACTCAACAATTTTCCTGTTTTTACCCTAAACAAACACTGTACAGGATTCAATCTTAATTGAAACTCCTGTAACCTCTCAAACAACTTTCTCAAAACTTGTACATGATCTTCTTCTTTCTTTGATTTGGCAAGTATATCTTCTACATATACTTTCACTTCTTGATGCATCATATCATAGAATAAGGTGACCATTACCCTTTGATAAGTGGCCTCGACACTTTTCAATTTACATATAAATTACTTTGATTTTTTAAGACATCATCATTAATCTTGAGAGATAATCAAAATTCTAGGCATTACAATTAAATTTGTAGTATAAGAGCCATAATAAGAATTTAAAAAGGGAAAAGAAAAAAAAAAGTCGCCTATCATATAAAAGGCTAATAAGAATTTACAAAAGAAAATAAAAGAAAAAAACAAAAGCCATATGTCATATAAGAAGCTAACAATAAATGGATTGGAAGATCTTCTTAATATTTGAAAATTTGTCATAGAGTACTTGGAAAAAAAGAAACTAGATATATTATCTTGAGAAAAAGGAAAGGGAAATCTATGTATCCAAATGCCATAAAAATAGTGTGAAGACTTCTAAACAATGAAGCATGTGTGCATGGATTCATGAATTTCTTATTTTTTTATTTGAATATCTTTATTTTTATTTTTGCAATTCAAATACATGAAATCATATTATAATTTCTTTTAATACATGAAATCTATGTATCCAAATGCCTAGAGTTATAAAACTAGGGCCGATCTGGTCGATCCAAGGCCTGGAACGATCCGAGTTGAATAAAAAATAGAAAAACAATTGATCCTATTAAAAAAAATCTAGTTAACCCGAGAAAAACTCGATCCGCAACCCACTGAATTTTTTTTATTCAAAATAACATTGTTTTTAGTTTTTTTTTTAGTTGGTCTAGGGTAAACCTCCAAATCCATAATCCGAGCCTTACCCTAGTCCATTTCTAAGTTGAGTTTTACAACTATGGATCCAACTATTTTATGATGACATGGTCTTTGGGTCGAAATGATAAGATGTCATATTTGCTAAATATGAATAGACCTTTTAGTTTATTTTTATGTAAGTGTTTATACTTTTATTTTTGTTTATTGGAATGTTTATATGTTCTTTAAAAGTTGTATTTTTAGTAGAACAAAATAATTTGATTGATATTTAAAATAATATGAAGTCATTAAAATTTCCATGACCATTGCTAAAAAAAACAACAAGAAAGTTTATTCCAGTAAAGAAAAAAAACCTCAACAACTATAATAAAAAAACATTGTCATTTAAACATGCAATTCTTAATAGTTCTCTCAATATCCACTTCACATCATTATATAGGTCATACTAGACAGGGCCCATGCTATGTTGTGGATCCGTGCTAATTTATCATAAAATATTTTAGCGCCACAAGTGCGTTTTAAAAAAAAAATATGATAACTCGAGTTATAGCCTAACGAACCAATTAGCCTTAGAAAGATCAAGTCATTTTTACATATTTATAAAATAAAAAAGGGCTTGACCCAAGTCAACTCACCTGATCCGTGTTAATCTAAGTCAACCAACTTGACTCGTGACTTGCTTTGGGTTGATCCCCAGGCCTGGTTTGAAAATATATGATAGATAACTTTTAAAACATATGACACAAGTCATTAGAATTGAAGTATCATACATGAAAAAATAGAGAAGTCCACTCCCAAACAAATCAAATGCCAAAAGATGTAATCGGGAAAAAAAATCAATAAAATGAAAGAATCTACAATAAAAATAGCAATCTCGATCCAATAGTTTGACTCGTGACCTAAGTGATCTGAGCCTCGGACGAGTCAAGTTCCAACAAAAATAGAAGGATTGACCCGGTATAATCCGATTAAAAATAGGGTTGACTCGCAACCCAATAAGGCATAGAAACCTATTCAAAAAATGGGGTTCCAACAAAAAATGGGGTTGGCCTCTTTTTTCTATTTTTTTTCTTCAAAATAATTTTTTTTATATGTTTATAAAAAATAGGTTGAAACAAGTCAACCAACCTAACCTGGGTCAGCTCATTTGACCAGTGACCCGGAACTTGGCTTAGGTTAACCTCCAGGTCGGGTTTAAAAGCTATGCCATAGACAATATTTAAAACTCATGACATAGGTCATCACACTTAAAGCACCATACATGAGAAAACTGAGTAATCCAATCCTCAACAAATTAAACGTTGAAGGATGAAATTAAAAAAAAACCAATTACACAAAAGAATTTAAAATAAAAAAATAGTAATTAAAATAATAAGGTTGAAAATTAAAAAAATAAATAAATTACAGGGCAAGAACAATTCTTTAATTAAAGGGTTAAAATAAAAACTAAAAAATAAAAAAAAAATCAAAGTATGAGAACCAAATTAGAAAAAACAAACACAACAAACTTGGATTAAAGAATGAAATTGAAAACAACCAAAACCTTGATAAAAAGGCTAGGGAAAAAAATAAAAATTAAAAAAAGAGGTACCAAATTGAAAAATATATGTATGAAAAAATAGATTTGAAATAATAAACAAAAAAAAGGGACAAACCTGCATTTATTCGTAGGAGAGAGAAAATGAGAAAAAAATAGATCAACTGATGACAAACTGCCACATTACCGACGACACGTACTACACTAGGTGGAAAAGAGTGTGGCGGCACATTCAATGACACGAAGAAAGGGCTTGTTTGGTAACCGGAAGACGATGCACTTATTATCCAAAGGACACGATGCTTCCCAAACGCTGGTGTGTGGTTAGCACACGACAACAACTTTATTGATTAAAAAATTAATATTTCAGGAGAAAACTATCAAATTATCTTCTATGTATATGAGATTTATCATAAAATGTATTTGAAAAGACCAAAAAGCCCATGGTCGATTTCTTATTGGCTTTAAGGGCAAAGTTGACTTTTTATTGTTCTAATAAAAATGAGAAGTCTAAAATACCCTTTACTTACCGTTTCAAATTCCTCGAACTTTTTAAGGGAGTTTACACCTCTTTAACAATATGGTTTGTGAAAAATAGGGAATGCTTTTATTTTAACCACCTCAAACTCACCCTCCAATAAGTTCCTCAATGATACATATTTTATAATTTCTTATTAATGAGGTTACTTCACCTTCTTTTCCTTAGATAATTATAGCTACCCATTCCAATTAAAATGTTAGGCGGCTCGATAATGCCTTAAGAAGATGCAAGGCCTTCAAGAAAAAGCCTTGTAACACATATACAATCATAAGAGTTTTATTAATTTTTGTGTCATCATAGTTAACATTTAACAACAACACATGTAAAATTAATTTCTTTAACCTTTCCACAAATATTAAGACTTATATCAATTTTGATTTAATACAGTCTCATTATTCCTTGATGAATTCTCTTTTCATCCTTTTACGCATTAGACTATCATCCTCATCTCTTAACCACTCTTGAATTTCCAAAACTAACTACAACTATTTTCAATGCAACTTCACCATACATCTTTTAATTCATTGGGTTCATTTTACAACTTGCACACTGAATTACCTTACACATTGTACTCATAACATTTATCTTGTTAAAATCCTCTACTCTTTTTCTTTCATTTTTTTTTTGTTTTCGTTGAAGAAAGGATTGCCCAACCTAAAAAATTTCCAGTAGAGTTTTCCTTCTATTGGAACTCTAACCAAAACTTGTTCCTTCATTTCCTGCCTGATGCATATCACTAGTCAATTAACACTCTTTAAATTAGAGAAATTTTCTATCCATATTTCAAGGATGATCTCAACATTTTCATAACAATTCCATGGTTAAGTAGTCTCAAAACAATTACATAATATCATCAAAATGTATTACCCCGTACTTTTGTACAATTTTCATCTTTTAAATTGTCTTGTACATGGAATTTAGGGGTAAATTCATTTTTGTTCTATTGGCCTTACACCGGTAATCCATTCATAAAATTAATTTATACATTATTCATTTCTTGTTTCTATAATAATAAAATTTCGGTAAAGTTTCCTCTAAATATAGGGTTCCCTAAGATTTTCTTCATATAACAAAGTATAACAAACATCTTTAACAATCAAATCCAAACTAATCCCTAATTTTCACATCAACTTTCCAATACTCTTAGGCAACCTCAAGCCCACCCCACAATTTTTATATTTCATCAATTACACAAACACACATTTATATCTAATGATTATTCATATAACATACAATCATCACATGCATAGAGCCAATATCAACAATCCCCTTTTTTGGTTGTGTATCTTGAAAGTTAGCTTCCTATCTTGGATACTTAAAAATTCCACTTATAATTATTTTCTTGGTATCCAAACCCTTAGCTTCCGCATACATAAATGAAAAACCAATGTCGATACAAATAGAAATGATATCATTAGTCTCCATAGTCATATGGACAACTAATTAATATCGACAGCAGCCAAGCTAATATCATTAGCATCCACCCACATGAATGACTAATCACTATTGATATCAGCTAAGCTAATATCATTAGCATCAACACACCCGGATGACTAATCCATACCGATATCATCCATGCTAATCTTTTTTAACATCTACACCTTGGATGGCTAATCAATGTCAATATTAGCCACATTGATATTGTCACACGTCAAAATCCCGCGGCATCCGCCGGCGATTTTTTTTATTTGTGGTTTGCTTGGTTCTTTGGAGTCGCCACCTAGTATTATGGTCACTAGGAACCTATGGTCTGCGAGAGTCCGAGTAAGGGACTGGTTGTGCAAGGGGAAGACGCATCACCCCAAAGTGCACCCTACCTAAGGTAAGCTGCATTGTTGTTTGATTATTTTTTTCTAGGTCGAGTTTCTATTCGTTGGTCTTTTCTAAGGTTCAAGGCAGATCTCCCTTCGTGAGGGAATCTCAACCTTATTGGGTTAAATCCTAACCGTTCTAAAGTCTAAATTTTAGGATTGCATTTATTTACCCCTTGTATCTTTAATACCCGAAGGTGTACTTTATCATGTAATTTTACACCCCACAAATATTAAAGTCTACATCTGGATCCTAGAAAAAAAAAAAGGTTGGAAAAAGGTTTTTGATATTTTGGCCAAACCCTAATGGATGATCATAAACTAGTTATGATATCCATTTTTTGGATTTTTAAAACATGAGAAAGATGCAATTTTTTTTATTTTGTTTTTGAAAACAAACATGCTTGGAAAATTATTTAGGACTTGGCCGTATACAATAAAATATTTTTTTTCCCTTTTTGAATTTTTTTTTTTTTTTTTGAAATATTTCGGAGAAAACCGGGTATTTTAATACCGGACTTGTATCTTACAATGTAAGTATACAAACCAATATTAAGCAAACTTGGTGGAAAAATATTTGAGAAAACCACAAAATTTTTTAAATGATTTTTTTTGAATATTTTTGAAAAATTTTGAAAATTGTTTTTCGGCATGAACAGTAGACATGAATAGTAATTCACGTCTACTGTTCATGCGTGAACAGTGACGGCGAAGAAGAAAGGGAAAGGGAAAGGGAGCGGACCACCTGGCGTGGCGGCGATGGCTGGCTGGAAGAGAAGGACCTGAAGCTGGTGGTGGAGACGGCGGTGGAGTTGGCCGGAGCGGCTGCAGCTGGAAGAGGAAGAAAAGAAGAAAATCTGCAGCAGGAAAAGGGAGGAAGGCTGGTTTTTTGGCTTACTTTGGACCCGATTTTTTCTTTCCTCAGGCCACGAAATGTGCCCCTATTTATAGGAAATGGAAGAGGATAATCTTTGCTTCACTGGGGAAAAAATTTCAGCCCTTGATTCAACTCGAGAAATCTAAGCTGTCGGTTCAAAGTGTGCACCTCGAGCTGCCAAATTTGGCAGCTCCAGGCTGTGAACTGCCCGAGGTGGCCACTTTGAGCCACTCAACGGAGCAGTTTCGATGTTTACAGGCTCGATAGGACAATTCTCGAGGATAGAGGGGTTTCAGGTGGCCATTTCGGTGTATGATTTGTCAATTTTGGGGAACAAACGAGGCAGAAAATGCGTCTGGAAGTCTGCTACTCGGGCAGCTTCACGGGGAAGATGATGAACAGTGACCCGTTTTTTTTTTTTTTTTTTTTTTTTGCAAAAACTTGGTAAAAATTAAATTTGGTCTTTCAAAATTCCAATCTGTCAATTAAGTCCAAATTAGGTCTCCAAACTTTAATTTTTCAACGATTAAGCCCTCAAATTAATTTTGACCCGCTTAAAGTGTAATTAAGTCCTTGCACTTAATTAAATCCTTCAATTGGACCCAAATTAATTCTTAAACATAATTAAAATTTAATTTGGCCCATGATTAAATCAAATTGGCCCATTAAAAATTTAATTATGTCATTGGACTTAATTTTTATGCAAATTCGTCCAATACTCATTTAATTTGACCTTTGAATTTGCACTTTTCTATTTTTGGGCATAATGGGATACAATTAGGCCTTGATTTTTCTCCCGAAAATTGCAGCTTGATTTTTACCTATTTTTGCAGCTTTTCTTGGTCAGCTTTCTCCGCATTACCAAGCCTTTATTTTATTTTTTGATTTTGATTTTTTTATTTTATTTTGGAAAAAAAGTGAATTTTGGGGAATCACCCAAAATTGGGTGATGACAGATATCATTAGCTTCCACACAACTAGATGACTAATCAATGCCAATATCAATAGAACTAATATCATTAGTCTCTAAAGTCGTATGGACAACTAATCAATGTCAGTAGCAACCTCGCTAATGTCATTAGTATACACCCACTTAGATGACTAATCAATGATGATACTAACCACATTGATATCATTAACATCCACACATCTGGATGACTAAACAATATCGATATTAACCACGTTGATATCATTAGCATCAACACACCTAGATGACTATTCAATGTCGATATCAGCTACACTGATATCATTAGTATCCATATACTGGGATGACTAATTAAGAAATTTCAATTAATTGTCTAGTCTATT
This sequence comes from Populus x sibirica, assembly GCA_019202695.1. Taxonomy (NCBI): domain Eukaryota; kingdom Viridiplantae; phylum Streptophyta; class Magnoliopsida; order Malpighiales; family Salicaceae; genus Populus; species Populus x sibirica. Next base: position 470,088 of record JAGMVL010002080.1, read on the forward strand.
CTCATCCTTACTTTTTTTTTTATCTCACTTAAAGGTATTAAACATTTAAACAAATGACAAACACAATTAAATTATTTAACTTAAAGGTAAATAGGTTAGGTGCTATAACCATAGTCCTCTTAACACAACCAACTGAATATTGATTCCCTAGCCTTAGTCCTATCAACATGGTCGACTAAGTATCAATTAACCTATCAGTCTCTAATTTATAGATGATTAATTTATTTATTATCTTCTGAATCCATTATTATGGTCAATGTAATCAATAATATATATAAACTATTGTTGTGTCAATTTTGATTTACATACGGATGTCCATTGTTGTAGTTAATCACAACCCATATATATTCATATTAGTTTCCTAACCCCATAGGTGTGTTCACATAATAATATTTTTCCTATGTTATCGGTAACATTCATATAATAATAATTTTTTTCCTATCATAGGTAATATTCACATAACCATATTGTTTTATACCGAAAGGCAATATTCACATAACCTTATTTCTCATGCATGTAGGCAATAATATCTCATGATACATAGTTGTACAAAATACATAATTAAAGAAGTAAAGGGTGACCCTTACCTTGAAATCCTACTATACATGCTCCTGAAAAGTCGGGTTCCACTCCGAACACTTCTCCTACATTTCAATAGAACATTCCAAATTAATATTTAAACCATTCTAATACATTCACCATATTTACTAATTCACGTAATCAAATACTTTCATAAACAAGCTCGTGGATATACTATTTTTATGTATCATTTCAATTTATTTACATTAACATCTTTTTACACTAACATTTAATTTTTGAATGACTCAATTTTTCAGTGACGATTCTTAACATCTAAATGACTCAATTTTTCATTGATGAATTCTATAAAACAGTTCAAGCCAAGTTTGACATAGTCCGTGCTACCATTTTCAATCTAATCATTCCTTTTACCATATTCATAATTTTGGCCAAGTAAGCTTTTGCATCTTTTAAAATTTTTCTCCATTAAACATCTCACTTTACGCACTCATTTAACATATTTATCAACCTACAAAACATGGAGCAACATATACCCAATAAGTGTTTAGTTTCATTTAAACTCTTTTTAAATTTCATACAACTTTCTTCATATGAAATCTCACAACATATTATATAACACAATCAAACGCAATTTCTACATTCTACATCAATTTAAATTAAGCAATCCAAACTCTCTTATTTCAACACTCGACCGAAACTTCCATGGATGGGAGACATGAATTTTCTTTAGTTTTTGTTTATTTTCATATTATCTACTAAGTTGGAACAATGAACCAGTGAGTTGCAACAACAACCAAGTTGGAATAGTGACTCAGCGAGTTGCAATAGTGAACTAGTGAGTTTGATAATAGTATATTCAAATAGCTATAACTCTATGTACATTCAAATTCAGATCAATCCCAACTGTGAAATTATGGAACATCCTATGGTTCTCTACATATCCAAAATTTAGTTCAACCCAATGGTTAAATTATACAATATTATCAAATACCTTAACTGACCTAAAAGATGGCGAGTTACTGTTCAGGAAAAGCAAGTTTTTGTTGGGGTGTTTGTTTACAATCTCCATCGATCATAAGGAAGAATACACATAGAAAAACCTCCCTATAAAATTTTAGGCAAATCCGACGGTGGATAGGAGAAACAAGCTAGCGATTGTGACTGACTAGGTGGGTTTTGCTAGAAATATCATGCCTATCATATCTCTCAAAAAATGACAGATAAACACAATCCTTATAAAGGGTGATGAGATGCACAACATATCTAAAACACAATCCAATCAGACGATGAATGAAAGAGATATGGTTTCTAGGGCACCAACTTTTCTTCTCTCTCCAAATACATTCTTTCTAAGTCATAACCCCCATTGTTCTTCCCATATTATTACTTTTTGGTGAAAATTTCTCTACGAAACTTTACCTTTTATGTTACTAGGACAATCTCTCACCAAGGTTTAAGTAATGGAAGCAAGAAGAAAAAGAATGTAAGAAAAATTTAAGCTCTTTCTCTCTTTTTAGAGTTGCTGGAACACTCGACCAACACTTAAAGAGAAGGGGAGGGGTTGTTTTAATTCATTTACAAAAAATACCCTTACTTAATCCACGTGTCATTAACTACTAGAAAATTGATAAACACAAACGGAAATACTGACGGAATGTTTTTGTCAATAACTTGCAGTGAATTTTATCAACGAAAATGTTCCCTCGGTATATACCGAGCAAATTATAGTGGAAAAAAAAGAATTAAAACAAAGCCAAAAACTACGATAACGTGTCCTTTATTCCAACAAAATTACTAACGATATTAATACCGTCTGTAAAATCTGTTTGTAAACTCGTTGCTAAACTGTTCACTTTGTCCTAGCACTGTTCATCATGTTCAATTCTGTCGATATTTTTCAGAGAACTCTGAAACTATTCACTTCTCAATTGCACTGTTAATTATTATTCTTTACAAATAAAATTACTGACAGATTAAAAAGTCATCGATATTATTTGGCGGGTTTCTGAAATTTTTTTATTAAATTGAAATTTTAAATTAAATATTATAGACGAAATCACCGATAGAATGATTGAAAATATTACTATTTAATTATTCATCGGTAAAACTGTCGGTTAAATTCCCCAATAAAAAGACTAGAATCCCTCATTTCACAACAGACGGGCCTCTTCTTCTTCTTCTTCTGTAAAAAAATCAACATCCCTTTCTTTCTTTCTCTTCTCTCCTCAACTTCTTCTTTTCTCCTCCATGCTCAGGTATGTCTTCTCCTCTTTTCTTCTTTTCTTTTCTCGGTTTTTCTTTAATTAACATACTTTATGAATATTTTTTTTCTCATCTCAGCTTCACTCGCAACAACATTAAGGTAAGATTTTTCTTTTTTATTCCTTGTCTGTGTTTTTTTTTCATTATATTTGTTTTTTTATTTTTAAATTTTTTTTCTATTCTTAATAGTTGTGTTAATGTTGTTGTAGGATTGTTTTTCATATAAGATCAATTTTTAGTTGATTTATTTATAGGATTTTTAAATAGATTTTAATTATTTCATTATTTTCTTGTTTTGTTAAATGGATTTTCTTAAAAATATTTTTAAATAATCACCAACGAAATTGCATACAGTATTTTTATCGGTTGTATGACAAGCTTCCCGAGGGAAATACCGATGGAATGAAGCGGGGTAAATTTTTTTAGCGCACTTTTCCTGTCAGTAAATCCATCGATAATAATATTTTTTTTGATTACCGATGGACTTATCGACATACAAAAAATTACCGACAAAAGATTCATTGACAGAGCATTTTTTTTATGATCTTGTCGGTAAATTAATTACCAATAGAATAATAGTACAAATACCGATGGAAAATACAGTCGGTAAACATAAGAATTTTGGTAGTGATTGTCTATATTTTTTGGCGACATACGTACTCTTGCAATTTCTTCTTTGGACTCGATTGATCTGAAATTTTATTCAAGATAAGGAAATATATCAGAAAACTCATAAGATTTCAGTTCGATCCGATTATCGGATTGAGAGATATGTTTGATATCGTAAAATTGTACAATAAAAGATTTTATACCAAAATCCAAATTTGCATATAAAGTTATATATAAATTTATTTCAAAATTTCTTATATTTTTTTTATAAATGTTTTCACCTCAAAATTAAAAGAATCCTTCATTTAAAATAATTACTTAACCCGATCAAGTAGTTTACGTGATTTGTCACTAGTTAACAATTCACGTATTGAAATTTAAATTCAACTACTAAGAGTTTTAATTATCCCTATTTTACGATTGTTGTGTGAAAATAGTATTATATTTGTATTTACTTCTAGTACTAGCGGAATACTATTTTGTGTTATAAAAAAAAAGTGCAGAGACAATTAGACAAAAGGCAATAGCAATACATTGTAGACTACACGCATAAACGACAACCTTTTTCTTTTCTTTTTTTCTTCCCTCATTGATAGTATTATTATTATTATTTTATTTTTGTGGAATGGTTGGAAGATTGATAGACATCGAAGTACTAATCAATCAATTAAAAGCACATAAGGTAATGTCTGACTAGGATAAGTGTGTGTGTGTGTGTGTGTGTGTGTGTGTGTGTCTCTATATATATATATATATATATATATATATATTGCCATAGCACATTTCGGCGAGAACCAACTAGCAACCTTCAAACTCAATCGACATTTGACTCATCCTCTAACTCATAGTTCCAAACTGCTCTTATTTGTCATCCATTCCATTGAAGACGTAAGATTTCTAAGGATGAGGGGAGAGGTTGTGGAGAAGCAGGACAAAAACTATGAGCACCACAAGTGCCATACAAATCCAGGGCGCGCCATTGAGTTGGATTGGAAGAACTGCACCAAAGAGAATGGTAAGTGAAAGCAAGGCGCATAGAAAAGCCATTAGGTGAAATCCTCTAGCCACCATTGGAAACACTTGCCATAGAACAATTCCTATGATTGAGGTATAGAAATTGAGCATCACGATGAAGACCAGTGAATGGAAACTAAAAGGGGCGAGGCCAAAAGAGTTGCTGCTATTGACTGTGCAGAAGGCAGCAAAGAGATTTGTTAAGATGGTGAAAGGCACCATCACCAATGCATTAGCCCATCTCTCGAAAATGCCCTTCTTGCTAGAGGTTGCTGCTGCTTCTACAATATTTGTTGTTGCCTCCTCGTCATTCGTCATCTCAAAGTTTGGAGATTCGAGGCTTAGTTCACCCATCTCCACGATAAGGCTGCTAGGATTCTCAACCGAGTAGCACGATTCATTCTCGGTGTGCTGAAATGCAAAAAGAAAAGAAGACGTGATTATGAGTAATTACTAAATAAAATGATTAGCATCTTAATGGATTTTTTAATTAAACGAGCTAAAAGAGTGAAGCTGAACCCTCTAATCTAATTATTACCTTGGCCATATTGGAGTTGGCGGGAGAGAGAAACCTTCTTTCCAATAAGAGCCCATTTATAAAGCTTTTGGCGCTGTCCCTGTGAAAGAGGACATCGTTCATTTTTATGCATTAAAATTGTCCTACTTACGAGCTGTGACAATTTCAAACTATTTATCCAAGGGTCCGATGAATCTATCTATGCACATATTGAGATGTGCATATGCCACAGCCTTGGAAAGTCAGTCGCCTTAAAACTCAAGTGCTCATTGCTCAGAGACAAATACAGACATTTTCATCAAGTGGTGAAAATAAAAATAGAAAACCTGACTGATATCTCTGTGCCATGTTGATTTACGATAAATGGCTGCATCTACAGTTGGAGAGGAATTCAAGGGCAAAATGAAGGAGCTAACATTGAGGTGATATATATGAAATACAAAGGGTGATGAGCATCGGGGTTGTAACCGTGTGGCAGTCACACTACTACAAGAGCAAGGAATTAAGACAAGAAAGGATGGGAGAGTTTTAAATTAAGCCGTTTTCTATCCATACTTACATTTAATACACAATTCTATTTCTACCTTTTTTCTAACAGAAAATCCTTAAGAAGAAAGGGAGGTTCAAGCGTGCAAATCCATAATCATAAAGCTAGGATTTGTCTTAATTTTATTTTTTAGATTTTCCGTCATAATGCATGCTAACAATATATGTTAAAGGTAATAGTTCATGGAAAATGGCTCATCTTAAGAGAAACACAATGATATGCATGGAAAGGTTTGCTATGATATAATGTCTTAATCTAGAATTTAATTCCAAGATCAAATTTAAAAATAAAACTGTACATTGATTTCGATTCAACACTATGCATCCCACATACTACATACATACATACATACATACATATATATCGAATGTTGCATGGAGTGAAGAATTAGATTTTCTAGTACATGGCTACTTTACTCTCCAAGGCCCAAGCCGGCTGCAAACGATATACGAGAATGTTTTTATTTTTACTCGTTTTGGTCTGGTGCTGTACTAATCAAGCTTTCAAGGATTAATCTTAATTTAAATTTGTCATGAAAGTTTGAAGTAGTAGTTGCATTCTCTGTTTTCCTATGCTTGGAGGATTGCCCCAAGTGAAAGTATTTAAACTAGCTAGCTAGCTCCATCAACGAGATGAGTACTTGATCCTCTGAGAATTGTCTTTAACAAGTGTTTTTACTTGGTGTTGAGTATCATTGCTAATTTAGATAGTTAAGTGGAATATTCCAAGCATAGTCTTCCATCCCTTTTGCTGGTGGCCTTAAAAAAATGGACTGCATCGCTTACTTTATTAGTTTCACCTCCCCACCCATGGAAGTTCCCCCTCAAACACTTCGCAATAGACAAACATGTTCACCCATCCGAGGAAAACGAAAAAAGAAGGAAAATAAAATTATATCTAGCCCTTATAAATTCAACAATATTCCCTTTGGATTACTATATTTCAATTTTCTCAATATCAACCCTTGAAATTCCCAAAAAGTTTTATTTTTCTCATTATTAAAAGTGTGTGGAAGAGATCCAGGATCAATCCAAGAAACCTATGGTGAAGTTTGATGCAATTACCATATATAGAACCTTTATAAATGCATTTGATTATCAATAAATCTTGAATAGCCAGCCTTAAATGCCAGACCGTTTCAATTTTACGACCTCACCTGATATATTTCTATAGTGACATGCATGTTAATTCAAATTCAAAAGAAACCTATAGGTTGTGCTGAATTCACTCGGCAATTCATTATGCACCAAGACTCCGTGTGTAACGTGGATTGCAGTAATGAATTTTTTTTAATTTGTTATCGATTTTTTAAAAAAATTATTATTTAACATTGTATTGGCTTAAAATTTTGCTTTGTGATTTATTTTGATTTATTTTATACGAGGTTATTGAAATGTTAAAAACCATTTCCATATCAGGATGATTTTTAATTTTGCAAAACAAAATCATTTTATGGTTTATAAAATAATACTTTGACATTGAATTAATGCTTGATTTTATATATAAAAAAAAATGGTTTAAGTGTTTGCAAAAGAAAAGATTTAGGGACCAATTTGACCACAAGAAAAGAGTGCAAGGTTTTTTTTAATTGTCAAAAACATTTTTATCCTAAAAATTATTTTTGTTACATTTTAATCTCTGAAATTAAGAGAAGATAGAGAAAGTCATTAGATTGTGAGAAAGAGAAACTTATGGCGCTCTAACCTCATACTACCGGCCTATAAATTTCAACAAGACAGTGCATCTTCTACTGGGAAATGGGATCTACACCATAGACATATATATGGTGCAAGGATTTAGACCTAAAAGCCAAGAAATTGATTAACTAATTTGAAACTATCTGAAAAGAATGATGTTATGATTAGTAATTCAACTTAGGCATGCATGTGGCATAATGGGTATGAAAATTCTAGTCAAAGATATCCATGAAAGTATAAAGGTAGTACAAAATTGTATTTAAAGACAAATTCATCAAAGATCATCTATACAGATAAAAGGGCAGTAAAATTTGTAATGTTCTCATTTATTTATTTATTTATAAGAATATAAACCACAAAGAATTTCCTGAAGAGGAAATTATGTAAAGTGATTTGTTCATATGGAAAAATAAATTAAAGCCATTCTTTACACGAATACTTAAACTGAAAAAAAAAAAAAAAACTAACTTAATTCTTATTAACTAGTTTTAAGGTTGTGGGTCATATTAAAATTTCTTTAAACATAAAAAAATAAAAATCATTTAGGCCATATGGAACTATTTGTGAAACATCATATCCTGACTTCTCATTTAGCTTAAGTCTAAATTTAAATTGCGTGGGAGTTTTTTTGATATGTCTTGTTAATTAGATAAATTCAATAGAAAAAAAAATATCGATCAAGTTAACATTAGTTATCCTACCAAATTCATGATCTAAGTTATGAATTCAACTAGTTTGAAATGATTTTCTATTTTATTAGATAATAGAAAATACAAAAACTTTTTTTTATCATCGATCATATATTAAACGATAAAATTAAATAAAAACTCTCATATTAAAAGAAGAAATTGGAAAAAAAAAACTATAAGATTAAAAAAAAGCCCAAAAAACCCAAAGGGCAAATAAAAAAATCCAACATGATACTAAATAATAAAATTAAATATTTAAAAAAAAAGGAAAAGAAAAGGAACAACCAAAGGGCCAATAAAAACAATAGCCATACAAGTTAGAAAAAAAGCTCAAATGAGTGGGCTGAGGCAAGCCTGCCCGCCCATAACTGTATATATATTTTTTTTATGTTTATAAGGGGTGGACCTTTATATATATATATATATATATATATATATATATATATATATATATAAAGAAAAAAGAATATTACAAAAGATTAAATGTTATTTGTCACAATGCAGAAAATATTACCCACCGTAACTTGAATCTGTGACCTCATCTTAGCCTACGCGCCAACCAGTCAAGCTATAATGCAATGTTAGCATCTAAATCATTAAAAAAATATATCAATATTGTTTACTGTTATTATTAGTTAGTATAACAATTAGCCAATTATTTTTCTTATATACAGCTTATTCTCCAGTATATCCTTAGTTTTAAAATCAAGCAATAATGCTTGTAAGTTTTTATTTTCTTCGATAACTCATTAGATTACTCTTTATGACAGAAAAAACGCCTGAAGTTGATTTTGAAAAATTATAAAATCACTCAAAAAAAGGAAAAAACAATGAAAATCCATTTTAAGATAAAGAAAACTTGATAAACCCATACGAACAAAGGAATAAGTTTTAAGATCCATTTGTTGCGGGAAAGTGAATTTTATAGAAAATGATTGAGAAAATTGGATGTTCGGTCATGAAAGAGTTAGAAAAAATTTTAGTGTTTGATTGTATTATAAAAAATAAGTTGAAAATTAATATTTATAAGTTATTAATTTTTTTAGCAATGAGACATGTCATTCTTGGCATCAACAAATTTTATTTAATGAGAAAAATTCTATTTAGATTTTTCTTCTTCTTCTTTGAAGTGTTGAATAAAAATAAATTAGGGCTTGGGAATGTTTTTTTATTCCAATTGATTTTTTATTTTTAAACCGATTGAATCATAATTTAAACTAAAAATGAGTTTATTGAGGTTCTTATAGTATTTTTTAGGTATTTTCAATTAAAAATAGGTGAAAATGAGTTTTTTTATCCCTTGCGATGTCTAACTTTCTAGCACCTTGTGATGGATGAAATCTTGAAAAGCTGGCAACACATCGTCTTTCGTATTTTTTTTATAAACAAAGAGCAGATGACCTGTCATCCACCTATTCATACAGGAAAAAAAAATAAACAAGAGGCCCTACTGCGTGGGCTTGCCCCAGGTCCTCATGCCTAGGCTTTTTTTAGAGGCCCATGCGCATTAGAATACCCAGGCTTGCATGCCTTTTGTTTTCTTTTTTTAGTAGATTTTTTTTTAAAAAAAATTATCCTTCAAAATCAGATCTTTATTTTGTTATTGTTTTTTTTTTTCAATTTCATCCTTTAATATTTTATTGATTTTGAATTGTGCCATGTAATTTATTTCAGTTTGCTTTTTTATTGTTTATCGTTGTCTCAAACAAATGCCATGATATTTGGTTGGTGCTCAATTTTACGAGCGCTGATTTTTTGTATAACTAAATAAAAAATTATTTCATAAAAAACCAAAGTTATTAAATCTAGTGGAATCAATGACTCGAATCATGTATTTGGCGAGTTATTTTGGGTTGATTCGAAACTAGACTTAATAATTTGTCGAAGTTTACTTTCTATGAGGTTATTGAATGCTCAAACAAACATCTCAATATTAGGTTGGTACTCGATTTTGCGAGCTTCTATTTTTATTATCATATAATTAAATAAAAAATTATTAAAAAAATTTATTAAATTCAGTGGAGTCCATAACTTAAGTCGTAGGTTTAGCAGGTTAACTTGACTTGATTAAAAATTGGGCTTCATAATTTATTTTAATTTTTTTATGGTGTTATCACAATCTCAAAAAAGCATCTCGACATTGAGTTGGTGTTAAATTTTGCGAGTGACTATTTTTATTAACATAAAATTAAATAAAAAATTATTTTAAAAAAAATATTAAACTAGGTGAAGTCCATGACCAGGTCACTGGTTTGGCCATGAAATCCAAGTTGATTCAATTTGTCGTCGTCTCATTGATGTAATCTTAAAGTTCTTTTTTAAAGTCAAACCATGTTTTTGTCAATTGCTTGAATTGTCTTTGAGCCTGTCAAGTCGATTAGATCATGTTGAAACAATTCTCAAATAATTTAATTTGAAACCTGGACTAAATAAAAAGTCAGGTCGGGAAGTTTCAAGGTTGACCCATCAACTACAAAAAGCTCACTTAGCCTGTCAGCATTAATTTAACTTTCTAATGTGCAAAGGTTGCAGGTTGGATTCGATCCTTATATATGTAGCTCCTTCATTCACACACGGCTATGGATCGATCTCTAGAGAAATTATTAGTGTATTCTTTGTTGGGAGGTAGGGAGTTGATTCCTTCTGTATGTTCTGAGTGTTTGTTCTTCGTGTTTTCTTCCCTGTATTTTGCTGGTTTCCATCTTCTTAATTGATGGCCAGCTTCTTCTTTAATATATTCAACTTCATAAAAATAAAAACATTAATTTTAACCACAGCATTATTGATTACAGTAATGTGCAATGAACAAGGGAAGTTTCTGCCAGTGACAGGCCACAAGAAAGGAACCGGGACCTGTGTCCACTACTGATGACAACAGTGATAAATATATATATATATGTATATTGTATGAAAATGGTGTTATCAAGTTGGGTTAAATTACATTGCAGTTATTTTATCCGCCCACTTCTCTTCTTCTTCCTCCCCGGCCATTTGTGTGCTGCCCAGTAACCATGTATTTATTAAAAGGGTGCCATCGCCATCGATCAAAAACACATAATAACCAACACAAAAAAGAAATACAAACAAACAAGTCAGCTTCAGTAATGGAAGGAGCCTCATGGCTCTCATGGTGTCCACAAGAGCTATCAAACAAATTAAGCACTCATAATTCCCTCTAGAAAAACGACTGCTTACACACAAGAGAGTATATGGCTGTGGCCCTTGGGATTGGCTTTTGTTCAATATTTCTACAAACACCATTGTCTTTCTGATTCAGATGGTATTTATTTTAATGAGTGTGGGGACTCGGAATTATTACTTCAATCATTTTGGGGTGGAAAATGATGGTTAAGGGAGATGTTGCCTTGGTGCCCTCCTTTTTGTTTTCTTCATATGATATTGCTCACGCTTAAATCCTTACTGTTTTTTTTTTTTTTTTTATCAGTAGCCACCCACTGTGCCCTGTCCACACCATTTACCTTTTGACGTTGTTTCCTTCACCATTTCACCACCCTTGAGGGGTAGGGTTCTTCTTTATTTCCAGCTATTTTTGTCTGTTATGAACTTTATAATCCAATTTATTACTGTTTGTTCTTGTTGTTAAACTACTTTGTTAATCTGATTTTGACAAATAAGCAAAAAAAGACCAATACCAAAGGCAAGGAGCACCAAGGCAAATCCAAATTGACTCACCCCCACTAACTCAATCCTAACAGGCAAGTGAAGAAAGGAGGCCTCTCGCAACCATTGATCTTTGTTAGTGCTTCCTAGACTTGATTTGATACGCGAAACCAACGAATTTAAACATTAAAATCTCATCGTCTAAAGAAATGTGATCGGAATATTCATGATAAACATGACTCGCCGTTCAAAAAAATAGCCTATATGCATGTTTTTTGTAGCCGGCCTTAGATCAGAGATATACTAGCTAGTCATGGCAGCATAAATGCTAATTATAACTTTCATCAGGCGATTCATGCCTTGTCTTAATGAGGACAATATTATGCTCAAAAACTAAATAATGGTTTGGAAAATATCCAGTACAACTCTATGCGTATAAAACTAGTGTGCAAAGGTGGCTCCTCTTGTGCATGTGACATTTTATCTTAGAATTCTCTTTACTATAAAGTGTGATGAACAATGAAAAAAGTTAGGGTTTTAGAATGAAAAATGATCGAAGAAATTATTCCTTTTATAGGCCAAACAGGTTTTTTGTAGCCAACTCAGAACAATTTATTTCAAGTATTGGCCAAACAGGAAAGCGGGAATTATCATGGAAAAAGTTCTTCACTCCAATCAATCGTTGCTCTCCATAGAAATCGATTGGACCAATTCTAGCTTTACCCCATGAAATAACCTATATTTCATGACCTAAATTCTGTTCCTAGATGATTTTAGCTGTAGCATGATGGGAGACTTTGGTCAAAGAACTTTGGAGTGGAGAAATATATTGTGATTTGATGGCAAAAGAGATCAAAGATTATATATTGGAGCAAAAGAACAGAAAAAACAAAAAACAACACATAGGACACTGAAACATGGACAAGCAACAAGTGGAAGAACAATGCCTATACTGAAGGGTACATATCACAAGCAAACCACATCTTTGATTATGAAGGGATATATACATTCATGATTGTTCTGATAATCCTGGTAAAGTTTCATCACATAAATCATGGATTCAGGAATATTTGATGATGGGCTGCCTGATTTGAGAACTTTATGAAATCAGCGACTCCGTGAACAGCAGGCAACCGGCGTCCAAGAAATCGTGTGATTTCTTCTTTTTTTTTTCAAGCAAATTAAGAGGATATTATTTACATCGCCACCATCAATACTGGTGGAAGCCTGAAACCTATTGAGTCATGAAGATGAAAAAGCTTTGTAGTTTAGCCATCTTCTGGTCAAAGTTTAGGGGGAAATAATTGTGTGTGTATATATTTAGATCTGTATCTTTATATATTAGAAATAGAATAATCGAACATATATATATACAACTACTTGGGGCTACCAAGAAAGCAAATATATTATTAATCATAAGCATAAATTGATAAAACTTGCAAGAAAAAAACAATTGTCACATACAATTAGTCTTAAGGAAAAATTATGAAATTTTTCTATGTATTTGGCTTTGCATTTGCTACACTGCAAAATAATGGATGATCTCATAACATCAATGAGAGTGATAGCTACCTAATCGTGTTATTAATTGTAAGCATGTTAAAATATGCGATGAAGTGGTGAGAAACGCGATTTCAATCGTGTTTTTTTTTAATTATTTTTGAATAATTTTTTATATGCTGATATCAAATATAATTTTTAAAAAATAAAAAAAAATATTATTTTGATGTATTTATAAGAAAAAAATATTTTGAAAAACAGTCAATATATATATAATATGGTATAAACTTTAGATTATGAAATTCTATTTACCTTTTAAAAAAAAACTATATATTTTGGCTCGTGCTATTCCGTGGGAGATGGCCAAAAAACAAAATCTCAGGCTAAGCAATTGTTTTTAAAAAAGTTTTAAGGATTTGGGATTCATATCATTGAGTTGATTGGGTTAAAAAAAACTCAGTGGATTTATAAAAGTGAAAAAAAATTGAGATTTGGATAATTAGATCGTTTACATCTGATAAAACGAATAAATAAAAAGCAATGATCATAAACAAATTGCAAAAATGGGTGATTGCTAAAATTATAGGAAAATATTAAAAAAAAAAGAAAATAATGAAGGATGATTAATCAGAATTAGTCAAATGTCGAAGAATCAAACTAAAATAAAATAATTAAAAAAAGGGTTTAAGAAAATGACGAGGTTTACTCAAAATAAACTCGTGACCCAGGTTATTAAAACATGATTATCTCATACAAGACAAATTCAAAAAAATAACAACGCAATAATCTTAATAAACTAAATGTCGAGGGATGAAAATTGAGAAAAAAAATATTAATCTAAAAACAGCATAAAAATTAAAAAAAAATACTATTGCAAAACCCGACTTAACCAAGCAGGTCAACCCGTGAACCTTGTAACTTGATGCCTAAGCAGGGATGAGTCCCAAAAAATAAGGCAAAAATAACTTGGCTTGACGGGGTCAAAATCTTGGGATGATAAATGACACGATTAGCTGGGGGGACATCAAGTCAAAGCTCGTTGAGTTTTTTCTTCATTATTTTTTTTATCAAAATAATATCATTTTTAATTTTAAGTTTAATAAGAAATCAAGCAATTAGCCATGGGAAAACCATGTCCAAACTCTTTGATTTTTTTATGCCATTAATTTTTTTTATCAAAATAATATCATTTTTACTTCCTACACAATAAAAGAATCCAATTGACCTAGATAACTCCGGTCATTCTACCCATCCCGTGACCCGAGACATGACGAGGGTCGATTCCCAGGCTGGGTTTTAAAAACATGATAAAAAAATAAACACCAAATATAATATGAAATTCAATGAAATTAAACAATGAAGGATAAAATTGCCTAAAAAAACAATTAATCAAGAAGAGAACTCTAAATAAAAAGAATTGTAATTATAAGAATGATGATCAAATTTAATAAAAAAAATTAAAATTAAATGGTTAGAGATGAAATTAAAAAATTAAATGCAATAAAAAAATATTAAAAGAAAAATAATTAAAACTCAAAAAAAATAAAAATTAAATATAATAAAAAAACATAAAAAATAAAATACCAAAAAATAAAATAAAAAATAAATCAATCCACTTTCCACTTTCCAGTTTCCAAGAAAGATCTAGGCTAAAAAACCAGAAATAGCACCCGGCAGTAGGCAACAAAAATTGACCCCAGGTGCTATGTAATAATTACACTATATAGAAAAGTGTGAAATTTTAGAAACACCCCTCAAACATTATTTTTCATGTTTTTCTCCAAGAACATGAGCGTAATTGCACAATAAAATATAAAAATAATATTTTACTGGTGAACATCTTTTTAGTTTTTAAAGGATAAAATCAGTAGTTTACCGTGAATTACACTATTCACAGTCCACCATAAAATACCGAGCAGATTTAGCTTTATTTATAAAATGCTGTCAATCATAATATATATATTAATGCCCATTTAGAAATTAATAAAATAACGAAAACACCTTTATTATCCACATTTGTTAGTGGATCAAGACCTTACTGCAAGTGCGTAAGCAGCAATAAATGAGTCTGTGTGTGAGTTTAGTTCGATTTATTTTTTGTGTTTTAAAAATATTTTTAAAAAAATTTAAAAATTTTTTTAAAAAAAAATTAATAATTTTTTAGTGTTTTTAGATTATTTTGATGTGTTATATCAAATATAATTTTTAAAAAATAAAAAAAATATTATTTTAATATATTTTTAAATAAAAAACACAAATAAAAAAGCAACAGCATTTAATTAGACACTGCATCCAGTATGACGACTATCGTATTCTTGCGTTAAACAATGACCTCGCAATTAAGAAATTATAAGTCCATCGAAGGGCATTTTATTAAAAGCGTAATTAAAAGAGGAGAAATGATGAAGAAGGTGATAGCTGATGATGAGCTTATCCTCTATCGACCAATCCCTGAGATCCCATGCATGACCTCATTAGAAAAAAAAAGTATTTTTGGAGGAAAAGAAATAGGGAACTTGCTGGTGGAGAAGATGCATGGAATTTCTATGCTTTTGCTCCAAAACGTCACAAGTGTTCCCATTTGATTTGCGCTTATCCAACTGGCTGACCATTTAAGTTAATCATAAGAAAATCTTCATCCAATCGTCACTTCTCAAGTTTGGAATCAAAATAAAAAATATTTAATTGAAATTTTCCTCAAATTTTAGGGACCCAATTGAGTAGAAAGAAGAAAAGAAGTTATCTGGGCATTCAATCAAGAATCACTAGATAGCTGGGGGACTTGTTAGAAGTTTGCCCTAAGATAAAATCTTGATGCCCTTAATTTTAATGGTATCACAATCCACAAAATTTGTCAAGGTTGCCTTAGTGGGGTGCACAAATGGCGCTAGTGACATCACCCAATTTCCAAAGCTCCTCTTAATGGATGTCGTAGGGAACCTGAAAAAAAAAAAAAAAAAAAAAAAGAGGTCCCTTTCGGAAAGATGAAGGGGGAAGAACGAAACAAAGCAAAGTAAAACACACAAAAAAAAAAGAAGAAAGCAAAAAGCCCTATAGAAAGAAAGACCGTCTCTTTTTTGGTTGAATAGACAGGCTAAGCAATAGGGAGCTGGGGTGGTGCACTAGGCACCCACGCGCGCTTGTTAGCAGGGTCCCACCTGTGACATCTATCGTGCGCCCCCGTTTTTCTCGTCTGCCTATAGCTCATAAAGCAAAATAAATCATGGTGGACCTTTGCATGTACAATATAGTTCATAAGTGAGTTTATTCCACACATTATTAGTACAAGTACTCAATTTGAATCTTTTTTTATAAAAAAAATTATTATGAATTATTCGAGGATAAGCTCAAATTAATAAAAAAAAAAATAGACTCGATATGTGAAAGCCTATAAAAATACTTTATACTAAAAAAAATAATTGAAGTAGAATTTGTGTTCGTGCTTTGTCACACACTTGCTTTGCCTTCATGGGTCACTGTGGTACCATAAAGATTGAGGTAGGCAGTTAAATCAAGTACCCATCCGTGCATGACCAAAACCTTTATTCTAGGGAAATGTTTTCTAATTTATATATTTACGTCCCCAAACTACCCCTACCATGCTCCTGGATTGAGTGATCTCGTGTCAAGGGTCAAGGGTAGGTTGGGAAAGGGAGGAAGCATTGGAAATGATTTGAAGCGCACGATAAGATATGCAAGCTCGGGGAGGAAAAGATGACGGTGGTAATCATTCCTTTCACGTCAGAAAGAGGAAGGCGGGTGATTAATTCGTGTGTGAGTTTCGTGAATCAATTTAAGTTGCCCTTTAATCCCTTATTTTTATAGATTTATTTGATTATAAATAGCGGTATTAACGTGTTTAAATGGTGCATCATTAATTATTTTGATATGCTAATATTAAAAAAAATATTATTTTAATATATTTTCGAGTGAAAAATACTTTAATCTGCAACTGCTATCATATTTTCAAATACCTTTGAATTTGCTCTACTATGTGTACAATACAAGTACAATGAATGAAATAAAAAAACATTACTTTGATATATTTTGGATCGAAAAGCACTTTGACCCGTGATTGTTACTATACTCTCAAATACTCTTGAATTTGCTCTATTGTGTGTACAATACAAGTACAACAATTAAAATAATTAATATATATATATATATAAGTAAAAAACATTTTAATTCGCTACTACACTTTCAAGTATCAAGTACCGTCAAAACTACTCTACTATGTGTACAATACAAGTACAATGAACAAAACACGATATACCACCATAAAGTCTTGGAGAGCTCATCCACCCTCTACTCTGAAAATCCACACAGATCTTTAGGAGAAAGAATTCGCAACAAGGCATGGACAAGCACGAGACAAGAAAAGAAAGACAAGTCCACATCTGTCTAATGATATTGTTGACCATATGATCCACTCAAGCTGATCAGGCAACCTGAAGTGTGGGAGAGAGAGCATTTTCCTTTAGTAAAGTTTTTGATGTCTTGGGGAGGCTTTTCGTTTAGTGGAGGACCTGCCCATCGAAGTACATCTATATCACCACCCCTGCTCCTCCCCACCATCACCATTTGTTGAGATCATTCCTTTCCACTTGGTGTGAGACTAGCTTGGTAGTGTGGCTAAGATCAAAGCTAATCTTCTCCAAGTTTCTTAATAGAGCCTACATAATTTGACTTAGGTGCCCTAGAAAGCTTCAAATGTGACACTGGTTTCGCTAATATCCTCAAACTAGTGGTCTTGGGTGGAAGTCACTGTTAACAGAGTGAAAGAAACAGCCCACTACGCATTTCAATGGCGTGTGCCCTCTACGGGGCAACCTCGCATCTTTTGAACAGATAAATGGCCTTGTGGGTTGCTTGCTGAAAGCTTTGCATTCCATGGGAGGGAGAAATGACTGCTAAGGTGTCTTTCTCTAGCGCTTTATAGCAGCTGTAGTCTTGATCGGGTTTTGGCAAGGAGATCAGCAGCGAATTATGCAGTCCATTGTTGCATTGGGGAAGATCTGAAGAAAACCTCCATTTCCCTTCCGATTCTATAAAAGTAGCCATCGCTTTTTCCCACCATTAAAGATCCCACTTCTCAGTCAAATCTCCCTGCTGGGGGTCAGAATTTCTATGCATTATATAAGCATAAAAAATAGTCGATAGATATGTGGCAATCAAAAACTATTGGCCTCTTCCAATTAGTACGAAGAACATCTTGGACCACACGTAACTACCACTTAAAAGTTGCCACCCCTGTTTCCATAGTGTTCTGATATCTAATCAAGCTGAAAGATTACAGATTATGGCTGCTTTTGTATCATCATGCACATGAAAGACAGTTTTAATCCATGTTTACATGTACATGAATAAGAAATTCAAGATTTTAAAGCAAGCTTTGTTAGAACATGGCATTCAAGCACATCCTAGCAAAGAAAGTTGTCTCCACAGATATAGCCGGATTATGCTCTGGCCATCCTCCAAAACCCAAAAAAGAAAAAAGAACACAGATTGCTGGGGTTTACAGGCTCTGCCCATCCTCCAAAACCCAAAAAAGAACGAAAAAAAAACACAGATTGCAGGGGTTTACAGGCTCTGCCCATCCTCCAAAGCCTGCACTCCCTGAATAATTCCCAGGGCAACGATGCCTGCCATGGCATGACATGCCATGAAGGATACCAAGGTATTCCACATGAGAGAATGTGCATACAGAAAATCAATTTAAACGGACACACTCTTAATCCATTATTTTATTTCTGTGAAGTGGCTGTCGAGTCATTCACTCTGTTGTATAATCTTTTCCAAAATATGGTTAGAAAAAGGCTTGGCTTTCCCTCTCCTCCAGTTCCTTACGTCACAGAGTCTTATTGGCCTAAGATCATTAAGTAAACTACTTAAATAAACTTGGCTTGAAATAATACACCTCCACTTTGAAGATTGACTTCTAGCACCCTATTTTCTGCCTCGCTCTCTGTTGCTCAAACATTTCCCCATTGATATAATTGTACTCCCCTGCAATATGAACTCCCCTCCTGATGTAAGCATCATTGGATATCAGATGATTATCCACAACACAAAATGCAGGACCTTATTATGAGTGCACGTCATTGTCGTCACGCATATAGCCATAGCATGACCATACAAGGCAAAACAGTACACGAGCTCTTAGTGTTATAATTATGTGTTCATGTGCATACATTAACAAGGGCTACATAAGAACAATGACATGATCTGCATGATGCTCTAGTGGTCTATGTCTTAAGAAGCTTTGCTTCTGTTACTCCAAATTGCCAACAGTGGGGTCACCTCAAACTCTCCCCTCACTATAAAAGGCGACTGAACCTTGGACTTCTAACCCCGTTCAACACAATACCAGACTAGAGTAATTCACCTTCGAACTCCGAGGCTTAGATCCTGAAAGTTTTCTCCAGCTTTTAGTCATGCAGCCAAATGAGATTGCAGGACTCCATTATCTAGTTCCTCCCAACTCATCCCCGTATTCAGCTCATTTCAGCATGACTCAGGATAACTCACAGATGTTTCAATTTAACCAATTCACTAATCAATCCTATAATTTCCAGATCCCTCCTCAGCTTCAAGAATTCAGTCTACAAGCATCATGTATGAGCAGCCACTCAACTTCTGATGAGGCAGATGAGCAACAACTCTCTCTTATCAATGAGCGAAAACAGAGGAGGATGATTTCCAATAGAGAATCTGCACGCCGATCGCGCATGCGGAAGCAGAAACACCTAGATGAGCTCTGGTCACAGGTGGTTTGGCTCCGAAATGAAAATCACCAGCTCGTAGATAAGGTGAGCCATGTATCAGAGTGCCATGATCAGGTAGTGCAAGAAAATAATCAACTCAAAGAGGAGATTTCTGAACTACGTCAAGTGCTCACTGACATGCAACTCAGTAGCCCTTACCCTTCATTGAAAGGCCTGGAAGAAATCACCTGTGATACGGCTTATCTTAGAGCTGAGTCCTCAAACCAATCCATCACAAGTTCTTCAGATTTGCTAGGTTAAGATGGATGCAACATATTTAGTCTACTTTTTTCCCATTTTTGGTTCTTCTGTTTGTGAAAGTCAACCAGTCCCAGCCCCAGTTTTAGCTGTAAGAGAATGAGCAGTAGTGGAATAACACGATTGGATCGTATCTTTAAATTACTGAGCAATTCGATGCTGCATATTCGTGCTTGGATATTCTTAAGCTGTCACCAAATCACATGAGAACAACAGACCATACAAATCTCATTAATACTCACACTATAAGCAGCACAACAGGCATACTGAAACACAAAAAGATATTGCAAGCAGTGCCTGTTAAAGACTCGTGAGTAAAACCCCACAAGATCCCTTCTCAGAAATCATCTGTAAGAGCCTTGACTACGGATCATTTGCCTAAACTCTAGCCCGAAAGAAGATACAATGAACTCTATAAAAGCATCTTATCGAAACAAATAAGCCATCGTGAGTGAAAGGAAGCACTTCCATCAGGCGTAACAAAATCGAGGAAGTAACAGATGCGTTGGGATGGGAAAGTGTTGGATGTAACACAGAACAAAAGGATGGTGGATTGTGTTGTTTTATGATGCAACTTACTATAACAAGAAAAACAATATGATAACGATAGAAAAACACATCATAAGGCTATCCACTAAATCCCAATTACTGTTCCATGCTTTTTGAAAGCGGCTTGTCTGAGTTTAGCTGGTAATTTGTTTTATCCTGTATAGCGTTCACAGCCCAGCAGAGATCAAGTTGTGGCCCTTTTTTTTTAATTTATTTTCACATCTCTCTTCTTTCTGGAAAGCATGATGTTTCCGGAACAAGACTTCAGAAAGTTTTGATAAAATAAATTCCCACCCAGAAAGTTGCCACAAAAATGAAGTAAAAAGGCTTGAGAGGCTAGCTTCCATCTCAAACACCACGATTAAGCATCCTTACTAAAGGATATTTTAGATCATGCACAACAATATCAACTGGCATAAAAATGATCCATCTCTCACATGTACAATTGAAATCAGGGGATGACATGCTTCAGGATGCAGTGAATAAGAGAAAGGAGATGGCCCATTTTCCCATTGCAAAATATTTTCCGTCATCTGGAGATTATAATTTTCTCATACCTTGTTCATAATTCAGTAGCATCTACTTTTCTCTCAGCAAAGCTTCCATTCGCAGAATTGTATCTACTATCCAACACTTCATACAAACAGAAATGCCCCAATGGAAGAAGCAGCCAGAACAGAAGGGAAGACACCAAACTAAATATATCTGACTCTGACTCCCTAACAAGTCTGGACTCACTGATGAACACAGCAAGTAATCCAACACTGATTTCAAAACCCTTAAATCTTAACATTCACAATTCATCAAACCCAAGCACTAACAGCACCAGTGAGAGCTGGAACCCTCCATTAAGGACAATGTGCTAGTGCATCATCCACACTTGACATGAACCTCTATGGATTAAAATCTAACCCCAATATCAGCATCAAATTCCCATCATCAACTAAAACAATCAACGGATTTTCACAATTCACTACTTAACCATAATGAAAAAAAAAACAACAAATAAGCACTATGATCTACTGCATGACAAACACGCAATCAGAGTCAATAATTTGTCTCCTGAATTACTGTGTAAACAAAAAACTGATTAATATTCTGATAATTACACAATCAGATATTGCAATTTGGATAACGGAGGGGAGAATTGTTGTGTGTGGTCTAGCACCATATGATAATGGGACCACCACGCAATTGAAATAAACAACAGAGGAAAGCTTCTAAGTGCACAGTGTCAGCTTCCTCTAATATAAATAGCAAATGGCACTGCTGTGCTGAAAGGCTTTGCAAGAGAAAAGGAGAGACCATGGGAGAAAAACCAAACGAGACAGCTTGAGCAGTCTTCCTTCATTCTCTGGTTTCCAGTTTGTTGACCGTTGAATTGGGCTGAGATTTTTACAGAAAATTCTAAACACACTGCGTTTCATTCTAGATGGTTGGATTGAAGATTGGTGGTGTCTAAATTGATCTTCTTTGCAAAAAAAAAAAAACTAATGGGAGAATTGTTGTGTGTGAGATTTTCTCAAACCTTTTTCTTTCTAATCTTGATGTAATTCAAAAATATATTCTTCTTGAAGATGAATATGTTGTAGCATTTAGTTATAGCTAAGATCTTAAACCTATTATTTTGTTGATAGTTGAAGTTTTTAAGTGAATTATAATTTTGTTGTTTTTCCCGCATTGAATTTTCCATCTAAAAATTTAGATGTTGAATTGCGTGATTCATTGCTTGATTCTAATTTTGATTGCACAAAAAAGGGAAAGAAATGGGAATTGGGACTCGGGAATTGTATAATTTTTTTTTTATTTATTAACGTGGGGTGTCCGGGCCAGCTTGCGCGCACCACGACTATTCCCCACGGCCCCTTGGACATCCTGCAAGCTCAGGGGCAGGTTAGGCACCACGGGGGTGACAGACGTGCACATAGAGGGTCGAACCCGGGACGGGGGCGGAACAAGTCACACGATTGACCACAGCAGCTAGATAATTTTTTTTTTTATTAGCGTGGGGTGTCGGGCCGGCTTACGCGCACCACGACTATTCCCCACGGCCCACCTGGACATCCCGCAAGCCCGGTGAGCGGGTAAGGCACCGCGGGGTGACAGGCGTGCACATAGAGGGTCGAACCCGGGACGGGGACGGAACAAGTCACACGATTGACCACAGCGGCTAGACCCTCAAGTGCACAGCAGCTAGATAATTAATTAGATTAGTGTTGGTCTTCTCACCCTTGTGTCGAAGAAATCTGTCTTTAGCTCAAGGAAATCTTTCCTCTTGCCCCTTGAGTTGGGGTGAAAAAGGGTTCTATGATATCAAGCTCTCATCAACAATTTAAAAAAAAAAAATAGAAAAGAAAAAAAGAGAGAGAAAGGTGATATTCCAACTTCTTCATTTGTTCATCTCTATCCTTAAAAACTAAAATAACTTTCATTTAGAAATAGATTATTGGCTTGTGTTGTGCTCGGATGGATTGTTTTTTTTTAAGTAAAAATATCTATCCAAACATTTCTAATGTGCTTTTAATAATTAAAAAAATTAATCATAAACTTAAAATATGATGTATATTGGATAATATTTTTAAAAAATATATTGATACAATGATATATTAGAAGATATTCTTAAAAAAGATTGAAAATGTGACATATTAGATCGATCCAAATTAACCCATTAAATCTATGACCCATGAGACTGTGATAACCATATAAAAAAAATCAAAATAAATTATGAAGGTTAATTTCTAATCAACCTAATATTGAAAGATAAAATAAAAATAACAAAAATAACAAAAATAACTACCCGAGTCAACCTCTCAAACCCTTAATTAATCCAGGTCATAAAATTAGAATAATCCCATGAAAGCAAGTAAAAAAAATAAAGTTCAATTTTCAATCAACTCAATATTGAATGATAAAATTGAAAAAAAATCAATTAAAAAAAAGAAAAAAAAACAATCCAAGTCAACCCGGGCCAACTTGTTAAACTCATGACTTGAATCATAAGACTAGAATAACTTGATAAAAAAATTATGAAGCTTCATTTCCAACAAATTCAATGTTAAAGGTTGAAATCAAGATAAAAGAATAAATCCATGAGATTAGGATAACTCCACAAAAAAAAATAAAAAAAAATCATGAACTCAATTTCTAAAACAATCTAATATTGAAAGATGAAAATAAAAAGAAGAAGAAGAAGAAGAAGAAGAAGAAGAAAATTGATTGAATTGTTGGATGGTGAAATTAAAAAAAAATATATATTTAATTAAAAATGACAAAAAAATATAGTTCATTACATCCGGGTCAACCTCCCAAACCTGTGACCCGAGTCGTGATAACAGGATAATTTCATGAAAAGCAAATAAAAAAAATTATGAATTCCAATTAAAAAATACACAATTAAAAAAGGAAAAAAATGAATCAACTAATCAAACTCGTGACTCGGGTTATAATATCAGGAAAATTCCATAGGAAGCAAATTGAAAAAAATTATGAAGCTCAATTTTCCAACCAACTCGATATTGAAGAATAAAATCGGGAAAAAAATCAATTAGAAAAGCGGCCCAAAAAAATAACTCGAGTCAACCTGGATTAACTTGTTAAACCTATAACCTAGATCATGAGATCAAGATAAATTCATAGAAAGCAAATAAACAAAAAAAACTATGAAACACCACTTCAAATCATAGTTATTGAACTCGGTCAACCCGGTAGCTGAACCGGTCCAGGTAAAATAAAAGAACAGGATGAGAAAAAACCCGACAAAACCCGATTGATCCGTGACCTGGCGACCTAGCAAAATCTAGTTGAGACCTAGTTTTTGTTTTCTCAAATGCGTTTTTTCTCCTAGCCAAAGACCCATCTTTTTTATATATTTTTTAGTTGGTTATTAAAAATTTTCAAAGTTCACTATATAAATATTAGAAAAATATTTTATTTTTTCAATGTGGGATTTAAAGCTCTTTAGTATATATACTCTATGTTCACAAGAAAAAAAATTATTTTTTCAATATGAGATTTGAAACCCTTTAGTATATATACTCTATGTTCATAAGAAAAAAGTTATGTTTTTCTAATGTGGGATAAAAAATAATTTTAATTTAAATACTTCAACTTAAAAAGATAACATACTACCATAATATCTTTTCAACGTGGGATAAAAAACCTTTTGAAATAATCTTTTAAACTTCATTATTTATAACATGTCTAGCGTATATTTACATGGATTGTTTCTTAATTTTTTTTATATGAAATATTAAAACTTCAAATGTTTTTTTTTTATTTTTTTGGGTTGATTTGGGTTGACGTGGGTTAATTCGAGTCAACCCATGTAACCTAAGACCTAACTTCTTGGCCGGGTTAACCCCCGGATCGAGTCTAATAACTATGTTTCAAACCATTGAAATCAAGGGAAAAAAACTAAATCCATGAGAAAGGTATATAACCTAACAGAAAAGAAATAAAAAAAAATTACAAGATAGAATTCTCAAATATAATATAATATTGAATGATAAAATTTTAAAAAAAAATCAGTTGTGAAAGGGTTAAATTAAAAAAACAATAAACAAAAAACACTGTATATAAAATAATAGTGTTGACCACCAAGATTTTTCCACATCCTTTAATGTTAATAATAATATTAGTGTTCTTAATTATAACTAAAATGTCATCAATTCTATAAAACACTGCATATAAAATATAATTTCAATAACAAATATTATATAAAAAGAAAACTGTTTTCTTAAAATCTAAACTTAACGTGATAATGATATTTATGTTGTTATTGACTTATGTAATCTATCCTTAATAATCATTATTGTAAAAAAATATTTTATAATTTGCAAGCAAATTTCTTAAAAAATTATAACAATTTTACGATAATAATCAAAATATAGATCACTTGGTATATATTAAAATATAAATACTCTTAATAATATCATATCATTGATTGATGATAGTGATGTTTTGTTATCTATATAGTGTTTTAAAATAAAAAGTTATGTTAGATTAAACTATAAGAAATAATTAAAAAAAAAAAATATTTCAATACTTTTCATGAATGTAAAATCTATGTATTTATAAAAATAAAAAATACAATAGAAAAATTGATTAGAAAAATGAAATTATAATGTTTGAATTATTTTATTAATGTTTGAAGAATTAAATTGAGGTTAGTTTTGTCATTTCATAAAATTATAAAATGATAATAAAATTGTCAAAAAACAAAACAATCATCTTATAAAAATATATTTATGGCTAACAACCTAAAATGCAAATCATATTTGAACAAAGGTCTAACACATGATGGAAGCCTTAAACCAAAAAATCATCTACCTAATAGCATATAAGAAAAAATCAAATGATCAAGCAAGATTACCCAATGAGTAGATACAAATTAATCTCTTTCATTTTGCAAAACTAATTAAATAGTCTCTTTAATTTTAAAAATTAATTAATTAGTTTTTATAATTTTAAGTTTATCTATAAATTAATTCTTTTTTTTCATTTATGCTTCTTTTCAATTTATGTTATTATTTAATTATAAATAAATACATAATAAAAAAAGATCGAATAAATAATAAGATATTTTTAATATAAAATAATATTAAATTGGGTGCGATCAATACCAAGTAAAGGAAATAATTAATTAGTTTCTCAGACTAGAAAGACTACTTAAAAAATAATAATAAAACAAATTAGAGGAACTACTTTATAATCTACCCCAATAAAATAAAATTATATTTAGCTAGTGTTGCTGCAGGAAGTGAAGGACCTTCTCCAAACAATGGTCATCCGTTGCTCCTCCAATCAAAGTGTATCGATCCCTCTAAATATTATTTATGCAATACTTATTCTTATAATAATTGTATGGACATCGTTGCGAGCTAATTCCATATGAAAAGGGAAAAGATATGAAAAAAGAAAAGTTATCATCTAATTTTATAATAACTAGTAACTCTAAAGATTTTGAATAAAAAATTAATTATGATCTATGTAGTTTGGGTATTGTCCTTGGACACAAAACAACATATGAAGGACAGGGCTGATGTTGAAACAATTCCATCCTAGATTCTTTTAAACGAATGATATGTGATCATTTTATATAAGGCTTGAAGGTACATGGTCAATTGATTAAATAACATACCAAAGATAGGGCTTAACTTTAGACCATACCATCCTGAGTCAATAATAATTAATAGAGATAATTAATTCAAAATCAAATATTAATTATCAATTATTTTTATTAAATTAAATATAAAAATGAGTTTTGGACCTACGTTGGCAATGAAAAATTAGGTATAGGATCCACACACAACGAAGAGTAAATTCAAGCATTAGACCCGTGTCTTCTTTTTTATTTATTTAGGGTATTTTACATAAATAAAAAATACAATACAAATACATGTAAAAAAATAAAAGTAAAAATACCCTAGAAGTCCCTGAATTTACCTGAATGCCACTATCTAGGAAAAATACCAAAATACCCTTGAACTTCAATGGAAATTTTGAAAATACTCCTAGTTGCGCGTATAGCTCACGCGCGGCCGCTCTTGAAGGGGGTGAAATTTTCCGGCGAGAACTCATGAAAACAAGGATAGATTCTGGTAGATCACAGTGATAGGACTTCACTAGTGGTGGTGGTGGTGGTATCGGTCTTTGACCACTGGGGAGAAAGAATCGATGGCTTGAGGCTTCAGTTAGTCAAAGGTTTTGCTGACTTTTTTCGGCCAGATAAAGTGTCAACAACGATGAGGACCACCAAGGGTTTTCTCGCGAGGAGAAGAGTAGTCTTTCCGCGGTGACAAGGTGTCATGAGGTGGCCAGGGTTGGGAGATCTAATGACAGAAAGAAAAGAATCGCTAATGAGGAAGAGAGAGATTCTGAGAAATATTACGGTGCACACGCGGACATGGTAATCTAGTGCGCCTAGAGCGTTGGGACCTTTGGATCGCTGCTCAATCGATCCCACGATTATGGTTGGCTTGATTTGAAACTTGATCTGATGATCCTGATTGATAGATATTTGCTTCTGTGTGATAATGTGCACTGGATTCTTGGTACACACTCAAATAGTTATATCTATATTAATCAGTGAATGGATTGTCAAATATAGTATCATCACTTCTTTATAGCAAATCATCCGATAATAAACTTTTTTTTTATTAACTAACCTTAAAGGACCAACATATTACAATGCCCTTCTACCTATTTGACCAAAAACTTAAAACACACAAGATTTGGTTGATGTGACAAAATAAGATCCAATGACATATATTTTAAGAGCTAAGATGAATTTGAATTTTAATCTAATGTGGTAAATCCTATCAGATCAGATTAAATCAGGGGTTCAAATCTAATTACTATTAGATCTAATTATTGGGATACTTTTGGTATTTTTAAATTGTTTTTTTAAATCAATATTTTATTAGGGTTAAAAAAAGAGACTTTAAAAAAAACATGAATAGTATCTCAATAACTATTAACAATATTTTCAGCATTCCCTCCCTCCTTTTTTTTTTGTTTGTGAAGTTTTCACTGGCTTAGCCAGTGCACAGTAGACATGTGCTAGACACGACATGAAGGTTGTTGTTGTTGTTTTGGAACGCGGTGTTCTTTTAAAATTTAAAATTTTGTTTTTACTAAAAATTATTTTTTTTATTTCATATCGTTTTGATATGTTGATCTAATTTTTTTAAAAAAAATAAAAAAATATTATTTTTATGCATTTCTAAGCGAAAAGCACTTTGAACCGCAACTACTACCATAATCCCAAACAAAGAGCGTGTTTGAGAGTGTGATTGCGGTTGCTTTTCAAAGTGTTTTTCACTCAGAAATGTATTAAAATAATGTTTTTTTATTTTTTAAAAATTATTTTTGACATCAGCGCATCAAAATGATCAAAAAATACCAAAAAGATATTAATTTGAAGTAAAGAAAAAAATAAATAATTTTTAAATTTTTTCAAAAACACTTTTGAAACGCAAAAAAAAAAAACGTAAGTTTTATGGTATCATCAAATTTATTAATTGAGAAATGAAAGATGATGCATGCATTTAATACAATGAAATCAAAAATATATAAACTAATTAATCATAAAAATAGTATTAAATACTAATTAAAAACTAAAATAAAAAATTTATCTTCCTAGTAAAAAAAGAAAAAAACATGCATATGCAAATATTCTATATATGTAGGCTACAAAGAGTCCTTGTTAATAATAACATTGGTGTAATAGACTATGCAATAAATAAAAGAACGAAGTTAAATTTTATTTATAGCAATTAAAATTAATATTTGAAAGGGTTTAAAAGATTTAAAAACATGTTTCTTTAGTCAAAACCCTTATTTTCTTATTTAAGAATTTTTTCTTGTTTTGATTAACATTTTTTTTTATTAACAACATGATTTTTTCAATAAACTTAAAGTAATTAAAATAAATATTCACTAGAATTTTAATAATTTAAATTCAATGATAAAATATTTTCTTTAGTCAAAATCCTTTTTTTCCTTATTAATTTATTTTAAGGAAACATTTATATATATTTTATTAAAAGCATGTTTTTCGAAATTCAAATTTATCATGATTTGAAAAGTAAACTCTCAACAAAAGAATAAAAAAATTATGTCTTGATAATTTTTATGTGCTTGTATAGAAAAATAAAAGGATAATTAGTTAGAGAAAATTATAGAAAAATCTCACAATAAAAAAAAATATTTTATTTTCATTGAATATTCATGTGCAAAATTTTTAAGAAACATTTGTATATTATATTCATGTATAATTATTCATAAAATAATTACAAAATGTTATCTTAGAAGCTCTAATCTTATTTTAAAAAATAAAATTATTAGATGATTTTTTAAATATTATTGTAATTATTTATTTAAAATGTTTTTATTTTAAAATATAAAAAAATCTAAGAACCAAGTCCATAAACACCTGGGCTTTAAAGGATAGCTTAAGCGCACCTAGCTGAAAAAAAGAAGGCTTAAGCATATTTGTAATTAGAAGGGTAGGCCAACACATTTTTTTTTTTAAAAAAAGAGTAGATGAAATATAGTCTACTAAGTTTTTTATTTAATAAAACAAATGAAACATTATCTGTCAAAGCACGATCTAAGTTTGAGGACCTTCAAAACTCAAATTTTAACTTGTTTTCACCTAAAAACTTACAAAAAATAATGACAGGAACATCAATAACCCTATTTTCAACTTCAAAACACTCTCTAATTAGTTTAAAAATTAAAAAACAAACAAAATAAACATATCTAAAATTACAACATTTAGGGACCGAAAACAAGGGGAAATGAAGTTTTAAGACCAATGTATAAAAATCTAAAATTACAAGGACCATAAAACATGAAATTTGAGACCTTTAGAAACCAAATTAAACTTATATGAAGACTTTAAGGACCAAAATGAGAATATTGCAATATCTAGGGGTTGAAATGTGAGAGAAATGAGGTTTTAGGACCAAAACTTAAGCACCTAAAACTACAGGGACAAAAAATATAATAACAGAAAACTTTAAAGAGTAAATTGAACTTCTTTAAAAACTCTAAGGACCCAATTTGCAACATTAAAACCTTAGAAAATGAACTTTTATAACCAAAATATAAATAACTAAAGCTACATGAATAAACCTCTAGAAAGTAGAGCATACCTTTTCAATACGAGTGGAGTTAAAACACCCACTTGTTTTTGGCTCATCAGTGACGACGACTATCACATTTGTAATAAAATTAAAAACAAAGCAGGACATACGACAACTATAATTAGTGTGACAATGATTCCATAATCTATCTTGGAAATCTTCCGTGGGCCCCCTCTCAGCTCTATTTTACACGATCTATAAAACAAATACCACGTGGCATGATGCACCAGCACCCCCCCTTTTTTATTTTGCCTAAAGAAAATAAACCATATTTTCACCCTTGTAAATTCATCAATTGTTCATTTCTATCCCCATAGTCTTCAAGTTCCTAAATTTACCCCTGGTTCTTAAAACAGCAGCCAATCTTCAATACATACCTCTATTAATCTTTTTATACCATTTCATGCCATCATATACCAAATCCATCTCAATATCAATAGATTTTAAATCCTTTTATAATTGTTACCCTTATTGTCTTACAAATCTTAATTTTACCCTATACTACTAAATAAATAATTAAGGAAAGACTATTTTCTCCATTTCTTTATTGTTTTCCCTCTCAAATCTCATACAAGTTAACACTTAAAATACTATTGAAAAACAAATTAAAAAAAAATAGAATATATAATGATTTTGGGAAACATTGGAAAGCTTTAAATAATTAAGGGGTGTTTTAGAATGGGATAATAATTATGGTTTAAAGTGTATTTTTGCTCGGAAATACATCAAAATAATATATATTTTTTATTTTTTTTAAAATTATTTTTCACATTAATATATTAAAATAATCTAAAAAAATAAAAAATAATTTTAAAAAATAAATTTAAATTTTTTAAAAACATGATTTCAACTGCCAAACGCTGTCTAGATATAAAACCACGTTCCCAAAATATTGCCCAAGTATAGAAGTGAGATATTGAATAATCTATAGGATTTAAAATACAAAACCATTCAAATTTATTTATGACGAAAAATCCAAAATCTTTATATATATATATATAAAACAAGTACGCGTAACTAAGATAAGATCATAAGAGATGACAGATCCCTTACAGTTTTAGATCTCCAACAAAACAACGACCTTTCCCCTTTCACTTCTTCAAGCTAAAAAAACATAATTCAGATCCTGATTAAAATCCAACAATGGCGGTGGCGGCCCGAGGAACCCGAGGGGGAGGCAGCGGCGGCATCAACGGTGGACTCCGCCCTTTTTTCTCTTACCGGATTTTCATCTCTGCCATTTTCACTCTTCTCTTCCTCGCTACTTTCTCCATTCTCTTCTCCTCTCACCATCACCATCACGAAGACGACGTAAGCATCGAAACCTCACTAAAACTACATGTCTTTTGTAATAATTCAATTCAATTCAATTCGTTGACTTCATTTATTTGTTTTTGCGTTTTTGAATGCTGGATTTGTGGAACAGTCACTGCCTAGTAGCGGAAATGCTTACGTACAACGTACCTTTTTGGCGGTTAAATCAGATCCCTTAAAAACACGATTAGATTTGATATATAAACAAGCGAATGATCACATGACTTTAGTCAATGCATACGCCGCGTATGCGAGAAAGCTCAAGCTTGATATTTCTAAACAGTTAAGAATGTTTGATGAATTAGCTAAGAATTTAACGGATTTACCTTTGAAACCGAGTTATAAATCCTCGCTTTTCGAGCCGGGTAGTCCGGTGGATGAGGATGTTTTAAGGCAATTTGAGAAGGAAGTTAAGGATATAGTGAAAGTTGCCAGGTTAATGATAGTGGAATCGAAGGAGAGTTATGATAATCAGATAAAAATTCAGAAGTTGAAAGATACGATTTTTGCGGTTAATGAGTTGTTAATTAAGGCCAAGAAGAATGGAGCGTTTGCGAGCTTGATTTCTGCCAAGTCTGTACCGAAGAGTTTGCATTGTTTGGCGATGAGGCTTGTGGAGGAGAGGGTTGCCCATCCGGAGAAGTACAAGGAGGAAGGGTATAAGGAGGAGTTTGAGGATCCAAGTTTGTATCATTATGCTATTTTTTCAGATAATGTGATTGCGGTTTCAGTTGTGATTAGGTCTGTGGTGAAGAATGCGGAGGAACCGTGGAAACATGTTTTTCACGTGGTTACGGATAGGATGAATGTTGCAGCTATGAAGGTTTGGTTTAGGATGCGGCCTGTGGAAGGTGGCGCTTTTGTAGGGATCAAGGCAGTGGAGGAGTATATATTCTTGAATTCATCATATGTGCCGGTTTTGAGGCAGCTTGAGAATGCTAATATGCAGAAGTTTTATTTTGAGAATCAGGCAGAGAATGCTACCAAAGATTCGACTAATATGAAGTTTCGGAACCCTAAGTACTTGTCTATGTTGAATCATCTTCGGTTTTATTTGCCAGAGATGTATCCTAAGTTGCATAAAATTTTGTTTTTGGATGATGATGTTGTGGTTCAGAAGGATTTGACTGGGTTGTGGAAGGTTGATTTGGATGGTAAGGTGAATGGAGCTGTTGAGACTTGCTTTGGATCATTTCATCGTTATGCACAGTATTTGAACTTTTCACATCCTTTGATTAAGGAGAGGTTAAATCCCAAGGCCTGTGCCTGGGCTTTTGGGATGAATATATTTGATCTTGATGCATGGAGGCGGGAGAAATGCACAGAGCAGTATCATTATTGGCAGAGCCTGGTAAGTGCATCTTTCCTTCCTTTCCAACTAACTTATTTCTTACAGGATTTCTCCTTTTAATTGCCACACAAAGTAACATCGTAAATTCTGATCACAGAATGAGGAACGCACTCTATGGAAACTGGGTACTCTTCCACCTGGCTTGATCACCTTTTACTCAACGACGAAGTCCCTGGACAAATCCTGGCATGTGCTTG
This sequence comes from Populus x sibirica, assembly GCA_019202695.1. Lineage (NCBI taxonomy): Eukaryota > Viridiplantae > Streptophyta > Magnoliopsida > Malpighiales > Salicaceae > Populus > Populus x sibirica. The sequence goes on from JAGMVL010002080.1 coordinate 503,167, forward strand.
GCCTCGGATATAATCCAAGTATTAGTATGGACGAGATCAGCAATGCTGCTGTCATTCATTATAATGGAAACATGAAACCTTGGCTTGACATTGCAATGAACCAATACAAGAATCTCTGGACTCAGTATGTAGACAATGATATGGAATTTGTTCAGACATGTAATTTTGGCCTTTAGACGAACACCGGTCCTGCTCCATCATTGGCCAGGTAGACAACAATGAGCTGTAAGTGTTCATACTGGATCACTTCTATTTACCAAAATTTTGGATCCGATCATTAGGTGTCACTTTCAAAGTGCTGTATTCAACCAAAATGGTTCCGTACACGCAGAAATGATTCTTTTGAATGAAATATTTTTGACGAACTCCAGTGATTCACATATTGTGCTATGAGTATTTTGACATGTTACATAACTTCTCTATTAACTGTAATTTCTCTTATCTTAGTTCTTTGTCAAAAAACATCTGTGTTTACATCTGAACTTATTGAAATATGTTAAACTTTGACATTTGATAACAAACTTTGTTTAAAACAAGGCAATCAAATTTTCTAGAGTAATACCCCCAATTTAGTTGCAGGAAGGGAGGTGTTTGTAGACAAAGATTTAATTAATATGCATAAATACTTGGGAACAGATCTAGGATGAATTTCTAGTTGGCAGTGCAAAATTCTTCATCTGAAGTAGAGGAAGCTAAGTACTTTTTAAGGGGGGCCATGGAAGCGAAAATCTCATAGTTTGTTGGACTAGGCTAAAATTTGTTAATGCTCTCCCAAGCTTGTTATGCTTACTATATGATTCATGCAAGAACCTTTTGACTAAACCTGGCAAGTCTCACTATATCATGCTTATCCAGCTTAACTAAATAGCATAAAGGTCAACCTTAGGAATTAGAGGTCACAATACATTGTTGATACAACCAGCAGTAATTCATCTATCATGCCATCATGTGCAGTTTTCTCATCTAGTTTTGTTACATCTTGATTCCTCTATCCTTATGACCCGTGTTAACATCTTGTGTGCATGCTATATTTTGTGCAAACTTTTTATTACTCCAATAATTTTCTTCTTGTCTGTTTTAACTTAACTGCTCCAAAGATAAGAATTGTGCAATAGACATGGGTTTGTGGACTTTGGAGGTCACTTGGCATTGTTCTATCTGTTTGTTGGACATTTAAATTGAAATCTGTAAGTAGATTGTTGATCTGGAAATTGTCGGTCTATATGCAAGGTACTATTCTTTAATTGAGAACTATAAAAGGCTTTCGGGAAGATGGCAATGCAAGTTAGAATGTTTAGGCTGATGATGGCATAAGCAATATGATGGTGCTGAGAGTGATGGTCCGTGAACAGCATCTGAAATGAATTAGGAATTCTGGACATTCTGTTTGGAGCTATGGGCTGGCATAACCACTGTTCTGCATATTTAGAATTTTAGCTTAACCTCTAGATAATTACTTACCAAGGCCAGTTACCTCACTTTGAGGGTTGCAATCTAAACTTTCTCCCTCATGGAAGCCTCCAAGAACAATTTAAGATTACTTACAAACTAGGGTTCTTATAAATCTCAAATTCTAGAAACAAACTTAGTTGCAAATATTTTCTACATGAGTTACTCTGAGGTTCTAAGAAAGCATTATGAAGACCTATAGAGTAGCACCTGCTATTGGATGATAAACCTAACTTGCCACAGACGCTGGAACGCGGCCAGATATGGCCACTAGGTTCTTGTAGTCTAACCATCAAGGCATGGGTCTGTTGGTAAGGAAACCAGAGCCTGATTATGATTAAGAGTGCAAAACATTATAGCATCATTCTACTACATGCTTTAAGGTTGTAGTAACTTTACACAAACAAGTTACATCGGGTGGATCCAGTAACCCCAATGATTTCTGCACCTAGTTCTATAGAAGCCAATCCACGTAGTCTCACCTTTGCTCCATCAAAAAGTCCCATCTCTAAATTGAGGAGAGTGATTTTTTGAGCCCGGCGAGGATTACTAAATTGAAGAAGGTTGTCCCTTCTCTAAAATATAATTTGCCGAGCTGGAGGAAATTTGAACAAAGCAATGTCTAGGAAGGTGAGAGGGAGAGAGAAGTCGGTGACTGAGTCGGGTGAGTTGCGGGCTAGGGCAACTTGGAAGAGCTCCAGTCTTTTCACAGAACCTTGGGGAGCCGTTAAATATATAGAAGCTAGACACGATAAGTTGAGAACTCCTAAACTTGTTCACAATCTTTTATATTGTGCTGTAGCATTTTATTACTAGTATGAGTTACAATTAAGGTAAGATAAATCTATAGGTTAAGTTCACATTAAAGAACAAGAGTTGCATAATAATATTAACATAACTAGAGTTTGTATGTTATCTATATTTGTAAACCATTTAATTGGATTATGCTATTATACTAAAACAATGAACTTATTGAGAAATTTTCTAAATTTATTAATTGTTTTTCTTAGAATTAGTCTTTATGTAAATGTAACTCATAATTACTTAATTATGCTTGAATACGTTTCTATCAAAACCACTTGAACACTTCTTTTTAAGAACTAACCTCCTGAAACGGATTTCATCAACTCTTAACATACAAATATTCATTTCAAAAGTTCCAAAGGAAAAAGTAACTTTTGTTGCAGCTAAGGGTGACCAAATTTGGAACCATTGTGCTGCTATTGTAGCCTTGGCACTTTCTTTGCTTCAACCCTTCCTATTCTACCTTGAATTGTACTAGTATAAGTTGTATGCAATAATAGGTGTTTTTATGATGCACGGTAACATTGAAGTCTTTGGATAACCATTTTGTCACTTCTTTTTTTACTATATTTCATTTTCTCATAAGACAACCTAATGGGTCGAGCGGTTGTTGGATTTGATATAAATGTTTATGTATTTAAATATGAAGTTCTATTTTCATTTTCTCATAAGACAACCTAATAGGTCGAGCAGTTGTTGGATTTGATATAAATGTTTATGTATTTAAATATGAAGTTTTATTTTCATTTTCTCATAAACGGGTTGAGCTCAAGACACAATAATATTGTGGATTGTAATAAAATTATTTTTGCTCAAGTTTTACTTTCATTTTATTCCTCTTAAATTGGGTTGTTTTAGGATCAAACTTGATGGTCTCTTTCACTTGGGTTTATATAGGGTTCTTGCGGTGTCGAGGAAAAAATCTGACACTCGGTTAATGCTTGATATCATAACCCAATTTCGGATCTCCCAAAATTGTTTTATAAAAAAGTATATTTTTTTATTTAAAAATCTAAAAACAAAATTAGAAATTAGAAATTAAAAATCCAAAAATATTTTTGAAAAACGAGGAGATAAGTTTATAAGCTTTAACAGGAAAGAAAGGTGAAGAATAGTCACATTGTGATATTTTGACAAGACAAACTGAAGAAAGACTTAACGAAAAGAAAGTTGAGGTTGAAATCCAAACGTGATCAAAATTGAAAGAATTAATTAAGTTTAAGGACTTAATTAAATTTCCAATAGGTTTAATTGACTTAATTAAGGACTTAATTGAAGTAAAAATAAAGTTTGAAAGTCAATTGGGAAAACATTGGAAGAATTAATTAATTCTATAGACTTAATTATACTTCCAATGGGTTTCGTGCATCCAATCAAGGACTCAATTGAAGAAAAATAAAGTTTGGATGCCTAATTCAGATCAATTCGCTAAGATTGGAAGATTAGGGACACAATTAAAGTTTTGAAAGGCTAATTTGGTGCCATCAGGGGCTTAATTGAAATAAATTTAAAGTTTGAAATTCAATTGAGGGTCACATTGAAGAAATCCGAAACCAGGCATAACTTTGTAAACAGCCACTGAAATTCGAGGGTCTAATTGAAGAAGGCGAACGGTGAAATTGCAAGGAATCCAAAATATTAGGGCTTAATAATGGAATACATGTACAAACAACATCATTAGTATTAGCTAATAATAAACACATGTGCTAAATAAGATAGGGGCGAGGAAGAATATGTTGAGAGGTTTGCGGAGAGTAAGTCCTTAATGAATGCCTTACACCCTTCACTACCTGAATCCTAATATGTTTCTAGTTTTATAAGTGGATTTAGTTAAAATATCAAGCCAATGCTCAAAATCTGTAGGCCAACAACATTGATGCAAACATTTGAACAAGTCAAGTGGCAGGAGGAATAAAATAATGCAATAGTAAAGAAAAGCTTATTCAATATAATAACTGCTCACTCACATAGCATGGATCGGCAACGAGGTCAACCACCACCAAAGACTTTTAACCACTCTAAAAAGAATTGCCTCCTAGCCCAAGACAAAACTCTAAAACATTACATGAGTGGAGAGAAGGAGGCTGGAGCAATGTTGGAGAAGTGTGCACCTGGGCATCAATATACCATGAAAGAAATACATATGATAGAAGAAGTGAAAGAGGTGAGGAAAGAATTCCTGAATGTGAAAGAAGGCAATGTGATGAGTATGAAAGAGTTAAGTATAGTCCAATAGCTATTTTTGACAAGATGGTTACAAAAAAGGGTAACATAGCAGTTATAATGGGGTTATTCCGTTGATGTGATCTTTACAAGGAGGATTCCACAGGGGAAAATTTAGAAGAGTTAGCCATCTAATTTCTAAATTTCACTATTGATTCTTAAGGATAATCTTAAAACGAAAGGTATTTTTACACGCTTAGAGGAGAGACATTTATAGTTTGAAGGTTTATCAGTTGAATACAAGTAACAACATTAGCAATAATATTAGCTAATAAAAACATGTGCTAAATAATAATGCCTATGTAGGATTAAGGTAGTTACAAAATTTAATGAAGGAGCTGTATAGTTAGTTGGAATTGTTCCTTTGTTACTTACATGGATAGTTAAACTACTATTTATTACAATTGTGTTGGAAAAGTAGTAGGAGGATGAAATTACATTTGATGCAGAATTACATCTTCTCTTGTTCGCTTTAATTCTTTCCAATCTCAATCTCTTCTTCTTCTTATTCTTCTTTCTATCTTTCTTAAAGGTTTTTGCTTTTTTTTTTGTTAAAGGAGAGCTTAACACTACTTTCTCCACCATATCGAATTCCCTCACATCATCTCTCCTATCAGCCTCAACGTTGTGAGGGGTCAAAAATAATGGAATTAATTGGGAGAGTTTAAAACCTTTTTATTTAATTATTTATTCTTTTTTTTTGTTGTATTTTTCTTTTATATTGATTCATAAAAGCAAAATTAAAAAACAAAATGATGATTTCATAAAACTATTCTATTTTTATGCAATAGAAATCTCTAATAGCATATACACCAACAATACTCCATCAGAATATTGTTGCCAAAAGCATATAACAACCGGAAAGCATGCCATGATGATTTCATAAAACTATTCATTTCAAAAGTTCCAAAGGAAAAAGTAACTTTTGTTGCAGCTAAGGGTGACCAAATTTGGAACCATTGTGCTGCTATTGTAGCCTTGGCACCTGCTGCTTCAACCCTTCCTATTCTACCTTGAATTGTACTAGTATAAGTTGTATGCAATAATAGGTGTTTTTATGATGCACGGTAACATTGAAGTCTTTGGATAACCATTTTGTCACTTCTTTTTTTACTATATTTCATTTTCTCATAAGACAACCTAATGGGTCGAGCAGTTGTTGGATTTGATATAAATGTTTATGTATTTAAATATGAAGGTCTATTTTCTTTTCTCATAAGACAACCTAATTGGTCGAGCAGTTGTTGGGTTTGATATAAATGTTTATGTATTTAAATGTGAAGTTTTATTTTCATTTTCTTATAAACGGGTTGAGCTCAAGACACAATAATATTGTGGATTGTAATAAAATTATTTTTGCTCAAGTTTTACTTTCATTTTATTCCTCTTAAATTGGGTTGTTTTAGGATCAAACTTTATGGTCTGTTTCACTTGGGTTTATATAGGGTTCTTGCGGTGTTGAGGAAAAAATCTGACACTCGGTTGATGCTTGATATCATAACCTAATTTCGGATCTCCCAAAATTGTTTTATAAAAAAGTACATTTTTTTATTTAAAAATCTAAAAACAAAATTAGAAATTAAAAATCCAAAAATATTTTTGAAAAACGAGGAGATAAGTCTATAAGCTTTAACAGGACAGAAAGGCTGAAGAATAGTCACATTGTGATATTTTGTCAAGACAAACTGAAGAAAGACTTAACGAAAAGAAAGTTGAGGTTGAAATCCAAACGTGACCAAAATTGAAAGAATTAAATAAGTTTAAGGACTTAATGAAATTTCCAATAGGTTTAATTGACTCAACGAAAAGAAAGTTTATTATGTCAAGGTGAAAAGGTTACACTAATGGTGTAAGAATAAGTGTAGTATAAACTCAACATGGACTTTAATGTTTGATACTAACATGTTTTGTATTTGTTATCTTGTTCACTTTTAGTACTTTGGTTGTTAAATGGTTAATCTAGATTTGTGTTGTATAACCCTTGGTACAACAAATCCTTGGCACTTTCATAGCCCAACCGTTTGGTATAACTGACACCTGTGCTATGAAAGGAACTTGATTTGTTGTTAACATAAGTTATAATCATGAATACCTGATGTACAAGTATTTGCATTATTCAAATAAGATAACTAATGCAATCATGTTAACAATTTATAATCCGATTAGAACCTCCTTTGTGTGTGGTTTCCAATTGAGTAATAAAAGAGTTTATATTATACTTGTTTGAAATACCATTAGTGGATCTTCTAACCTTGATAATTATTTTATCCTTGTTTAATCCTTATATCAATATCACATCTCAAAGCTCCTTTTCTGTTATTATCTATTTCTTTATTTGTAGTTTATACAGTTAATCTCCTTGTGGTTCGACCCCGGTCTTACCAGGTTATTTATTACTTCGACACTCCTACACTTGGGAGAAAACATCAACTTTTTGGTCATGTCATGTAGTACAAAAGTAAGGGGTGAGGATGGTGTCTTTTTTGGAGGAGAAATGTAGTATTAAATGGCCTTAAAAAAGCAAGTTGTTTTGGTCAAAACAAGACCAAAACATATTGTTTCATTTTAATAAAATAATGTTGTTTTTGGGTTTTCATCTAAATTAGGTCATTAACCCCGTTTTAATTTCACCTCTAATTTTTAATTTATTCAATTAAGTCCTTAATTGATGAGGCCCAACTCAACCAAATTCGGTTGGGCCTACATATGATCCAATAGACCCCATTTTATATGTGTAGGTTGGACCCAACCCTTTTACATGGGCTAGGCTAAAACCAGGGTCTAACTTTATTTTTTTCTTCAGCAGCAGAACGTGAATTATTTCATGTTCTACATGATTTTTCTAAGAACATAATACAATTTGAAAAAAAAGAGGAAGAAGATGATGGAAGGATACTTGGCCTAGTGGGTTTTTGTTGTTGGCTTGGGTTGCTAGAGTAACTGATGGTTGCTGATGGATTACAATGCAATTGGTGGTGGTGCATTTAGTGCCTTGGGGAGATAAGAAAACCCGTTAGTGTGGCTATTGAAGGGTGACGATAATTGTGGTAGAGGTGGTTGTTGGTAAGGTTTTTGGTTTTATTGGCTGTAAAAAGGAGTGGTACTGTGCCAAAGAGGGCTTGATTTCAGTTTATCCTTGGTTCGGTACAAAAACGGTGGCTGGTTTGAGTTGAATAGTGTTGGTTTTCTTTTGTTTAGGCTGGTGCAAGGGTCTCTTTTGGCTTATTATTTTCTCCTCGTCTTTGCACGAAACTCACCTCTATTTAGAAGGGATGAAAAAAGAACATGAGGTGTTTCTTGGGCATGGTTTGTGGCCATTGATTTACTTGGGAATGGTCCCAACCATTGGCCATAAACCAAAAACCTGGTACTACAAAACAAAACTGTCAAAGGTGGTCAGGTCAATGGTTTTAGCCATTTATTGTATTGGTTGTAGGGTTACAAACCTGCGAAGAAAAGACTGAGGGTGTAGTACAAAAGTCAGGGGGTGAGGATGGTGTCTTTTTTAGAGGAGAAATGTAGTATGAAATGGCCTTAAAAAAGCAAGTTGTTTTGGTCAAAACAACACCAAAATATATTGTTTCATTTAAATAAAATAATGTTGTTTTTGGGTTTTTGACCTAAATTAGGTCATTAACCCCGTTTTAATTTCGCCCCTAATATTTTAATTTATTCAATTAAGTCCTTAATTGAATTTTGATTCTCTAAATTAATTCAATTTTACCCTCGCCAAGTTTTAAAATGACCCCTAAGTTCGGCGCCTTTTTCATCTTGGTCCTTGATTTTAGATATTTTCAATAATTATTTTTTATTTGACCCAAATTAATTCTTAAACTTACTTAAACCTTTAATTGGGCCTATGATTAAATCAAATTGGCCTATTTAAACTCTAATTAAGTCCACATACTTAATTTTTATGCAGATTCGTCCAATAATCATTTAATTTGACCTTAAATCTGTATTGTCGTTCAATCTAAGGTACAATTAGGTTCCTGATTTTGTCCAAAATCTCAATTTGTTCCAACATGCATTTGAAACCCTTCTTTGCCGCCTCTTGCCAAGTTTCCAATCTTTTTTCATTTTTTTTTTCATTTCAGTTTGTTTTATTTTTTAGTTACTTTTAAAAGAAAAAGATAATTTTGGGGGAAATCTAAAAGTTAGAGGCCAATCCAATATAGATGGATGTATCCATTCGAGAGGTTAGAGAATTACACATGCATTGTAATTAAAACTCTATTGTTTTTTTTTTAAAAAATTCAAAACATTCATTTAATTTCATGCATGTACTTGCTCAACTAAAGAGGAAAGTAAAAAAAAAGCAGCACATGTTTAGACTTTGATATGCAAGGCTTATATGTTTTAAGAGATCTTAACATTTATCTCATATTATTTCGAGCTTTACTTGAGAATAAGATTAAACTGCGTTCCAAGGCATGACGATGGTGGGGAAGTGCCTTTGAGTAGGAACTTGCAATATTCTCCAATCCTGGATGACCTGTACCAAAAAATATTGTGAGTGGAAGATACTTGATAAAAATCAAATTCAAACATGCACATAATTATATGCTATTTAACTGCGATGAATTGGAATCTTTTATTCAGTAAGTATAATAATTAACATGTTGTTACTTTCAAATAACTTATCTCTTAGAATATCATAAATTAATAGATTGTTGAGTTCCTCATAGCTAACATCATCAATTTTTACTATCTCGAACTCACTGACTAATTGAATTCTAAATATTTTGATTACAAGATGAACAATTTTCCATGCTTGTTCGAACACATGTAGGGACTATTTCATTATTCTTGTCTCTCGATATGCTTAATTTCATTACACATTTCTTGTTAACTGTTAATGGTTGTAATTTATGTAGCAGGTTTATCAATTGGGTGAGAATGCTAATGTTACTTTGAATTTACTAAATCTGGTCCTATAAGATAGGTGAAGTGCCACAATAGGTATTTTGTCAATGAACATGTTTTTCATACTGAAGAGTATGGTCAGGGTAGAAAGACATATAACAATGGAGTATGTGTTTAGCGATCAATTTCTAATGAGTTCGAGGTTGACTACTATGAAAAGTTAGAAGAGGTCATTAAATTGCAATTTCATAGTGACCAGAATAGAGTTTTCTTATTCAAATGTTATTGGTAGGATACCACTGATAGAGAAATCAAAGTAGATCCCTATCATGGTTTCAAATGTTTTATATTTTTCATTTTCTTCAAATTCAACACTTCAAGAAATTGAATACAATCAACTGGTTAGTGGCAATCAAATTTAAATTCATGTGTATTTGTGGGTATAAAAAAAATTTGGGTAGTCTCCCGTATAGAGAAGGTGTTGCCAAATGTTTTTTCAAAATAAAAATTGTTTATGGTATCTTAATATTTTAATTTGTATAGATACTGAGAGGAAAGTCAATAATGCATCATATAGACGGGATCACTTTGTTAGAAGAATTAGCACTAGGTAACATGCACCCATTCTTGACGCGGGCCCTTCTAATGCGATGCCACCAAGTTGAGGGGTGTCCCTTCAAAGCGGGATCCATTTATTAGGAAATACCATACCAAGTGGAATCTTGACCACTCAATGTAAGTTTGTTTTCCTTTCATGCACTACTAAAAAATAAAAAACATGTTAATAATTTTTGAAAAATTAATCTCAATTAACAAATGCAATTTCAGGTTGATAAATATTCAGCAGATTCAATGTTCTATTACCACACAAACTAGCAGATCAATTCTGATTGTTTCACATGAGAAGTAGATGGTAAGATTTCTTTTTTATTACATCCATTTTTTTAATTTGTTGCTTTTGATGAATATGAAAGCAGGATCGTCAGTGGACCCGACAAAACTCGGGTTTTTGGTATATCAAACGCTACAATTGAAGATTTGCGGACGATCCAGAGTGTTTCAATCATGGGATGCTTGCAATCAGTTTTAAGCACTCAAAATTTAAAGTTCGAGTCAATTTTAAAGCAACAAGTTGAAGCTTGGACGACCCATAATCTTTGCTAAGACAGAATGACTTAGTGCTGAGAAGACTGAACTCTGTCAATTGTACATGGAGTTGAAATCATAGATGGAAGGTACATGTGCTCTCCTTTATTGGCCTTGTATATTGATTTGTAATAATATTTGATTTTTATATTGATTTAATTTCTTTTAATTATTTTCTACTTCGTTTAATAGATTTTTTTAAAAAAATATTGTTAAACCATTACCGACAATCTTATCGATGGATTAACTTCGTCGATATATTTCATAGAATTCAAAAAGAATTACCACAAATATCATTGTGCCACTTGTTTATTCACCGACGGTTTCATTTCATCGATATTATTAAAAAATAACCCGATGAAATTACATACGATTTTTTTGTCGATGATATGGTGATATGTCATATTCATCGATGGAAATACTGATGAATTAAAGCAAAAAAAATTTTGTTTTTTTGGCGCACTTTTATCGTCTGTAAATCCATTGGTAATTTCATTACTGACAAACACACCGACGAACCATAAATCACTAATGATAAGTTTTCTGACAAAGTATTTCTGTATGTGAGCTCATCATTAAAAGTTGAGCTGACAGATTGAGTGTATAAATACCAACAAAATATTCCATCTAAAAATTGAAAAAATCTAGTAGTAAAATACATTTAATGCTGTTGGTAAAAATCGAGCCAATAGACTAAGTGTATAAATACAAACATAATATTTTTTCATAAAAGTCTAGCCGAGAGACTGAGTGTATAAATTTCTCTATTGTCTTTGTTTTTTATGTCTTGGTATAGTAACCGACGCTATCTAAGGAATGTGGTGGAAATAGAATTATTTGAGGTCTTTCATTTAATGCCGAGATCTTTTCAAAGTCTTATTGCATGTTGATAGAGGTAAAACTTTTATAAGTTGTTTAACTACTATATTTGAAAACGTATTTTGTAGAGGCCCAATTAAAAAGAAAATCTTTGAAGCTTTATTGAGAATTTAATTATAATTTGAAGAACTATTTTGAGATTTGCCTAAAATTCTTTAGGTTGTTAACAAAGAACGAAACAAAATTTTCCATTTCATGCCTCTTCAAAGCCAAACCAATCTCAACACCACCAGTTCCCTCTCTACTCCTTGCCAAAGAAATCACTCCTCCCCTAGCATTTCCTGTAAACTCCACTTTGTTGGGTCTTCCCCATCCAAAATCCCAGCTGTAATCCTCAAATCGGGTGGATCCAGTAACCCCAATGATTTCTGCCCCCGGTTCTATAGAAGCCAGTTCAAGTAGTCTCTCCTTAGCTCCTTCAAAAAGTCCCTTCTCTAGCCCTTTTATCATGCCACTAATCCTCTCTGCTATCATTGCAACCCCACATTCCTCCATGGAAACTCCTGCCTTGATAACAATGTGTTGGCTGCTAATACAGTTACCAATATAATTTTGTGGAATCGGAGGGTCTAATCTGCCCCTACAATCTGCTGAGAATATAAAATAAATCTTTCTATTACTATCCCCTCCTCTGGCTTTCACCATGCAAACTACTGTATAAGCACATGTAAGTACAAAAGTTGACATGTAGTCCATTTGTTTTGTTGGGTTTAGCTCTTCTTGATGGACCTTTTCCAACTGGGACGATATTGTTTCCCTTAAGATCTCGATGTCTTCACGAGTCAACTGAAATGTGGCTCGAACTACGTCAGGTGACACTGCCATGTTTGACACCAACTTCAAGCTTCGAGAGTCGGACTTTGTATCCGACCTGGTCAGTGCTAACCATTGGTTCAAGAAGATCATTTCAAGTCCATATGCATCCTTGATAACTCCCCTGTCCAAAAAAGGGGTTAGCTCACTAGGTAACGAAGGTTGTTGATCATATTCTAGGTGTTTGCATATATAGGCCCATGCCTTGATGAAAGTTGTAGCAGATTTCCCATCAAGAATTCCATGATGACAAATGATGCTAATAGAAAACCCTTTGTTAGGAAACACTGTTATTTGCAAAGCGATCACTGAAGCTTTAGTGTCAGATGTAGGCAGCTCAGGGATATATGGAAACGATTCGATGGCTTGCCGAGTTTCATTCCCTGAGAGATGACTCAGGTCTGCATTTGACTCGGCTATGGTGAGTGAAATTGCATCATTTGGAGTGTATAAGAGGATGGGTTTTGGGGAGTTTTCTGGCCACACTAGGTGGCCAGCAAGTGGGAGAAAGTGGAATAGTGTTTGGGAGAGTGATTTTTTGAGCCTGGGGAGGATTACTAGATTGAAGAAGGTTAGACTTGACTCGGTGAGCTCATAAAATATAATTTGTTGAGCTGGAGGAAATTTGAACCAAGCAATGTCTAGGAAGGTGAGAGGGAGAGAGAAGTCGGTGATTGACTCGGGTGAGTTGTAGGCTGGGGCAACTTGGCAGAGCTCTAGTATTTTCACAGAATCTTGGGGAGCCATGAAATAGAAGCTAGATGCGATCAGTGGAGAACTCCAAAACTTGTTCACAGTCTCTTATATTGTAGCATTTTATTACTAGTATGAGTTACAGTTGTCGCACCCGACATCGCGGCGGCCCTAAAAATATATTCTCGATTGTGGAAAAAGAACAGATTTCTAGCATCTGGTTCTTTTAAGGGAAAAGGTCTTGTTTGAGGAGTCGCCACCTAGTATTATGGTCACTAGGAACCCTAACGGTCAACAGAGATTCTATGGCTCGGATTGGTTACGTAAAAGGGAAGATATTATCACCCCTTAAACATTTCGCCTAAGGCAGGCATCGCATTGCTGGTTTTGTCTTAAATTGCTAAATGTTTATTAGTTTATGCTATGATGATTTGTTTATAATATTCCCGACTCGGCGCCGGTGAATATTCGAGCTCGAATAATTCCAACTCGGCGTCGGTAAAAATTCGTAGCTACGAAAAATTAGATCAATATTTTTTATTCCCTACTCTAGCGCCAGTGAATAAATAAATAAAAATAAATTGATTTTTATGCATGCACATATTTTTTTATTTTTCTAGCTAAATAAAATAAAATACAACGAATAAAAATAATATAAATTTAAACCGGTATTTTTATTCCTGACTCTGGCGTCAGTGAATAAACCAATAAATTTACATTATTTTTATTCACGCATACACATTTTTTTTATTTTTTCTACCTTTATTACTTTTATGTTTTTTTTGTTTTCTTTATTTTTTTATTTTTTTGGGCCAGCCAGCCCGGCCCGGCCACTGGCCCAAGCCAGTGGCCCGGCTGGGCAAAAGAAGAAGAAGCACGCGTGAAGTAAATTCACGCGTGCATGAATAGTGTGAAGGTAATTAAATTACCTCCACACTGCATTTGAAAGACTTATTGAATGCAGAGGATGGAAACTTACCTGTGCAGCGAAGAACGGCGCCGAAGACGATGGCGCGGTGGCTGTTTTCTTTTGTTTCCCGGTGTAGCTCCACTGTCTTTTGGATTGTTCTTTTTTTGCAGGCGCGAAATGGTTGCTTCTCTGTTTTTCTTTCCTTCTATGTTTTCCTTTTTCCCCTTTGAGATTGTGTTTGGGAAGGAAAAAAAACCTTTTGGTCTCTGCTTTCGAATTCCCCTGCTGTGGACGAAGACTACGATGGTAAGGGTCCTAGAACCGGGGGTTGGCTGGACCCAAGCTTTCTCGGGTTCTTAGCTTTGTTTTTGCTCTGGTTTTGCCTCTGGCTCTGCTCTGGTTTTACTCTGTTTTTTCTGATTTTTTTCGTGTCTCCTGTGTTCCCTTCGTGTTCTAGGTTCTGAAGACGAGGGCGAAGCTGGGTACGCTGGCTTTTTCTCCGGTTTCTTCTCCCAGTTTTTTCCTTCTCCTTTTCAGTCCAATTCCCCCAGTTTTGCCCCCCAGTTTTTCTTCCCCCTGCCGTTCATGGCTTTCTTTTTTTCTTGTCTCCTCCTCTGTCCTTCTGTTTTTTTTTTCCAACCTCTTTTCTTCGTTGTTCCTCTGTTTTATAGAGTCCGATCGGTGGTAACGGACGGCATGCAGAGGGACGAAAACATTAAAGCGTCCATAATTGAGGTGAGCGGCTTATTACTGCTGGAAACGGTCTCTGGTTAAAGAAGAAGAAGAAGATGAACAGCGTTCTTTCAACCGACGCCGTTTGGAGATAAACAGTGGCCATTTTCACTTTGACCCGTGAAGTTTTGAAAATTTTATACTTAAGCCCCTGGTTTAGACAGTAATTTTCCCTGCATTTCGGCGCCTTTTACAAGTTAGTCCTTGGACTTTAATCTGCTGCATTCGTGTCCCCAATTAACCCCAAACTTTGCTATTTCTTCAATTAGGTCCCTGATTTCATCAATTTAATTAAATCCAAAGTCCAATTAAGTCTAAAACTTATCAAATCTCCAATTAAACCCTTAATTGGATTAATTAAATTAATTCCAAGCTCAATTAAGTCTCAAAACTTATCAATTCTCCAATTAAACCCTTAATTGGATTAATTAAATTAATTCCAAGCTTAATTAAGTTTCAAAACTTATTAATTCTCCAATTAAACCCTTGATTAGATTAATTAGATTAATTTCAAAGTTTAATTCAACCCCAAAACTTCCAATCATGTTGCCCTTAACCCAAATTTTAATTCATTCTTCATTTATTTCATTTTACCTTTTTTTCCATCATTATCATCATTTTTTTTTATCCTTTTTAGTAAATAATTAAAACAAAATGGTCAAAAATTGGGTTATAACAGTTGCCCCCTCTTTATAATATTTACAATGCAAAGATATTGAAAATTTCATTTTCTTTTAGCTTTGTGTAGTAAATTTATAAAGAAAAGTAGATACAGAAAGAACATCTTTTTTTTTTTTTAGTCTTGAAAACTTTGAAAACAGCAGATTGACACACGACTTTTACCGAGAGATGTAGAAATCAAGAAACAAGTCATTTGGAAGACGACCCACCTTTTTTTGTTTTTTTTTCATTTTGTTTGTGTTTGTTTTTGTTTTTGTTTTGTCTTTTTTGTTTTTGTTTTTTTTGTTTTTGTTTTTTAGTGGTTTCATTGTGATGGGTGACCTATCCAAGTATATAAAAAAGGAAAATGAGAGGCTCGAAGGCGCACTCAAAAGAATGCAAGAAGGAAAGCGAGGGCTCAAAGGCGCGCTCGAAGAGGAAAGCGAGGGCTCAAAGGCGCGCTCGAAGAGAAGCGAGGGCTCAAAGGCGCGCTCGAAGGGAGAAAGCGAGGGCTCAAAGGCGCGCTCGAAGGGAAGCGAGGGCTCAAAGGCGCGCTCAAAGGGAGAAAGCGAGGGCTCAAAGGCGTGCTCGATGGGAGAAAGCGAGGGCTCAAAGGCGCGCTCGAAGGGAGAAAGCGAGGGCTCAAAGGCGCGCTCGAAGAGAAAAGCAAGTGCTCAAAGGCACTCGAAGAGAAGCGAGGGCTCAAAGGCACTCTCGAAGAGAAAAGCGAGTGCTCAAAGGCACTCCAAGAGGAAAGCGAGGGCTCAAAGGCGCTCGAAGAGGAAACCGAGGGCTTGAAAGCGCCCTAAAAATGATGATCAAAGGCTCAAGGGTGTATTTGAAGGGAGGTAAGGCTCGAAGGTGTTCTCGAAAAGGGAGGTAGGGTTAAGAAACGCAATACCTTGGATGGTCAAGGGCTCGAAAGCGCACTTGAAAGGAGATAAGGACTTGAAAGCGCCCTAAAAATGATGATCAAAGGCTCGAAGGCGCATTTTAAGGAGGTGGAAAAACATAGAGATTTTTCAGAGGGCCTAATTCTCGTGGGCGGCCTGCCCAGGTTAAAAAATTCTCAAAAATGAAAAATTTTCAACAACAATTTCGATCTTTGGCCATTTCAAGTTGGCCTTCCACTTGATGGATTCCGTTGGAATTTCCTCATCTGAAATTTGCAAAACTCAATAGTCCAATGTCTCAAAGTTTAGATGATATGCATGCATATTTACCTGTTTTGAAATATAGGCCCCCATTTCTTCTTAGTCTTCTTGTTGCTTGACTGATAAGAACTTGTTACCTCTGATTTGGATCATCTTTGTCGTTTGGCTTCTAGCCTACTCGAGTTGGCCCATGTAAGTTTATTCCCAGATTTGTTTACACAACTCAGCCTTTATGGTGCCCATTATGACCCACTTGCTTGCTAGAGATTTTCTGTCTCGTCAAGTAATTTTGAGAGGATCATGTATTATTCCTCGTCTCACTGCTAAAAACATTCGGTGTCACTTGCTGAAAGGATCAAGCTGTCTTTCATAATCCAAAATGCCCCCTTGTCTTGTTGAAGGAAATTACCATCTCATTTTCTAGAATTTTTCCTTCTAAACACAATGTTGCCCCCTTGTATTGGTCATTGCCCCTAAGTGTGCTTTGTCAGCGACTTAGACAAATAATGGTTTTAAGAGGCCATTCTCTCATTTCTCTCCTTTTCAGTTTGGTGAAGGAATATGGGTCTAGAATGAATCTTGAAATCTTGATCTTGCATTTTGAAAACAAAAATCATTTCGATGTGAATCTAAAACAATTTGCTTTTGAAATCTTGCAACTCCTTGGTTATTTTCTTTCTTGAAAAAGAGATTATTTGCCCGTGTTTGGCAATGAGGTCTTTGGTGAAAATATGTCATGAGATGACCTTTTGTTTTTATAGGTTTTCAAAGTGAAGGGCTCGAGAAAAAGCTCGAGGTTTTGTTTGAGAAAAACTTGTCTCTTTTTTTATAACATCATTTTTATCAGCATGAATAATAATGAGTAGTTTATTCTTGATGTCATGAATCTTATGAAAAAGTATTCTTTGCATTTTGAGAGCATTGTTTATTGTTCTAGGTTGCTTGCTTGCTTGATTAGAAAGGACTTTTACGAGCACGTAACGTAGGTGTGGTTTTTGGCTATGAAAGAAAAGGATTCATAAGGCTCAAAGAGTGTTTCAGGGTTTCAAAGACCGAGGATCACTATCAACAGTTTGACTCTTGACGTCATTCACATTTTCTTTTGCCGCTCTTATTTGATTTGCTGCTTCTTCTTTTTTATTGCTTTGCTAGGGCATACTCATTTGATCTTGGATGTCACTTTTTCTAGTGATTTGAGCATGCCCCTAGCATTTGAGTTTCTTGAGCTCTCATGCCTTTTTGGCTTTCTCACGGCTTTTTGTCTTTTCTCATTGAAATTTTCTCTTGCCCCCCAGTGTGGGGTGTGATCCTAGTCGGGATTTTTTCATGAAAGAAATTATTCAGGCTCAAAAAGGGATCGCAAGGGATGTATTTATTTCAGAAAGTGAAAGAGATAACAAAGATGGCCTTTCCTCATTTCAAGCGCAAGCAGCTATGATCAATAAACTTTGACCCCATCCAAGTATGATGGTTTGGTCTTTGCAAAGATGCATTTCATGAGTCATAAGTAACGAGTTCACTACATACCATTATTCATACATTTAAAAACACATGATTCAAGAGTCATGGGATAGGGTAAGGGTGTTTATTCATTTTTTTTCTTTTTTTCTTTTTGGTTTATAATAGTCACCTCAATGATGGAGTTGCTTGATTCAATTATCATTCTACAAGTAGAATGTTAAAAATATCATTTTTGAAAAAACATCAAATTATTTTTTTGAAATCAAAATACCAGATCAATTTTTCAAAACTCCAATAGGGAAACTAATTTTGGTAAAAGGGATGAATTGAGTCTATGAGATCACGCGAGGCTTCAAAAGTGTATTCGTGAGTTCTTATAAGAAAACTCTCTTAATCAGATGAATAATGATTGGTCGTGAACACGATTGAATGACAAACTCATTATTTCATTGAAGATTAGGAAAATAAGTTCAATAACAAAGATCTTATACCAACATGAATACTGACATGATAACACATAAATGGGCTAAACATTTAGTGATCATTGATTGGAATTCCTCCGGAATCTTTCAATCATTCATTCTCCTCGACAAAGGCATATTTTCAACACTTTAGTTGCAGTCACATGCAGACCATTCTCGACCTATTATCACCATAGCTTTATCTCCAAAATAGTTGATATCTGGGAGTCGGTGCGAAGAAATTAACTATAGGAATGGTAAGTGCCTTGGCAACCCCTTTCATTGTCCTTTCCTTTTTTGGTGAAACCGTTCTTTTCAGTCGGATCAACAATTTTACCTAACCCAATGGCTTGTTCAATCCTCTCGGCTATAATAACCAGGTCAAGTAAAATGTTGTGCGAGCTTCTAACCAAGAATTCAAAGTATGGAGCTTTAAAGGTGTTGGAAAATAAACTGATCATTTCTTTTTCCAACATGGGAGGATTAACTTGTGCGACTACCTCACTCCATCTCCAGGCGTATTCTCTTATGGACTCCTTGTTGTTCTTCTCTATAGCTTGCAAGCTTAAACGATCAGGGCCCACGTCTATATTGAACTTATATTGCCTCATGAAGGCATCAACTAAGTCCTTCCATTTTTTAACCTTGGTATTGTCCAACCGCATATACCAAGTGAGGGCGTCACTCAAGCTGTCTTGGAAGAAATGAATCAGCAATTTCTCATCATCAACCACCTCGGCCATTTTATTGCGGTATGCTTTGAGATGAGTTATAGGGCATTGAGTTCCCGTATATTTAATGAATTCCGGCACCCTAAACTTCTTAGGAATGACTATGTTAGGTACCAAACACATATTGATGACTTTCACCAGGTCACACAAATGGTCTCCCTCAACCGCCCTTATCCTCTCTTCTAAGGCAGTCCATTTTTCCAAGTCCTCTTCTTTCACCATCTTGCCCTTTTGAGATTCTTTCTCGGTAGAATCAATGGTAAACGGCATTCTCCTAGGGTATCTTTGTTGGAAATGTATAGCTTGTTGAAATTCAGATGACACCCTATTTGCCCCGCATTCGTGGATCGAAATGAGTTACATGCATATCTTCAGGTTGAGCTATAAGTGTTGCTTTTCCGGATTTATCTCTCAAGGCCTGCTCGAGTAGACTAGTAAGCCTTGCGACTTCTTCTTTAAGATTACCCACCTTTTTTTGATGTTGGGCTTCCAACTGGGCTCTTTCTTCGTTTTCCATTTGTCTTTTTCTCGAACGAGTGTTATAGGCGGGTTTCAATGGGGAACCTATATTTCAACCTGCTAAATGTAAATCATGCAATTTATACAAAAATGCTGAAGCAATTAAAAAAATGTGTATGAAATGCGGACTTGCCCTACACGGGATGACAACCTAATAGGAAGTTTCTAATTATTGAGTGCATCAAAGGGTTGGTCATTATCTAGTTTCAAAGGGTCTATCGCATGCTCGGTGATCGTCCATGAAAGGTCGATATGAGGCTTACAAGTAGTGTGAAGATAGAGGCCCCGAGTAATATCGTTTGGCATATCAACCACTTCCAAGTAAACAATCAAGCGAGAGTTGGATGGTTTCACGAGTCTTACCCAGGCTAAAGCCATTGGGGTACCGTTACTCCCCCACTTATCCTAGTTTGTAAAGTGTGTGCTTCCAAAGTGATGCATGACAACATAAATAAGGATGCATGCTAAAGCAGTAAATGCAGGAAAAAAAAACAAATAAACACAACAACAGAAAAAATAGCAATAATAAGACAAAAGACAAAGCTTAATCCTAGGTCCCCAGTGGAGTCGCCATTCTGTCGCACCCGACATCGCGGCGGCCCTAAAAATATATTCTCGATTGTGGAAAAAGAAACAGATTTCGGCATCCGGTTCTTTTAAGGGAAAATGTCTTGTTTGAGGAGTCGCCACCTAGTATTATGGTCACTAGGAACCCTAACTGGTCAATGAGAGATTCTATGGCTCGGGATTGCTTATGTAAAAGGGAAGATATTATCACCCCTTAAACATTCCGCCTAAAAGGCATTGCATTCTTGGTTTTGTCTTAAATTGCTAAATGTTTATTAGTTTATGCTATGATGATTTGTTTATAATATTCCCGACTCGGCGCCGGTGAATATTCGAGCTCGAATAATTCCAACTCAGGCGTTGGTAAAAATTCGTAGCTACGAAAAATTAGATCAATATTTTTTATTCCCTACTCTAGCGCTAGTGAATAAATAAATAAAAATAAATTGATTTTTACGCATGCACATATTTTTTTATTTTTCTAGCTAAATAAAATAAAATACAACGAATAAAAATAATATAAATTTAAACCAAGTATTTTTATTCCCGACTCGCGCGTCGTGAATAAACCAATAAATTTACATTATTTTTATTCATGCATACACATTTTTTTTTATTTTTTCTACCTTTATTACTTTTTTGTTTTTTTTATTTTTTTATTTTTTTGGGCCAGCCAGCCCGGCCCGGCCACTGGCCCAAGCCAGTGGCCCGGCTGGGCAAAAGAAGAAGAAGCACGCGTGAAGTAAATTCACGCGTGCATGAATAGTGTGAAGGTAATTAAATTACCTTAACACTGCATTTGAAAGACTTATTGAATGCAGAGGATGGAAACTTACCTGTGCAGCGAAGAACGGCGCCGAAGACGATGGCGCGGTGGCTGTTTTCTTTTGTTTCCCGGTGTAGCTCCACTGTCTTTTGGATTGTTCTTTTTCTGCAGGCGCGAAATGGTTGCTTCTCTGTTTTTCTTTCCTTCTATGTTTTCCTTTTTCCCCTTTGAGATTGTGTTTGGGAAGGAAAAAAAAACCTTTTGGTCTCTGCTTTCGAATTCCCCTGCTGTGGACGAAGACTACGATGGTAAGGGTCCTGGAACCGGGGGTTGGCTGGACCCAAGCTTTCTCGGGTTCTTAGCTTTGTTTTTGCTCTGGTTTTGCCTCTGGCTCTGCTCTGGTTTTACTCTGTTTTTTCTGGTTTTTTTCGTGTCTCCTGTGTTCCCTTCGTGTTCTAGGTTCTGAAGACGAGGGCGAAGCTGGGTACGCTGGCTTTTTCTCCGGTTTCTTCTCCCAGTTTTTTCCTTCTCCTTTTCAGTCCAATTCCCCCAGTTTTGCCCCCCAGTTTTTCTTCCCCCTGCCGTTCATGGCTTTCTTTTTTTCTTGTCTCCTCCTCTGTCCTTCTGTTTTTTTTTTCCAACCTCTTTTCTTCGTTGTTCCTCTGTTTTATAGAGTCCGATCGGTGGTAACGGACGGCATACAGAGGGACGAAAACATTAAAGCGTCCATAATTGAGGTGAGCGGCTTATTACTGCTGGAAACGGTCTTTGGTTAAAGAAGAAGAAGAAGATGAACAGCGTTCTTTCAACCGACGCCGTTTGGAGATAAACAGTGGCCATTTTCACTTTGACCCGTGAAGTTTTGAACATTTTATAATTAAGCCCCTGGTTTAGACAGTAATTTTCCCTGCATTTCGGCGCCTTTTACAAGTTAGTCTTTGGACTTTAATCTGCTGCAATCGTGTCCCCAATTAACCCCAAACTTTGCTATTTCTTCAATTAGGTCCCTGATTTCATCAATTTAATTAAATCCAAAGTCCAATTAAGTCTAAAACTTATCAAATCTCCAATTAAACCCTTAATTGGATTAATTAAATTAATTCCAAGCTCAATTAAGTCTCAAAACTTATCAATTCTCCAATTAAACCCTTAATTGGATTAATTAAATTAATTCCAAGCTTAATTAAGTCTCAAAACTTATTAATTCTCCAATTAAACCCTTGATTAGATTAATTAGATTAATTTCAAAGTTTAATTCAACCCCAAAACTTCCAATCATGTTGCCCTTAACCCAAATTTTAATTCATTCTTCATTTATTTCATTTTACCTTTTTTTTCCATCATTATCATCATTTTTTTTTATCCTTTTCAGTAAATAATTAAAACAAAATGGTCAAAAATTGGGTTATGACAACAGTTAAGGTAAATAACAAGAGTTACATAATAACATTAAGATAAATAGAGTTAGTATGTTATCTATATATGTAAACCATTTAATTAGCATGCAATGGATGTAATGTAAGAATGTTTCAAAATACTGAAACAGTTAAGTTATTTAGTTTTCTAAATTTATTAATCATTTTCTTAGAATTAGTCTTTCTATAAATCATAATTACTTAATTATACTTGAATACATTGCTATCAAAACCACTTGAACACTCCTTTTAACAAGAACTAATTTCTTAAAATGGATTTCATCAACTCTTAACATACAAATATTAATCAATGCTATCAAATCAATAAAATGTTTTAAAGTTGTTTCCTACCTATAAATTGGACTTGCATAATATTATTTTATTTGTATCCATCAATTTTTTGTCCAAGTACAATAATATATTTGTGTAAAAAACAAGGGAAGTTTTGGCAAAAATATCTACTCAACACTATTTGTTTTTATCGGTATAGTGATCATTACACCAAGGTTTGCAATTCGTACTTATGAAGAAATTCTAGAGCTTTCTCAAAGAGTGTTGCCACATAATGGTGACAAAATGATGTGCAATAGAAATCTTTAATAGTTTATACAACAACAATACTCCATCAGAAAATTGTTGCCAAAAGCATATAACAATTAGGAAAGCTTGCCATGATGATTTCATAAAACTATTCGTTTCAAAAGTGCCCAAGGAAAAAGTAGCTTTTGTTGTAGCTAAGGGTGACCAAATTTGAAACCATTGTATTGCTATTGTAACTTTGGCAACTATTGCTTCAACCCTTTGTATTCTACCTTAAATTTTACTAGTATAAATTGTATGTAATAATAAATATCTTTATGATACACGATAACATTTAAGTTTTTGAATAACCATTTTGTTACTTCTTGTTTTACTATATTTCATTTTCGCATAAAACAAACCACTATTGAAAATTCTAAAATTTGATATAAATGTTTATGTATACAAATCTAAAGCAATGAAACTAAAAGAATTCAGAACTAACTGAGAAACCCCATGATCCCTTAAATTTCTTTTATACACTTTAAGAACCAAACATACTAATATAATCAAAATCATCAAGCTTCGTATACAATAATTTATATTTAAAAACAAACATGTTAATTGGATAAATATTCATTTTTTTAAATAAATAACTCAAAACATTCCTTTAGAAATTTTTACAAACTAATATAACATAGTAGAATAAAAAATATGCGAAGAAAACAAGTTTTATGATCTTTTGTTTTTACCCATGTAATAACAGAGATGTCATATTATTTCTTTTATTTAGAAAAAAAAACTATATAAATATCCTAAAATTATGTCACAACCCCAATTTTTCTATTAGTTTATCCGTTAATCTCCCCCCTATAAAGGGTAGATGGAGCAAATTTTTTTTTTCTCGCCGAAATTTCTAACGAAATTTCGGCAGAGTCTCCTCTATATCGGGAGATCCCAAGTTATCGACAATGTACCCCGCACACATTTAGAATCACATCTCATCCACAATCACATCCATGTTTAGTACAATCAACCGCATAATTCATTCCAGATTATGCTCGGGACCATATTCATTCCCAAACTCCATCTTACATCACACGCATAAGTTCATAATTAAAATAGCCAAATTCGAGCACGAAGATTGCATATATATATATATATATATATATATATATATATATATATATATATATATAACACAACACAGTTTAATATTCTAACATAGTCTAGTACATTCTAATATCCCAAGCATAGGTTGATACATTTAATATTTCAGAAACAAAATATTACGAATATAATATTCTATATAGGTTACATGTTTACCGCATGACAAAATTACACCACAAATCCCTAACTTCTTAACTTATACAAAAAGGGATCAAAGAACTTAAAATCTATTCCTGACGTGAATGGGAGGGACCTGCAAAAATATAAATTTTCCATATAATTAAAAATAAATGATTAAAATACAAGCAATTTACGGAAGAAAAATTAAACAGCATATCTATCTACTTAAATCATAAACCCCTTTTAATGGTTATATAAGAATTCTCTTTCTTTTTTTTTGTTTCTGTTGACTACTTCTCCCCCCCCTCCACATCAGAAAGACTATTGCCAACACCATTGACCTCCATTAGTGTCTTTAGTTGCCCGTCCTGGAACAACTAATCAGTTTCATGAAAATGCCGACACGAACGTAACCGTTTGTGTCATTAACAAATTTTTTTTAAAACTAAAATAGTTAATCATTGTTCCATATTACCTTGGGAGGTTCTCAGGTATGCCGATGTCAAAAATTCTTGACATCATTAGCTTTTACCTCGGAAAGCTAATCAAGTCTATAAATTTTTCCGATATCGACGTCACCCGCCGATATCATTAACTATTCTGAAACCGAATAGTTAATCAACTTTATAAATTTTGCCGATATCAACGTCACCCGCCGATATCATTAACTATTCTGAAACCGAATAGTTAATCAAGTTTATATTTCTCCTTTCACGTACCGGTAATGCCGATGTTATCCAGCTTGGTTAACATCATCAGCCTCCCATATCAGGGACAAACAAATCAAATTCGAGAAACAGTCATTACCAAAATTCGTTGTTACTCCAAAAGAACCCATAAATTAAATCTAGTCCTCCGTTTCATTTTATTTTATTTTTCGTCATTTAACCTTTCCTTCCTCATCAATAAGCACCAAATTTTTATAGTTCAAAAGTTAGTTAAAATAATTATTAACTAGAGGAGATATAGGTACCAAGTACCTACCCGCTGTAGACGCTCGACTTGCGTTCCCACGTGGTTGCTCGTACTCCTCCCGCGGTTCCTCCTGAAACCACAAACACCCATCATTATTCCATATTAGTCCACATATCACACGCAACAGCAACAATGGAAATAATATTCATTTCTCTTTTACCAAATCTTTTCTTTCTCACTTACATTCCTCATTATTATCCTCTAACTTTTCAGCTCATTTGTAGTCCAAGTGGACATCATAAATTCAATTTTGATTACCGTTTATTCTTTTTGAAGATCAAGACACACTTTGTGAAGGGCAAGAAAACAAATTCTACCCTTAATATGGCTAAATTTCACCGTTTTATCAACTTGGCCGAATGCGCCAACAGGGGTGGCAGCTTGACCTCTTCTCGGTTTTTATTTGTATCCGGAGTTCTAGGACTCCAAATTAGACGGGGTCAGATTCGTTGGAAAGCTAACACTTCCGGCTACAACTTCTATGAGGGGACCCTCCCTGAATTCTATAGTTTTCAGGTCCAAAAGCCCCCCAGGAAACAGGCGCGAAACCGCCCTGTTTTGCTAATGGAGAAAGTATCTCCATTTCATCTTAAATCCCTGCTTCTTCATCAGTCACAGCCATTCCTTCCCTTTATACATGGCATTCTCGTCTAATTTTATGTCCTCTTAAGGTCACTTGTACCAAATTAATTAATTAAGCACATCATACATTCTCATTCCCCCTCTGCAGTATCCAGCAGAGAACGTGCCCACGGGAACCAAGAGTTCCCTTCCTCTCTTTTATGCACTCATTTCTTCTTCTTCTTTAAGGCACTTAGATTATTCTAATCCATTAAACCTCACTCATTTCTGCATTTTCCCCACATTTTATGTTAAAGAACCCTAATTCCCAATTCAAGAAAAGCATAAACTTCTAATCAAATTGAAGTTGATTTCATAGAAATTGGAATTAGAACTCCTTACTTGGATGGAAATCTAAACTTTACTTCATAAATTTTTAGAAGAATCTTAGCCTTCTTCTCCTTGTATATAGTCAGCCACTCTTCCCCCTCTTTTCTTCACCAACTCTTCACTTTTCTTTTTGTTAATTCTTCCACCCGATTGTGTTCTTCCACTTAATAATTCCAAGGCTTATTTGGGTTTACTAATTTTAAGTGTTTACTCCTAGTTTTGATGAAGGAAAAATATGAAATTCTCCTCCCCTCCTTATTCTTATTATCAACGTGGCCATGGATGAGAGAAGGGATGGGTATTTATAGTCCCATCTCTTGTTAATTCCATTTTGGCCCCATCTTTCACCTTTTTTTTTATAACAACATTTTGAATTATTATAAACCCCCCCTTCTTTGTACATTTTATTCTCGGGCTTCACAAATTATCTCATTTGTTTAATTCTTTTTGATGAAGGTGATATAATTATTGATTGTAGATTATTAATTATTGCTTGGATAAGTTTTATAAGTATTTGGGTTAGAATGTAATCAAACAAATTATTAATTAATAATCATACTTATGCTCATATCATGAATATATTTAGAAAGCGATTGAGTGGATAAAAAAAATATTACAACGAAACTTAAAGGGCTTGAGCTTTGATTCGAACTCAAGACACAATAACATTGTGGATTGTAATAAAAGAAATTTCTCAAGTTTTATTTTCATTTTATTCCTATTAAATTGGTGTTTTAGGATCGCACTTGATGGTTTATTTTAGTTAGGTTTATATAGGGTTCTTGCGGTGTTAAGGAAAAAATCTGACACTCCATTGATGCTTGATATCATAACACAATTTTAAAGTAAAAATTAAGTTTGAAAGTCAATTGAGCAAATATTAGAAGAATTAATTAAGTTTGAGGACATAATTAAACTTCTAATGGGTTTTGTGGATTTAATCAAGGATTCAATTGAAGAGAAATCAAGTTTAGAGGTTAATTCAGATCAATTCGCAAAGATTGGAAGATTAGGAACACATTTGAAGCTTTGAAAGACTAATTTGGTGTAATCAAGGGCTTAATTAATAGAAATTTAAATTATGAAGTTCAATTAAAGATCACATTGAAGAAATATAAAACAATGACAACTTTGTAAAAATGGCTGAAATTTAAGGGTTCAATTGAAGAAAGCTAAGGGTGAAATTGCAAGGAATCTAAAAAACTAAGGCTGATTGGGACTCCATTGCAAAGTTTCAAAGATTCAAGGACCAAATAAAAAAGGACTATAATTTCACTATTCATTATCTTACGAAGAAACTTAAAGTTTTTAAGCTTTGATTGGAGCTTAAGACATAATATTATTGTGGATTGTAATAATGCTTTGTTTTTTTTTTTTTGCTTAAGTTTTATTTTCATTTTATTCCTTTTAAACTGGGTTGTTTTAGGATCAAACTTGATGGGTATTTTTATTTTTATTTTTATAGGGTTTTTTCGGTGTCGTGGAAAAAAATATGAGTTGATGCTTGATTTGGAAAAATAAAATTTGATTTTTTTGATAAATGATGAACTAAATTGATTTTTTTTTAAAACTGAAACAAATGTTCATACCATTATTTTGACAAATCATGAACTAAATTGAATGAAAAAGATAATGGGGACATCGGATCTGAAACACGTCACACATGTGTATGATCATTGATGATGGAGGACAACTCAAACATTGTTCATTGTTTTAGAGATTGGGCTCTAACTTATGTTTTTGGGTTCAAATTATTTGGACTTTTAGTTGAGTTTTTTTATTAGATTTGATATTATTTTATTTTGAGCTTCAATTTAGTTTTAGTCCTTTGTCCAAATAGTTGGTTGTTGTAGGTTTTTTTTTTTTTTTTTTTTTTAAATGTAGTTAGATTATGATGATTTGATAAAAAGTTATAGACTTTTTATTTTTCAACCTCCAATCTTTCTCTATTCTTTAGCTCCTTTACTAATTCATGGCTTTTTATTTCTCATTTCTTACTTCTCTTATATCTCTCTTTTATCCTGCATCAACTTTGGTGTCAAAACTAAGGTTTCTAATTGTTCTCGTAATTAAATGATCAATGGCTTGTTCAAATTCTTAACATTCAATCTAGTTCATAAATCCTAAATTAATGGGAGGTCTCACCAACATGTGATTTAAAAAAACAGTGCCTTTTTCCTTATATATATATATATATATATAAATATTACTCTCATCCAAACATACCCTCAAATCGATTTTCCGCCTAAAAAAAACAATAGCTACTATTCATTATCTTTACCAATAAACCAACCACCACTCTAGAGACAACCACATCACTAGTGACCCAATCACCAACTCACTCACATCAGCCATCAACTGTCATCCCAACCACCAAATAGTACTTAACTAGTGCCGAACCACCACAAACCCAACAACCATATCACTTCATGACCAAAACAACCACTCAATATCTAACCACCAAACCAACAACTCAACCACACTAGCTCTCCCCCATCATAAAAAACATCACGTCACACCTTGTAGCCCTAGAACACCCTATCTAGACAAGCTCAACAGAACACAATGGATCAGATCAAGTTAGTCCAACATGATCACACCAGTAAAGCCAACAGAACCAGTAACCTTAGCCACTAGTTCTTTTATGGAATGGTCAATAGGTTACCTTGGATGAGAGGCATTTACAGTCTGAAGGCTTAACAATGGAATACATGTACGAACAACATCATTAGTATCAGCTAATAAACATATGTGCTAAATAATAATGCATATGCAGAATTCAGTTAGTTGTTAATTTCAAAATTAGTTAGGGAGCTATATAGTTAGTTGGAATTGTTAGTTAGTTACTTACATGGATAATTAAAATTGCTATATATAACAGATGTATTAGAAATATAGGAGGAAGAAATTACATTCGATGCATAATTGCATTTTTTTTCTTTCTTTTTAATGTTTCTCAATCTTTATCCCTTTTCATCTCATTCTCTCTTATTTCTATTATTCTTTTTATCCTTCTTAAAGTTTTTTTGTTTTATTAATGGAAACCTTAACAACTTGTATCATAGCTGATCCAAAGCCATTAACAATTCTTGTGTTGTTTAAAACTTAAGAAAATGATGGAGAACACTATGACTCATATGAAGGAGCACTATAGGAAACTTGATGAACAAATGCAAGAAGTTCATAAAGAGCTTTAAAAATCAATGGCAAAAAATAAGGAAAATGGATGGAACAAGATAAAAGGACTGATTAAAAAAATTTAAAGATTGAAGCATTGACAAACCAAATCCAATCTTTCTTAGCTAATCAAATGGCAGAGATAGAAGTTGGAGGTAATTTTAGGGGGAAACTTAACTAATCTAGCAACACAAAGATAAGTTGGAGTTAATTGCACCCAAGAAGGAATATTACCCGGATTCGAAAGCCATAGTCATAGAGATAACATGGGAAGTCAAGATATATAATCATAATAGTCGATATAATCCAACATTGCCTAGAGTTGATCGACCGACTTTATAGGAAGATAATCTTAAGGGTTAGGTAAGGAAGTGTAAGAAGGTTTATAAGATAAACTTCATTGTTATACATTAATTGGTGGAGTTGGCTTCACTATATCTTGATACTGAAATATATGTGTGTGAAAACAAGTACTTAGTTAATTAGAAGGAGTTCCTAAGGGCATTTGCAAAAGAGTTGGTAATAAAGAGGATATTGTGAAAGTAATTAATAAACTTGTGTAAGATAGAGGCAAGAAAGAATATGTTGAGAGGTTTGACGAACTTAAGTCCCTAATGAATGCCTTAAACCCTTCATTGCCTGAATTCTATTATGTTTCTAATTTTATCAGTGGATTTAGAGAAGATATCAAGCCAATGCTCAAAATACATAGGCCAATAACATTAATACAAATATTTGAACAAGTCAAGTGGTAGGAGGAATCAAATAATGCTATAGCTAAGAAAACCTTATATCATAGATCAACAACTAGGTCAACCACCACCAAAGACTTTTAACCATTCTAAAAAAGAACTGCCTCATAACCCAAGACAAAACTCTAAAATTTTATATGAATAGAGGAGGTTGGAGCAATGTTGGAGAAGCATGAAAGAAATACATGAGATAGATAAAGTGAAAGAGGTTAGGAAGGAATTCCTTAATGTGGAAGAGGATAAAGTGATGATTATGGAAGAGTTAAGTTTAATCCAATAGCTATTTTTGACAAGATGGTTATGAAAAATGGTAACTGAGCAGTTACAATGGGGTTGATCAACTGATGTGATTTTTACAAGGCGGATTCCATATGGGAAAATTTAGAAGAGTTAGTCTTCCAATTTCTAAATTTCACTATTGATTATTGAGGATAATCTTAAAAAGGAAAGGTATTGTTACACATAGATGAATCAACATGGCATGATCAATAAGTTAGTTTAGATGAGAGACATTTATGTTAGCTAACTTAAAGGTTTAATAGTGGAATACAAGTAACAACATTAGCATTAATATTAGCTAATAAAACCATGTGCTAAATAATAATGCATATGTTGGATTCAATTAATTGATAGTTACAAAATTAATTAGTTCCTTTCTCCTGTTTCCTCCCACTCATAACAACCCACCAATCCTGCTCTTACGTCACCACATGCATGTTCCTCTAATAATCATGCTGCAGGTATAAGTTCAACCCCTTCTGAATTGAAACGTGACAAGCCTTATGTTGTTGGTTCTTCCAAGTCTCCTGCTGTTGATTCTTCAATGTCTAACAGTGATGCCTTTACTACAAGCTCTACCTCCCAGTCTGGTTATATTGCTGGATTAAATTTGGTTGTTAACCTCTCCTTTTATCTGTTGCAGCATCATTAGAGCTCTCCCTACCTCATTATCTATGGTTTGTTGACATCATATAGTTCTTCATCCTCGACTGCCAAAGACAGCTAATCTGACAACTTCTTCATCCTCCTTTGATAGTCATAAATATCAGGTAGTCTTTAATCCTGCCCATGAACCACTTATTATTTCTAATGCTGACAGGTATGAGGATTGACGAGATGCTATAAAGGTTGAAATTCAGGTGTTGTGTTCTAACAGTACTTGGTTTGTGGTTTCTTTTCATCATTCAATGAATGTGTTGGTTGCCATTGGGTGTACAAGATCAAGCGTTGTGTTGATGGTAGCATTAAATGCTATGAGGCTCAGTTGGTTGCAAAAGGTTTTAGTTAGCAGGAAGGTATTGATTACTTTGAGTCGAGTTGTTAAGCAAGCCACTGTTCATTTAATTTTCACAGGTGTAGTGTTGCGTGGTTGGAAAATTAATCAACTTGACATTCATAATGTCTTTCTCAACAAGACACTTAATAAAGAGGTATACATACAACAACCTCCAGGTTTTGTTGATTCTAATCACTCTTTTTATGTGTGATGGTTGCATAAATCCTTGTATGGCTTGAAATAAGCTCCTCGGGCATGGTACACTCGGCTTAATGGTTATCTTTTCTCTATTGGCTTTCATGCTTCTAAGGTTGACACATCATTATTCATTTTGTTTGTGGGTGGTGATATTTTTTATCTTCTAGTTTACGTTGATGATATTGGTTAACTAGAAGCAATTAAGTCTTGCTTCACTGATTGATTCAGTTGCTGCGCTCAAATTTTAAGCTTCGGGATTTAGGAGTTGTTTATTGTTTTTTGGGCATTAAGGTTCATCCTACTACTACTATGGGTATCATGCTACGATAAGATAAGTATATTCTTGGCATCTTCCATGAGCATGCATATCTTCTTACAGGCCTATTGATACACCTATTTCTACATCAAAGGTTGCTAAAGTGTCTGATTGCTTGTTTTCTGACCCTGTATAATTTTGAAAAATTATTGGTGCTCTTCAATATCTTACTTTTACGAGACCAAATATTTTTTTATTGTTAATAAAGTCTGTCAGTATATGCATGCTCCTACAGATGCACATTGAGCTGTCGTTAAACGCATTATACATTATCTTAAGGGTATAGTTTTCTTTGGTCTTCATATCACATGTAGCTCTTCCTTTTCCTTGCATGGTTTTACAGATGCTGATTGGGCTCATAGTGTTGATGATCATAAATCTACATGTGAATATCTTGTTTTTTTAGACACACACTGATATCTTGAAAGTTGGGGAAACAACACAACATGGCTCATTCTTCTATCAAGGATGGGTATAAAGCCTTAGTCAATGGCACTTCTGAGGTCATATGGCATCAATATTTATTGTCAGATCTGTAGATCACTCCTTTTTCTATGCCTATATATGATTTGGTTTGATAATATGGGTGCTACTTATTTGTCTACCAAACGTATCTTACATGCTCATACTAAGCATGTTGATGTTGATTATCATTTTGTACATGAGAGAGTTGCTACAAAGACCATTCAAATTATCTTTATTTCTTCCAAGGATCAACTTGCAGACGTTCTCCCAAAACCTCTCTTCACCTTTTCTTTTATTGTTTTTAGGTTAAAGTTTCAGGTTGAACCCCCACCCTCAGCTTGAAGGGGCGTATTATAGTATATTATGTATTATAGACTTGTATATATTTAGGAAAGGTTTATTATTCTTGTGTTGTAATCTTTAAATGAACTATTCTACATCACCCTACATATATAAATAGGATAGGTTGCCTAACTAATAAGTTAAACCTCCTATTATTCTCAACTGTTTTCGTGTTTGGAACTATGTTTAGGTGCATTTCAAAAGTATGTTAGGCTTGAAAAAAATATCAAAGTCATATTTTTTTTTAATATTTTATAATGATTTTGATGTACTAATGTCAAAAATAAAAAAAATAAAAAAATCATCTTAATGCTTTTTCAAGCAAAAAGTACTTTTGAAAAACATTCAGCAATATAATACCAAACACTCGCAGTCTACATCTACATTACTAAATTCACTAGCTTTTCAATTCATGTATTTAGATTTATAATACCAAACACTCGCAGGCTATTTTGTCTTGTACTACTGCTGAAGTCGTCAATCTAGCTTCTCTTGTTAAGGACGTGTTTCCGTAGAGAGATGAAACAAAAGAGAACAAGAAGGAAGAAAAATAAAGCGCACATGACACCAGAATTTACATGTTTCGGCAATTTATCCTATGTACGTAGAGTTGTAGAGATTTCACTATTACCTTGAGATTGCTGCAATAATAATTTTGTCAAGCAACACACACCACCACCCCTAATAGTGAGAATATAAATATTTAGCACTTGAGGGTCTAGGCTGTGGTCAATCGTGTGACTTGTTCCGCCCCCGTCCCGGTTCGACCCTCGCGTGCACGCCGTCACCCCCGCGGTGCCTAACCCGCCCCGGGCTTGCGGGATGTCCAGTGGGCCGTGGGGAATAGTCGTGGTGCGCGCAAGCGGCTTCGGACACCCCACGTGAATCAAAAAAAAAAAAAAAAAAAAAAAAAAAGAGAATATAAATATTTATAAAAATTTATTTTAATTATACATATTATAGGTGAATGAGAAATTAATCCAGAAAAACTTTTGGTTTTTCTTTTAAAGAACTCTTGATTTTTCTATATTTAATTCTTGATTTATGGTGGCTAATTAAATGTTGATAATAGTGAGAATTAATTCTTCAACCTTTAGGTTCCAAAACTCACTATAAAAGAGGGGTGAAGGAAGAGCTTTTAACTTGAACTTTTTAGATTTTACGCACTCCTCATCTCATTTTTAGTGTTTTTCTTCTTCTTTTTATGCTTTAATTTTCCTCTAAAATCTAGAGTTTAGGTTCATCTTGTTGAGAAATATTTGAGTTACATAATCTTTGGTTCAAAGATCTTTTCTAGAAGCAGATCTAAACCAAGGTGATGTTGTTGGAATTGTCGCACGTGTGCGGCATCGCGACAATCGCCCACCACCCTCATCATCAGGTGTGGTATGCCTATCTTGGCAAATATGGGAAGACAAGGAATTCTTGTCTTTTATCGGTGAAAAAAAATGAAATGGGAGTCGCCACCTAGTTTTTGGTTACTAAGAACCCTAACTGGTTTTAGAGATCAAGCACGGAGACTAAGGGAAGGTATTAGCACCCCAAATACGCCATACCTAAAGTAAGCTGCATTGTTTTATCGTCTGATAAAAATCTAAGGTCTTGTCATGTTGGTCCGTCTATGGTTCAAGAAAAGCCCTTCTCAGCAAGGAGGTTCTTATATATCTTATGGGGTAAAACCTAACTGTTCGAATGTCTATAAAAGAACTATATTTTTAATATTGGGAATATGTTTTACGTATAAATTCGTAATCCCTAATATTAAGAAAACAAAATAATTTTTTTAGAATTTTTGAAATATTGGCCAAGTTCTCGTGACTTTAATAAACTGGTTATTAAAGCCAAAATGCATGCTAATATTTTTTTTGAAGTTTTCTTTGTTGTATAAAAATACAAAATGATTTTTTAGCTTTGAGAGACTTGGCCGTATGCATGAAAGCAAAAATATGTTTTTTGTGAAAACCGGGTATTTTAATACCGGATTTAAATCTTTACGAGATAAAAATACAGATCGATATTAATCAAAATGGCGTAGAAAAATATGCGAGGAAATCGCAATTTCTTCAAAAATATATCATTATTATTATTATTATTATTATTATTATTATTATTATTATTATTTTAAAATGGAACTGGACCGGACCCGACCCGACCCAAATTATGTGAGCTGGGCCTGTATTGGCCCAGCTACAAGGCTGGACTCAGCCCAGTCGCGTGGGTCAATGGGCGATGTTCCAGCCCAAAACGAACAAAAGGTGTGCACAGTAACCAGCCAAATATAATTAGTGTGCACAGTAACTAGCTAATTAATCTTCATTTGCTGCAGAACTTGAATTATTCACGTTCTGCATGCAAATGAAGATGAACAAATAAAAAACGGAAGGGGAGGGGAGAAAAGTTACCACGGAGCGGGAAAGCACGGTTGTGGTCGTCGGCGGTGGTGGAAGGTGGCGGGGCAGCGCACTGGGAGGAGAAATGATGATGATTCCAAGCGGTGGCACGACTGTCTTTCTTCTTCTCCTCTATGCAGAGCCCGCGGTATCCGCTTTTTTTCTTCCCCTCGTTTGTTTTCGCTCTTTTTATGCTGTCACTCAAGCAAATCTTCCTTTTCCCGTTTCAATTCTCATTCACTCATCTCTCTATTCTCCTTCTCTTTTCTTTTCTTATTCTTCCCTCTCTGTTATGTCCCCTCTATTCTATTCCCCTTCTCTGTTTTTTCTTTCTTTCTTTCGGCTCTTTCACTCTCCTGTCTCTCTCTTTTGGTTTCTCTCTTTTCCTCTTCTTCCCCTGCCCCTCTCTCTTCTTCCTCTCTGTATTTATAGCCAAGCGGAGAGAGAGTCCCCCCGCCTTGTTCCATCAAGACGCAGGAGGGAAACGAGGCTACCTTACCCCTGCAGGGTAAGGTGGCCGGTTGTCTGCAGGGCATGGGTCGTATTAATGGTGGCAGGGTAAAGGGGATGGCTATGTCCGGGTTTTGTGGGCAAGTGGGGTGGAGAGAGAGAGTGGGAAAAAAATTTCAAAAATCTTCTTCTCCCCTGCCTCTGCATGCGCAGGGAAGAAGGGGAACAATGCCGTTCAAAACGGCCTTTGTTTCGATGTTTTTTTTTTTCAAGAAAAGGAAATGTAATTGGGAAGAACCCAAAAATGGGTTATGACAGGAATCTTGAGAGAATCATTGCAAACATCCTAGTTGTACAAATAAGGAACAATAATGCAATACCCTGTAATTTAATACAATCATCAGAAACTTTAAGACTTAACTTAAGAAAAAAGGTATTTTTTTTTAGAATATAACAT
Organism: Populus x sibirica; assembly: GCA_019202695.1. Classification (NCBI taxonomy): domain Eukaryota; kingdom Viridiplantae; phylum Streptophyta; class Magnoliopsida; order Malpighiales; family Salicaceae; genus Populus; species Populus x sibirica. The sequence continues at coordinate 538,974 of JAGMVL010002080.1, forward strand.
CAGGATAGTTTCTATTCACCATTTAATAATTCTATCAATGGATACAATAATACACAATTTATCTTTACACATTAATAAGGTTTCCATGCATACATGCATACATACATACATACATGTATATGTATATATAAATTATTCTAGAAGTATTCATTTAAAATACAAGAGTCCCTCCCCAATGGAAGGTTAGATTGCCCAATGACACTTAAGAGGTATTGAGGCTTTTAATGGAAAAAATATTTGAAACACACACAGAACCATAAAAATCATAATAGGCATTTACATCAATGTAATTGCTAAGGATTACTAACAATACAAACAAAAACCCATTTCTTTAAATTTTTTTGTGAACTTCTCAAACTTGTATCAATTCTCAAACTTGGTATATTCTCCTTAACTAAAGTTGAATTATCTTTTCATCATTATACACATCAATCTATCATAGTCACCTTGTAGTGAGTTATACATTTACAATCTAGCTTAGCTCCGCTCAATATGATGCATTTGTTTCATCTTATTAATTTATCGGATTCATTTTAATGTTTTCATATTGTGTTCCCCTACACCTCATATTCATTTTGCATCTCGTTTCACCTCACGAGCACATTTAATTTATTATAATATCTATCATGTGATTTCTCTCTCTCTCTCTCTCTCTCTCTCTCCCTCTCTCATTCTCTATATCAATTCTAATCCCAACATCTATTATACCCATTATGGCTCATCCATATAAATCGTCAAACTAGTTATGTTTCCGGTCTAATTTTGGCTTATAAATATATTCAACTTACATATTTCTTGTGCCAATTCTGGCACATTCCAATGTTTCTTTTAGATTTTCAGTAAAATCTCCCCTTATCATGGAACCTACCATCATTTTCACAATATTCATATCAGTTTCATCTTTAAATAATATGAATACCATACATACATCAATTAATCAATCTATTTAATTCAACAACCTAATCTCATTTAGCCACCATCATTAAGGCCAAATTACATTATCCATCACTCATATGGCTGACTAATTATACAATTCTTCATTTACTTTCTCACATCATTCTAAATAGTAACCAACTTACTTGTTGTTGAATACCGCGTGTCTAGAATACAAAAATTTTAACCCTAGCAATTCATTTCCTTTAGATTTTAAATATTATAACAAATTGTTTATGTGCGTCTTCAATGTTTGATCCAAGCCCTCTATGATCTTGTACATTACGTAGAACAATTGGTAGTTATTATCGTACGTCGTTTCATCACTGCTATTAGCATTTTATTACACTGTTATAATTACCACTAAATTTTTATCATGTCATCAACAACACAAAACCTCAATACAACATATTTGCATTATTAGTCATAATTTCTTTGACATCCTCCATGTGCATAGTACACGATCGTTAAATTGTATCAATTACAATTCATCAAATAATTTAAAATACATCACATCTATACCATTGAATTCCTCAATTGTACAACACCTACTATGATCAATGAACTTCTATTCTTACTTTCCAAATGATACGGTCTTTGTCTCTATCATTCACAAGGATTAAATCTTAATCAATTTAATTTTTTATTTCTTCAATAATTCATAACATAAACACAATTTACTACTTTTGTTTAAGAGTTAGGTTTCATCCAACATTCCATTTATAGTTCGACAAATCAGTCATCCCGATAATATTAACACCACACACGTCAATTTAACTTAAATTACATATCCCGGTCATTAGAAAAAGTGTGTTACTAGCCCATTATCGGGTAACTAGTTCCTCTGCCCATTACCGGTAATTGAGTCCACCGCCCAATATCGGGCACTAGGTCCACTGTCCATTACCGGGCACTAGCCCTATTATCGGGTAACTAGTTTCACAACCCATTATCGAGCACTAGTCCTATTCTTTGGGTAACTGGTTCCATTACCCTTTACCGGACACTAGTCTCATTACCGGTTAACTAGTTCATCTGTTCATTACCGGGCACTAGTCCCATTACCAGGTAACTAGTTATGTAACGGTTTCAATCACCTACATGTGTTACTGTTACTGAGGTCGATTAATAAAATCATAAACAAGTATTTCAACACTTCTTTAATTTCACCATTGCAGTCGATTTATATTATATCCAATTTCTTGCCTTATAGGCACAAGTTCTCATGTTCAATAGATAATTCACATCACATATAGATATAATCCAACTAACATTATAAAAATAGTTTAATAGTTTACAAGCTAGGTAAGGGAGATGACCTTTACCTTAAGCTTCTACAATAGAAGCTCTTTAGAAGTTGGGTCCCCTTTCGAATGCTTCTCTTACATTCCTATATAACATCCTGAATCAATATTCAAATCTTTTCAATTTATTCATAATATTCATAAATTCATAAAATCAAATATTTCCGTAAACAATTTTCATGGATGTATTTTATTTTCTCGCTTGTCATTTACATTAGAATTTATTTACACTAACATTAAATGTCCAATTACCTCAATACTTCATCGATGGTTTTCAATGTCCAAAAGACATGACTTTTCATTACCGAATTTTTTTTTGATGTCCAGAGACATGAATTCTCGTCATCGATTTTCTAATGTCCCAAGACATTTAATTATCTATCACCAAACAATGTAATTTTAACAAATTTGTAAACACTTTAATTGGATTATGCTATTGTACTAAGACAATGAACTTATTGAACAATTTTATAAATTTATTAATCTTTTTTCTTAATTATAATTAGTCTTTTTATACACTACCAGAAAATCAATAAATACAAATGAAAATACCGAGGGAATATTTTCGTTGGTAAATTGCCAACGGATTTTATTGACGGAAATATTCCTTCAGTATTTACCGACGAAATTACAGTGGGATAAAAATAATTAAAACAAAGCAAAAAAAATGATGACGTGCCATTTTTACCAACGGAATTACCGACAGAATGATTAAACTCCCGTCGGTAAAATCGTTGGTAAACTGTAAACACTATTCATCATGTTAATTACAAAGGTAATCACCGATGTTCCGTCGGTATTTTACAGAGAGCTCTAGAACTATTATAGAGTGCTGATTAATATTAATTTAATTATTTTATAGTTTTGTAAAATATATATTTTTTAAAATATTTTTAAATAATTACCGACGGAATTACATACGGTTTGTTTTCGAGGGAATTACCGACGGAATAAAATATTTTTTTCTCGCATTTTCCGTCAATAAATCCATCGGTAATAATATTTTTTTATTATCGACGGACAAAAAATTACCGATTGAAGATTCACCGACGGAGACTTTCCGTCGATGATTTCTTTACCAACAGAATGGTAGTGCAAATACCGACGGAAAATTTCGTCGGTAAATCTAAAGATTGTAGTAGTGATAATGTAACTAATAATTACTTAATTATGCTTGAATACTTTGCTATAAAAACCGCTTGAATACTTTGCTATCAAAACCATGTGAACACACCTTTTTAACAAGAACTAACTTCCTGAAACGGATTTCCTCAACACTATTTTTTTGTATCGGTATTCTTATCATTACACTGGGGTTTGCAATTTGTACTTATGAAGAAAATCCAGAGCTTTCTCAACATTTGGAACAATGCCATGCAAAGGTGACAAAACGTTGTGCAATTGAAATCTCTAATAGTATATACAATAACAATACTCTATCGAATATTGTTGTCAAAAGCATATAACAACCGGGAAAGCTTGCCATGATGATTTCATAAAACTATTCATGTCAAAATTGCCTAAAGAAAAAGTACTTTTGTTGTAGCTAAAGTTGACCAAATTTGAAACCATTGTGCTGTTATTGTACCTTTGGCACCTATTGCATCAACTCTTTTTATTCTACCTTAAATTGTACTAGTATAAATTGTATGCTATAATAAATATTTTTATTATGATAACATTTAAGTCTTTGGATAACCATTTTGTTACTTCTTTTACTATATTTCATTTTCTCATAAGACAACCTACTACTGAAAAATCTAAAATTTGATATAAATGTTTATATATACAAATCCTAAGCAATGAGACTTAAAGAATTAAAAACCAACTAAGAAACCCCATAATCCCTTAAATTTCTTTTATACAATATTGAATAATGTCCCTATCTACTATCTCTTTTTATTCTTTATTCCAATCACTATTGATGCAAATATTGAGAAACAAATCAAACCCTTTCTTTGGTTTGGTGAGGAGGCAGGTAAAAATTATGCAATGTTAAATGGAACTTTATTGTTCTTCTAAGAAAACAGGAGGGCTGGGTATAGGTTCTTGTACTAGTGAAAAACAAAGGCTTGCTTTTTTAAATGGCTTTGGAGGTTTGGGAGCTCTAATTCATGATTATGGAAGGATATTATACAATATTCATAATAAGCAATCAACTTTAAATATGTCTTCGCTCAGTTTAAATTCTAATGGTAGTGTATATTCTAATGGTAGTGTATGGTCTAGGATTGTTAATGGCTGTGTTTTGGTTAGTGTTTCCTAGAATTTTTAGTGTATCAGATGAGTAGGTTTCCTTGTTATCTAATATGGGTATGTGGGATGAATATTCATGGTTATGAAATTTCAGATGGAGAATGGCTCTTAGAGGAAGATAGATTGATTCATTTGATTCTTTATTCGATAAGTTGTCTAATATATTGTTATTGAGTGAAGTTGATGATAAACTAATTTGGAAACCCAATTGTAATTGTGTTTATTCAGGCAAATCTAGGTGTAGTATTTTATAATCTCCTAGACAACCTAATTCATGTAATTCTTTTTATGGTGTATGGAAAATGATTGGTTCCTCCAAAGATTGGAATTTCTTGCTAAATGTCTATTCTTATTGTGCTCTTGATTTGTTCATCTCTCTTAATGGTTTGGTCTGTCAAAAAACCATCTCAACCCAATAGTTTAAGCTGTTAGGTGAGGTTTGAAGATATGAGTTATATTATTCTCCAACACATCCCCTCAAGTGAAAGCCCTTTGGGCTTGAAACTTGCACAGACCCACATTACCTTATACTTAATTTTTATCAAATAAATAGGGATGATGAGATTCGAACTCGTGACCGCTTCGTCATCAAGGCTCTGATACCATGTCAAAGAATCATCTCAACCCAATAGCTTAAGCTGTTAGGTGAGGTTCCAAGATATGATTTATATTATTCTCCAACATGGTTCAATGATCAAATAATAAAAGTATTAAATCTCCCATTTAATGGTCTCCCCGTGAATGTCATATGCTAAAATTTAATGTTGATGGTTCTTTTATTGGCAAACCTGAATTGGTTGATATTAAAGGGGTTCTTCACAATCATAAAGGTTTGGTGCTTGATTTTTCCTCCACTTATATTGCAATTCGTACTTATAAAGAAAATCCAGAGCTTTCTCAACATTTGAAACAATGCCATGCAAAGGTGACAAAATGTTGTGCAATCGAAATCTCTAATAGTATATACAACAACAATACTCTATTAGAATATTATTATCAAAAGCATATAACAACCGGGAAAGCTTGCCATGATGATTTCATAAAACTATTCATGTCAAAATTGCCTAAGGAAAAAGTAATTTTTTTTTTGTATGTTTTTCTTGTAAACCATTAACACAAAATCATGCTGTGGAATAGTGTTTAAGGCTTTGCAAATAAAGTATAAGGTATTGGATTTGGATGTTACTTCCACACAAACTAATATTTTTATCGTCGTTGTTTCAATAAATTAATTCAGGTAATTTTTGCAAATTATTTCATATACATCATGCTCCGTTATGTCCATTTCATTTGTATTCGTTTTCTAATTTTTGATTATCCATTTCTTTTATTTTTTTTAGGGTAAAATATTACGTTTTTTCTTTCTGAAAAAAAATAATAGTGAACAAACCATAATCAATGATGGTGCAGAAGAATTGTATTATTATTAAACGAATCATAATCAATAATCGAATGAAAAAAATGATACAACAGTAAAATAATCAAATTAAATTCTAAACCATAAAACAAAGGAAAACTAGAACCATGAATTTTTATTCTTAACCACAGCCTTGAATGAATGAAGTGGTGACCAAATTCTGTTGAATTAATATTGCTGAGAGCTCTATCTTTCAGCCGTGAAATCCCACTTTGCAGATGCTAACAACTTTGACTTCAGATCCTGGCGAAGGCATTCAGGCATTTCTTGGCCTTTTAGCATCCCGAACCAAACTATCTTCAATTTTCGACGTTTCATTAGAAGTAATCAGAGGATACGTATGTGGAATAGGACTGTGGGAGTCTCTTCTAAGAAACTGCTTGAACCACTTGACTGATTGTTTAGGATATCGTTTCAAATCATTTTTGTAATCAACATAGTAGAGGCCGAACCTCACAGCATAACCACTTCCCCATTCGAAATTGTCCATTAAAGACCAAGCAAAAAATCCCTTAACATCAACACCATGCTCACTGCAATAAATAGATATTGAATCCCAGTTAGACGGATTTGGTAACTTAATAATATAATTGTTATTGCTATAGATTAAAAAACTTATTATCAATGATCTGTAGTTAATAAATGAAAAAAATTAACTCACTTGATGGATCTCAAAACATTCTGGAGGTGGTCTTTGCAAGATTTTTCTCTTATGGGATCATTCAGAGCTTCCTTTAGTGATGAAGCATTGTTATTTACGTCATCAACCCCTGAAAAAAAATCAGTAAAATAAAGCATTAAGAACACACCTAGTGTTAGAGAAGTACTAAGAAACTTCAATGTAGCATAATGTATGATCGTTCATTTCAACCATACCATTCTCAGTAATGTAAATTGTTGGGCTCCCGTATAGATCTTTGGTGTAATTCAAAAGCCTGCTGATGCCTTCGGGATAAATATAAAGCCATTTTACACCAGCCTGTGGACCTATTGGGATTCCATTTCTCTCTCCTGCAAAATTAAGAAATAACAAAGTAAATTAATGAATTCATAATTGATAAAACATCATCTAATTGATGTTATGTAGTTGAAAAAAAAAGAAGATGAATAATAAAGAAAAGAAATCAATCATTAGTTACCTGTCCAATTAGCACGAGCATCTGACATGAATCCAACACTCTGATAATTTGCATCGATATTTTGAGCATAATATGTTGTGTAGTAATTAATTCCAATAAAATCATACGATCCCTTCAACATCTTAGATTCCTCGGCAGTGAACTCGGGCAATCTTCCACCAACAAAATCATGCATGTTACGTGGATAGTCACCATTAGTTAAAGGATCCATGAACCAACCAAGCATGAAGTCGAGGCTTCTTTTGGTTGCATTTTGATCAGCTTCACTGTTTGAGTAAGGTTCAAACCAATGAGAAACAAGTGTTATCCCAATCTGTCCACCTTGACATGACTGATATTTTTCCTTGTATAGTTTCACTGCCGCAGCATGAGCAAGCAACAAATGATGGCTAACCGTATACACTTCAGTGGCACCAGTGTTTAAGGATCGGTGTGGATCATTTACAACGACAGAAATCCTACCGGGTGCCATCGTGCCCATGTCATAACCTTGAACACTGAACATCCATGGCTCGTTCAAAGTAATCCACTTCTTCACCCGGTCTCCAAAATTTTGGAAACAAAGGTCGACAAAGTCTCGGAAATCATTTCTGGAAATCAATGTTTTATGTGAGAAAAATTATAGGAATGTTTTAAATTTTAGAGAAGCATAGGTCCACAAAGTCTCCAGAATGACAGATTAGATTATAATATTTCGAAGCTACAACAAGTTTGGAAATTTGAAGCATAAATAACGAAAGGTCGCTACTTACACAATGTTAGGACTTAAGAAACCACCATATTTATCTTCCAAAGCTTGTGGAGTATCCCAGTGAAAGAGAGTAACGTAAGGCTGCAAACCTATATATTACAAAACATCATGTAATCAGATGGAGCGCTCAAGATAAACCTTTTGTTGTATAAGAATTTTCGCATCAATTTTTGGCAAAATATTATGATTAATTGAAGGGAAGGGAAAGGTTATAACCATTCTTAAGGAGGTCATCAATGAGATCGTTATAAAATTTGATGCCTTCTTCGTTTACTCCAGCACTTAACCTGCCATCTGCATTTTCCAAAAAAAAATCCAATGGAAAGCTATATATCAAATGGAAATTCACAACAGATGTCAAAGTCATTACTATTACTATGTTGAGAACAAATTTCAAAGAACATAAAAACTTACGTGGTAATACTCTAGACCAAGAAATGGAGAATCTGAAAGCATCCATTCCCATTTCTTTCATTCTTTGCACATCTTCCTGTAACATTTATCAATTTGTTTTAAGAACAATTACACTTATATACATCATATAGTTAACCACAACGAAAATATGATGAAGAACTCCCATACCTTATAGCGATGATAGAAATCAACAGCTACATTTCCGTTGCTATGATCATTTATTCTCTCTGCAAACATTGAAAATAATATTATTTTTAAAGTTAATAATGGTGGTTTTCTTAGGACATTAACATAGTTCTCTTCAACTTTTTAGCGAGGGAAGTACAAATTTTAATGAGAGAGATTGGTACCTGTATGTTCCACAGTGAAAGTGTCCCATATAGCTGGTCCTCTACCATGTTTGTTTGTTTCACCTTCATACTGCATATCATAATAAAATAATAACGAAAAATTAATTAACATAACTAGTATTATTTTAAATAATTACTGCACTAGAGGCAGCAAAATTTAGAGTCTGCATGTACCTGGTAAGCTGATGAGGATGTTCCGAATACAAAATCATCTGGGAAAGAATTACGGCTGAAGTCATCAATGCTTCCCAATGCAGTCTAAGTATTGAATTAAGCTGGCACTTAGATAAATAAGGCTTGGGCTTAGTGTGTGAAACAGAGGTTTGTTTGGGTACAAAAGAATGTAACGCAAGTTTGTAAATGAGGCAGAGATTCTGTGCTTTTCCTTTTCCTCGATAGGAGAGATGGTGAGTTACAGAGCTATAGAATGTATGAAGATGTAGAGATAATTTGGTGCAAGATGGCATGGATGGAACGACCATTTTATAGGGCACTTCCAGCGTGTACAAGCAGCATTTTCTTGACTTTTTTTGTTCTTTTATTAGTTTAAATTAGGATTAATTTCTTTGACTTTGACAAATTTATCTCATAATGCTTATCTTTTTCTCTATTTTTTTATTGTCTTGGTGAGAACGCACAACTTCATAATTTCTAAGAAGTTTCAAATCAGTTTCCATCAAGAAGTTTCAAATAATCAAAATAAGTTTTTGGGTTAGAGGAAAAAAATGAATCTTATGGAAGAATTTCAAATAAGATGAGTCGTTCAAGGGCATTTGAAGGTATTTTAGGACACATCCGTGTCATGCGTTCCTCGTTTGTCAATTACCACTAGCTATGGATAAAAAATTCTTATCAAAATAAGATGAGTCGTTCCTCGTTTGTCATTTTAACTGTTATCAAAGAAAAGTCTTTTTAATGAATTTTTTTTATCTTATCAGGTAAAAAATCTAATCATTCTAATGCTGATATAAAAATAAAAGGAACCATCTTTTTATTTAATATCGGGATTACATCTTACGTGTAAGTTCATAATCCCAGCTACTAACAGAAAACAAAATAGATTTTTTTGTATTTTGAATTTAATATCGAAAATACATCTTACGTATAAGTTCGTAATCTCACGTATTAAAAAGGAACAAGATAATTTTTTATATACTTTTGAAATATAGACCATGTTCTAATGATATTAATAAACTATTTATTAAATCCAAAATGCATGCAAATATATAAGACTATTTTTTGTGATTTTTTTAATATGATAAAAATATGCAAATATAATTTATTTTTGAGAGACTTGGTCATATGCAAATTAAAATAGAAATTGTATTTTTGAAAGAAAATTTTTTTTGTTGTTTTGTTTTTGCGAGAGGAAATTGATTCGTTTAGGAGGCTAACAATGAGAGATAAGTGTCTGAAGGAGGGATGTTCGGCGTGGGCAACAAGGGTGCATGAATTGCAGCAGACCCCATGGACAAATGGGAGGATTTATGAATAAATTCATGTGTTAGCAAATGACTAAGCAAATCTGCATTTGGAAGAGGATCTACCCTTGTAACAAAACTTGTCACTAAGTCCTTAAATTCTCCGCAAAGGCCACGAAACACATATAAGTTGAAATCGGCTAGCGAATTTGGCCGGCCAGGAATGCTAGCTCATCAAATAAAGCTTTAGCTTTTTTGCGAAATTGAGTTACCGATTCATCACTTTGTCGAAGGTCTTGAAGAGAGTCATGAAGTTGCATAATACGAGAATTGGATGTGGAAGCTAGAGCTTGCTCAAGTGTGTGCCAGACAGAGCATGAGGTTGGACAATCAACAACAACATGAAGACCTTCCATGGATAGCGAAGGGAGCAGGACACTTAGAATGAGTTGGTCATGTTGTTTCCAACGAAGAAAGTGTTGAGATACCTGAAGAGAGACACCATCGGCGGCAAGAATATGTGGAGAGGGGCAGGAGATTGAACCATCAACAAAACCGAAAACTCCTTGGCCTAAAAGATACGGTTTCATCTACATTCGCCAATACAGATAATTGGTGTTTGTCAGTTTCAAAGAGATGACCTGATGAGTGTGGGAGAGGGACACAATTGCCACGGCAAAAGCGGCAGTGGCTTCAGCAGAAGAGGGCGGCAGCAGAGGAGCATTATTGGGGTTGAAAAGAGCATGGCCAACATCTGTAGGTTGTGGCCACTGCAGAACCAAAGCTGAAGAAGAAAGTGGTGTTGCGGCAGGGGAGGAAGATGGCACCATCGTTGCCGCGAGAGGGAGAGATGGCCGCCGCCGGGGAGGAATCCATTGCGAGAGAGGAGAAGAGGTCTTTTAGTTTATTTAGGGCTCGATACCAAGTTGAGAATAACAGAATGACTTGGGTTGGCCTTAGCCAACCTTTCCTATTTATATATGTGTGGCGAAACACGAGAACCGTACAAATTACAACATTGAAATAATCCTACATTAGTTTTCTATTCAGAAATATACATGCTATACATTCTATAATATTTATTATTGTCTAACATGTCCATATCCTTCCCCACAAAATGGAATTGTAGAGAGAAAACATCGACGCATTAGAGAAATGGGCTTAACTCTTCTTGCACAATCACATCTACCAACTACTTATTGGATTGATTCCTTTCTAACATCAGTATATTTAATTGATAGACTTCCAACAAACATTCTACATAATCTATCTCCCTTTTATATGCCCCAGAGATTAGTTCCTAAGTATAGTGATCTACATGTTTTTGGATGTAGTTGTTATTATTTACTCTCACCATGTGAAAAACATAAGCTTTGTTTTAAAAGTAAAAAATGTATTTTTCTAGAATAAAAAGGATATAGATGTCTGGACTTAAACACTGGTAGATTTTACATTTCATGCAATGTTATCTTTGATGAGAACTCTTTTTCATCAGCTAATATGGTTTCAGACTCCCCTGTCAAGAATGATTTTATTCCTTCTGATCTGTTTTCTCCTTTTAAATTCTCAGCTTTAATTCCATTATCAATATGCTCTGAAAGTTTCTTCTCCCATCTTTCAGAAAATAATGATTTTTCACCAATTCAAGTACCGAGGTCAATATCAGTGTCACACACAAACCCAGTTGAATGATGAAACGCTATGGGACGTGAGTTTGATACATTAATAGCCAATGACACGTGGTCTCTCTATCCACGATCTCTTTTATAAACCTGTGGTTTATAACTAATGGGTATATGAAATTAAGAGAAAGCAGGATGACAATATAGAGAGATATATAAAGCACGCTAGGTTGCTAAAGGATTTCATCAACGTGATGGAGTGGATTATCATATGACAAAATGATATTCCATTGATGGGCTTGCGGATTTTATTGATTGAAAACTCTAGATGAGGTAATTCTTAGGATCTACTCCATGGTCAGGACAATAACGCAACCATGAGCTGCGAGGTAACTGCTCTTATTATTATATGAAGAATGAAGTGTATTTTGACGTGGAGAAAAGTACCTCATAAATACTTTAAAGATACTTTTAAGGTTAATCTTGTCTGGATAAGTTTCCTTTGACTTTTATTGCACACGTTGTCTCCAACATCTTATGTCTATCTCTTTCATTTATTAAGTTATTTACTTTATTAATTAATTAATTAATTAAGCATTGTCATCTTAAAATTAATGACACTCTAATTTACAAAGCAAAGTGCCTTGAGATATTGTTTGTTAAAAAACCATCGTATAATTTTCCATTGGTCATCGATTTCGAGCATTCAACTAGTTGAGACTGAATCTAGGCATAAAGCGTGATTCAAAAGTGGTGACCTCCCTCGTAATTTCTTCGTACTTTTAACATTATCCGTAGGACCACTTTCGACAGCGGCCTGTAGGGTAGACGAATCGCTATCGTAGCTTGAATTCAGTGCCCCATCTCTAGATTCGATCACATAACTTTAAAACAAAGACCCTCCATCGTAATTAAATTATGCTGAATTAGTCAAGTCAAGCCTCTTGTACTTGAGATTTGTCGGTTACTTTCAACTTAATCCAGCAGCCACATCCCAATTGAATGTGTTTTTTATACTCTTTGGTCATAGCCAAATTAAAAGCAGGTAAAACATGAGATTTGGTAATGTAGAGTCTTTTTTGGCACGTAAGGGGTTTTATGGTAAATCTGTTAAATATTACACAATCAAATCAACATATAATATATTAAGGAATGTATATAAATTAAAGGTCGTGTTAGTGTCATTATTGCTAGTGTGAATCCACATATAAAAGATTAATTATTTTCAATATCAATAAAAAGGACAAATTACAGTCTTTATGTTACCGTGAATACATAAAAACGTTAACAAACTTTTAGCGTATCCTACATTACATTGTTTGAATTCTTGTTGGAGATTTCTATCTATACACACGATCAAAAACACAAATAATCTTTCAGTTTAATTTAATTTTAAACAGTTCGATTTGTTTTTTATTTTTAGACTTATTTCATTTTTCTGTTTCAAACTTCTTCTTGATTTGTCTCCATCAATTTGAAATGCTATTAGTAGTGAAGAGGAAGGGATGAGGCTATGGTTTCTGGTTATGATAGTCGATCACGGTTGATCCTGGCTTAATGAGAGAAAAGGGGTTTTTTTGGGTCTATTTTCGGCTTGCTGACAGTGGCCGGTAGATGAGGAGCTGTTGTTGGTGGAAGGGCTACTATCTGATCAGTAGGTTGTAGGTGGTGGGTGGTGGTGTTAGTGAAGGTGAAAACGACTCAGAGAGGAGAAGACAAGGGGTTTCGGCTGAAAGTGTGGGTTACTGGTTTTAGCAGTGATTATGGCTAAAGGAAAAGGGGGAAATAGGTGTTGGTTAGGTGTTGGTGAGGGACAACGTGGTTGGCTGAAACAAGCTATGGTTATCGTGGTCGACAATGAGAGGGTGGTTTTTTAGTTGCGCGAGGATGATGTCGACAGCACTGCTATCTAGTGATTCTCTTTAATCTTAATCGAAATTTTTATCTTCATCTCGATCAACCTGACATCCAAATCTAGCGATCCTTTTTAACCAAAACAAAAATCTCAAATAACTCTACTAACCTGAAATCCTAATCTGGCAATTTACTTTAACCAAAACGAAATTCTTTGTCAAAAGTTCAGTCAACTTGAGATCTCAGTCTAACGATCCCCTTTAACCAGAACCAAAATCTTTGCTAAAAGTTCGGTCAACCTAAGATCCCAATCTGGCGATCATCCTCAGTAACAGAACAAAAATATAAAAAGCATTCGGCTAACATGAAATCCCAATTTGACGATTTCCTTTAACTAGAACCAAAATCTCTATTTGCAACTCGGTTGACCGAAATTCTAATTCGATGATTCACTTTAACCAGAACCAAAATCTAAAAAACATTTTGGCTAACTTGAGATCCCAATATGACAATCCTTTTTAACCAGAACTATGAATATGCCTTTGGTGGGGTTAACTTGAAATCTCAATCTAGAGACCCCATTTAACTAGAACCTTGGTCTTTATCTTTAGCTCCTAAGAGAATCATATTCTCACACCTATTCTCCCGCACAACTATTTTTCTTTTTAGCTTAGTTGATCTAAAATCCTGAATCTCAACGATCCCCTTCAACTATAACTTTTCGAGGGTATCTTTAATTATTTTGATTGAATCCAAAACATTTTGAAATCAAGTGAAATCGAGGCCAAATTGAAAAAAAAATGAAAGTTTGATGGTCAATTGGAGGTCTAATTGAACAAATCAAAAACCAAGAAACATATTGTAAAAGGCACTTAACTTTAGTGATGACAATTGAGTTTAGCAAGGGTGAAATTGCATAAAATAAAGAGTTCACGAGGCAATTATGAGTGAAATTAAAAGAAATTGCGAGAGTAGGTATTAAATTGAAATTTGTCAAATTTGAAATTAAAAACCCTAATTTGTAGGATTTAGTCTAGACGATGTGTTGTTCGGCCACTGTGTATCTTTTTCTTCTTCCATATATAATTAAATTTATTATGATACCGAAGGAAAAAAAATAAAAACTCTAAGTTTTATATATAATAACGCATTTATGCGGCATCACAATGACCGCCCTTCTTGGATTAGGATTTCAGTGTTTGACAAGAATAAAGAATTTTTGTCAATAGTTCATCACAATTGTTCAGTCAAATCAAACAACCGTATTAAACTAAGGAAGCATTTACAAATTAAGCCATTTCCTCCTTTTCCTTCTCAATTTAAACCCCTAAACTTCAAAAGCCTTCATAACTAGATCCCTGAAAAACTTGGAAAACTTTCCTAAAATCATATCTCAACCACCAGCAATTTAAAATCCTAAAAGGCTTAGGACCCCTGTTAGTTATATCTATCATCAATGAACATGTCTATGATTAGAAGTGAATTTAGAAGGCCAATTTCCCTTAGATCAGGTGAACTTTTTACCTAGTAAAAGTAATTCTGGCAATTCAAAAGCATTTTTGCAGTCACAAAATGCTTTCATATGACATCTGGTAGTTGTCCCACCTTCGCAATCATTAGGAAAAATAGTTTCATAAGACATCATGGTTTTGAGATGCTGGCTTTCAATTCCTCAAAAGGATTCCATAAATCTTCTTTCATAAAATTGTCATTGAAAGCACAGTTTCAACAAAATTACATTTAATATGAATTATCCTACCATTCATAGCCAGAAAAGCATTATGGACATCAAAAGTAGATGAATTCCAGACAGAGAGTAATGTGTGGTAATTCATTAGCATTAATTATTGAATAGTTTCCCTCCGTGGAGCCAACTCAGATACTTACCTAAATTCTTTAAAAAATATGTATTTTATGGAGCCATGGTTTCAACTCAAAATTCTGCAATACATGATATTTATGGTTAGGCTGGCCTTCAATGCAACAAGAATATATAGGAGCATTTACCTATAGAGAGGTTCTAGACATTGGTAGGGTTTTTTTTGGTCTCAAAATGATCTTGGAGACAACGTGTGCAATAAAAGTCACGTTGGAATGAAAGAGATAGACATAAGATGTTGGAGACAACGTGTGCAAGACAGCAATGATGCAATGCTGCTGTCATTCATTATAATGGTTAAGTTTCCATTGACTTTTATTGCACACGTTGTGGACGAGATCAACAATGTTGCTGTCATTCATTATAATGGTTAAGTTTCCATTGACTTTTATTGCACACGTTGTGGACGAGATCAACAATGTTGCTGTCATTCATTATAATGGAAACATGAAACCTTGGCTTGACATTGCAATGAACCAATACAAGAATCTCTGGAGTAATATGTAGACAATGATATGGAATTTGGTCAGACATGCAATTTTGGCCTTTAGACGAATACCGGTCCTGCTCCATCATCGGCTAGGTAGACAGCAATGAGCTGTAAGTGTTCATACTGGATTACTTCCATTTACCAAAATTTTGGATCCGATCATTAGCTGTCACTTTCAAAGTGCTGTATTCAACCAAAATGGTTTTGTACACGCAGAAATGATTCTTTTGAATGAAATATTTTTGACGAACTCCAGCGATTCACATATTGTGCTATGAGTGTTTTGACATGTTACATAACTTCTATATTGTTATAGAATAATATAAATTATATCTTAGTACCTCACCTAATAGCTTAAGTTATTAGATTGAATTGGTTCTTTGACATGGCATCAGAGCCTTGATGACCAAGCGGTCACGAGTTTGAATCTCACTATCCCCATTTATTTGATAAAAATTGAACACAAGGTAATGTGAGCCTGTGTAAATTTTAAGCCCACAAGGCTTTCACTTGATGGAGTGTGTTAGAGAATAATATAAATCATATCTTAGTACCTCACCTAATAGCTTAAGTTATTGGGTTGAATTGGTTATTTGACATATATTAACTATAATTCCTCTTATCTTAGTTCTTTGTCTAAAAACGTCTGTGTTTACATCTGAACTTATTGAAATATGTTAAACTTTGACATTTGATAACAAACTTTGTTGAAAACAAGGCAATCAAATTTTCTAGAGTAATACCCCCAATTTAGTTGCAGGAAGGGAGGTGTTTGTAGACAAAGATTTAATTAATATGCATATATACTTGGGAACAGATCTAGGATGTATTTCCAGTTGGCAGTGCAAAATTCTTCATCTGAAGTAGAGGAAGCTAAGTATGTTAAACAATGCTTTTTAAGGGGGGCCATGGAAGCGAAAATCTCATCGTTTCTTGGACTAAGCTAAAATTTGCTATATGATTCATGCAAGAACCTTTTGACTAAACTTGGCGAGTCTCACTATATCATGCTTAACTAAATAGCATAAAGGCCAACCTTAGTAATTCATCTATCATGCCATCATGTGCAGTTTTCTCATTTAGTTTTGTTACATCTTGATTCCTCTATCCTTATGACCCTCGTAAACATCTTTTGTGCAACTTTTTATTACTCCAATAATTTTCTTCTTGTTTGTTTTAACTTAACTGCTCCAAAGATAAGAATTGTGCAATAGACATGGTTTGTGGACTTTGGAGGTCACTTGGCATTGTTCTATCTGTTTGCTAGACATTTAAATTGAAATCTGTAAGTAGATTGTTGATCTGGAAATTGTCGGTCTATATGCAAGGTACTATTCTTTAATTGAGAACTATAAAAGATGCTTTTGGGAAGATGGCAATGCAAGTTAGAATGCTTAGGCTGATGATGGCATAAGCAATATGATGGTGCTGAGAGTGATGGTTAGTGAACAGCATCTGAAATGAATTAGGAATTCTGGACATTCTGTTTGGAGCAATGGGCTGGCATAACCACTGTTCTGCATGTTTAGAATTTTAGCTTAACCTCTAGATAATTACTTACCAAGGCCAGTTACCTCACTTTTAGGGTTGCAATCTAAACTTTCTCCCTCATGGAAGCCTCCAAGAACAATTTAAGATTACTTACAAACTAGGGTTCTTATAAATCTCAAATTCTAGAAACAAACTTAGTTGCAAATATTTTCTACATGAGTTACTCTGAGGTTCTAAGAAAGCATTATGAAGACCTATAGAGTAGCACCTGCTATTGGATGATAAACCTAACTTGCCACAGACGCTGGAACACGGCCAGATATGGCCACTAGATTCTTGTAGTCTAACCATCAAGGCATGGGTCTGTTGGTAAGGAAACCAGAGCCTGATTATGATTAAGAGTGCAAAACTTTATAGCATCATTCTACTACATGCTTTAAGGTTGTAGTAACTTTACACAAACAAGTTACATCGGGTGGATCCAGTAACCCCAATGATTTCTGCACCTAGTTCTATAGAAGCCAATCCACGTAGTCTCACCTTTGCTCCATCAAAAAGCCCCATCTCTAAATTGAGGAGAGTGATTTTTTGAGCCCGGGGAGGATTACTAAATTGAAGAAGGTTGTCCCTTCTCTAAAATATAATTTGCCGAGCTGGAGGAAATTTGAACAAAGCAATGTCTAGGAAGGTGAGAGGGAGAGAGAAGTCGGTGACTGAGTCGGGTGAGTTGCGGGCTAGGGCAACTTGGAAGAGCTCCAGTCTTTTCACAGAACCTTGGGGAGCCATTAAATATATAGAAGCTAGACACGATAAGTTGAGAACTCCTAAACTTGTTCACAATCTCTTATATTGTGCTGTAGCACTTTATTACTAGTATGAGTTACAATTAAGGTAAGATAAATCTATAGGTTAAGTTCACATTAAGGAACAAGAGTTCCATAATACTGTTAACGTAAGTAGAGTTTGTATGTTATCTGTATTTGTAAACCATTTAATTGGATTATGATATTATACTAAAACAATGAACTTATTGAGCAATTTTCTAAATTTATTAATTGTTCTTCTTAGAATTAGTCTTTATGTAAATGTAACTCATAATTACTTAATTATGCTTGAATACGTTTCTATCAAAACCACTTGAACACTTCTTTTTAACAAGAACTAACTTCCCGAAACGGATTTCATCAACTCTTAACATACAAATATTAATCAATGCTATCAAATCAATAAAATGTTTTGAAGTGTTTTCTTACCTATAAATTTGACTTGCATGATATTATTTTATTTGCATCCATCAAATTTTTATCCAAGTACAAGAATATATTGGTGTAAAAAACATGGGAAGTTTTGGGAAAAACATCTCCTCAACACTATTTCTTTTTATCGGTATACTTATGATCATTGCACCAGATTCGTACTAATGAAGAAAATCCTCAGCTTTCTCAACATTTGGAAGAGTGCCGCACAAAGGTGACAAAACGTTGTGCAATAGAAATCTCTAATAGTATATACACCAACAATACTCCATCGAATATTGTTGCCAAAATCATATAACAACCGGAAAGCATGCCATGATGATTTCATAAAACTATTCATTTCAAAAGTTCCAAAGGAAAAAGTAACTTTTGTTGCAGCTAAGGGTGACCAAATTTGGAACCATTGTGCTGCTATTGTAGCCTTGGCACCCTTTGCTTCAACCCTTCCTATTCTACCTTGAATTGTACTAGCATAAGTTGTATGCAATAATAGGTGTTTTTATGATGCACGGTAACATTGAAGTATTTGGATAACCATTTTGTCGCTTCTTTTTTTACTATATTTCATTTTCTCATAAGACAACCTAATGGGTCGAGCAGTTGTTGGATTTGATATAAATGTTTATGTATTTAAATATGAAGTTCTATTTTCATTTTCTCATAAACGGGTTGAGCTCAAGACACAATAATATTGTGGATTGTAATAAAATTATTTTTGCTCAAGTTTTACTTTCATTTTATTCCTCTTAAATTGGGTTGTTTTAGGATCAAACTTGATGGTCTGTTTCACTTGGGTTTATATAGGGTTCTTGCGGTGTCGAGGAAAAAAATCGACACTCGGTTGATGCTTGATATCATAACCCAATTTCGGATCTCCTAAAATTGTTTTATAAAAAAGTACATTTTTTATTTAAAAATCTAAAAACAAAATTAGAAATTAAAAATTAAAAATCCAAAAATATTTTTGAAAAACGAGGAGATAAGTCTATAAGCTTTAACGGGACGAAAGGTGAAGAATAGTCACATTGTGATATTTTGACAAGACAAACTAAAGAAAGACTTAACGAAAAGAAAGTTGAGGTTGAAATCCAAACGTGATCAAAATTGAGAGAATTAATTAAGTTTAAGGACTTAATTAAATTTCCGATAGGTTTAATTGACTCAATTAAGGACTTAATTGAAGTAAAAATAAAGTTTGAAAGTCAATTGGGAAAACATTGGAAGAATTAATTAATTCTATGGACTTAATTATACTTCCAATGGGTTTCGTGCATCCAATCAAGGACTCAATTGAAGAAAAATAAAGTTTGGATGCCTAATTCAGATCAATTCGCTAAGATTGGAAGATTAGGGGCACAATTGAAGTTTTGAAATGCTAATTTGGTGCCATCAGGGGCTTAATTGAAATAAATTTAAAGTTTGAAATTCAATTGAGGGTCACATTGAAGAAATCCGAAACTAGGCATAACTTTGTAAACAGCCCTGAAATTCGAGGGTCTAATTGAAGAAGGCAAACGGTGAAATTGCAAGGAATCCAAAATATTAGGGCTTAATAATGGAATACATGTACAAACAACATCATTAGTATTAGCTAATAATAAACACATGTGCTAAATAAGATAGGGGCGAGGAAGAATATGTTGAGAGGTTTGCGGAGAGTAAGTCCTTAATGAATGCCTTAAACCCTTCACTACCTGAATCCTAATATGTTTCTAGTTTTATCAGTGGATTTAGTTAAAATATCAAGCCAATGCTCAAAATCCGTAGGGCAACAACATTGATGCAAACATTTGAACAAGTCAAGTGGCAGGAGGAATAAAATAATGCAATAGTAAAGAAAAGCTTGTTCAATATAATAACTGCTCACTCACATAGCATGGATCGGCAACGAGGTCAACCACCACCAAAGACTTTTAACCACTCTAAAAAAGAATTGCCTCCTAGCCCAAGACAAAACTCTAAAACATTACATGAGTAGAGAGAAGGAGGCTGGAGCAATGTTGGAGAAGTGTGCACCTGGGCATCAATATACCATGAAAGAAATACATATGATAGAAGAAGTGAAAGAGGTGAGGAAAGAATTCCTGAATGTGAAAGAAGGCAAGGTGATGAGTATGAAAGAGTTAAGTTTAGTCCAATAGCTATTTTTGACAAGATGGTTACGAAAAAGGGTAACATAGCAGTTATAATGGGGTTAATCCGTTGATGTGATCTTTACAAGGAGGATTCCACAGGGGTAAATTTAGAAGAGTTAGCCATCTAATTTCTAAATTTCACTATTGATTCTTAAGGATAATCTTAAAACGAAAGGTATTTTTACACGCTTAGAGGAGAGACATTTATAGTTTGAAGGTTTATCAGTTGAATACAAGTAACAACATTAGCAATAATATTAGCTAATAAAAACATGTGCTAAATAATAATGCCTATGTAGGATTAAGGTAGTTACAAAATTTAATGAAGGAGCTGTATAGTTAGTTGGAATTGTTCCTTTGTTACTTACATGGATAGTTAAACTACTATTTATTACAATTGTGTTGGAAAAGTAGTAGGAGGATGAAATTACATTTGATGCAGAATTACATCTTCTCTTGTTCGCTTTAATTCTTTCCAGTCTCAATCTCAATCTCTGCTTCTTCCTGTTCTTCTTTCTATCTTTCTTAAAGGTTTTTGCTTTTTTTGTTAAAGGAGAGCTTAACACTACTTTCTCCACCATATCGAATTCCCTCACATCATCTCTCCTATCAGCCTCAACGTTGTGAGGGGTCAAAAATAATGAGAGTTTAAAACCTTTTTATTTAATTATTTATTCTTTTTTTTGTTTTATTTTTGTTTTATATTGATTCATAAAAAGAAAAATTAAAAAACAAAAAACAAAAAAAATCAAAAGAAAAAAAGTCAGAAGAAAGAGTCAGCGATCCAATTTCTAAATTTCACTATTAATTCTTACGGATAATCTTAAAAGGAAATGTATTGTTACACGCAAAAGAATCAAATGACATGATCAATAAGTTAGCTTAGATGAGAGGCATTTGTAACTTGAAGGTTTAATAGTGGAATACAAATAACAACATTAGCATTAATATTAGCTAATAAAAACATGTTCGTTAAGTTCACATTAAGGAACAAGAGTTCCATAATACTGTTAACGTAAGTAGAGTTTGTATGTTATGTATTTGTAAACCATTTAATTGGATTATGCTATTATACTAAAACAATGAACTTATTGAGCAATTTTCTAAATTTATTAATTGTTCTTCTTAGAATTAGTCTTTATGTAAATGTAACTCATAATTACTTAATTATGCTTGAATACGTTTCTATCAAAACCACTTGAACACTTCTTTTTAACAAGAACTAACTTCCCGAAACGGATTTCATCAACTCTTAACATACAAATATTAATCAATGCTATCAAATCAATAAAATGTTTTGAAGTGTTTTCTTACCTATAAATTTGACTTGCATGATATTATTTTATTTGCATCCATCAAATTTTTATCCAAGTACAAGAATATATTGGTGTAAAAAACATGGGAAGTTTTGGGAAAAACATCTCCTCAACACTATTTCTTTTTGTCGGTATACTTATGATCATTGCACCAGGGTTTGCGATTCGTACTAATGAAGAAAATCCTCAGCTTTCTCAACATTTGGAAGAGTGCCGCACAAAGGTGACAAAACGTTGTGCAATAGAAATCTCTAATAGTATATACACCAACAATACTCCATCAGAATATTGTTGCCAAAAGCATATAACAACCGGGAAAGCATGCCATGATGATTTCATAAAACTATTCATTTCAAAAGTTCCAAAGGAAAAGGTAACTTTTGTTGCAGCTAAGGGTGACCAAATTTGGAACCATTGTGCTGCTATTGTAGCCTTGGCACCTTCGCTTCAACCCTTCCTATTCTACCTTGAATTGTACTAGCATAAGTTGTATGCAATAATAGGTGTTTTTATGATGCACGGTAACATTGAAGTCTTTGGATAACCATTTTGTCGCTTCTTTTTTTACTATATTTCATTTTCTCATAAGACAACCTAATGGGTCGAGCGGTTGTTGGATTTGATATAAATGTTTATGTATTTAAATATGAAGTTCTATTTTCATTTTCTCATAAACGGGTTGAGCTCAAGACACAATAATATTGTGGATTGTAATAAAATTATTTTTGCTCAAGTTTTACTTTCATTTTATTCCTCTTAAATTGGGTTGTTTTAGGATCAAACTTGATGGTCTGTTTCACTTGGGTTTATATAGGGTTCTTGCGGTGTCGAGGAAAAATTCTGACACTCGGTTGATGCTTGATATCATAACCCAATTTCGGATCTCCTAAAATTGTTTTATAAAAAAGTACATTTTTTATTTAAAAATCTAAAAACAAAATTAGAAATTAAAAATTAAAAATCCAAAAATATTTTTGAAAAACAAGGAGATAAGTCTATAAGCTTTAACAGACGTAAAGGTCAAGAATAGTCACATTGTGATATTTTGACAAGACAAACTGAAGAAAGACTTAACGAAAAGAAAGTTGAGGTTGAAATCCAAACATGATCAAAATTGAAAGAATTAATTAAGTTTAAGGACTTAATTAAATTTCCGATAGGTTTAATTGACTCAAAGAGAAGAAAGTTTGTTATGTCAAGGTGAAAAGGTTACACTAATGGTGTAAGAATAAGTGTAGTATAAACTCAACATGGACTTTAATGTTTGATACTAACATGTTTTGTATTTGTTATCTTGTTTACTCTTTGCTTGTTAAATGGTTAATCTAGATTTGTGTTGTATAACCCTTGGTCAAACAAATACTTGGCACTTTCATAGCCCAACCGTATGGTATAACCGACTCTGTGCTATAAAAGGAACTTGATTTGTTGTTAACATAAGTTATAATCATGAATACCTGACAACATTTACAAGTATTTGCATTATTCAAATAAGATAACTAATACAATCATGTTAACAATTTATAATCCAATTAGAACCTCCTTTGTGTGTGGTTTCCAGTTGAGTAATAAAAAGAGTTTATATTATACTTGTTTGAAATACCATTAGTGGATCCTCTAACCTTGACAATTATTTTATCCTTGTTTAATCCTTATATCAATATCACATCTCAAAGCTATCTTCAACTCCTTTTCTGTTATTATCTATTTCTTTATTTGTAGTTTATACAATTAACCTCCCTATGGTTCAACCCTGGTCTTACCAGGTTATTTATTACTTCGACACTCCTACACTTGGGAGAAGACATCAACTTTTTGGTCATGTCATGTAGTACAAAAGTAAGGGGTGAGGATGGTGTCTTTTTTGGAGGAGAAATGTAGTATTAAATGGCCTTAAAAAAGCAAGTTGTTTTGGTCAAAACAAGACCAAAACATATTGTTTCATTTTAATAAAATAATGTTGTTTTTGGGTTTTCACCTAAATTAGATCATTAACCCCGTTTTAATTTCACCTCTAATTTTTAATTTATTCAATTAAGTCCTTAATTGAATTTTGATTCTCTAAATTAATTCAATTTTACCCCTGCCAAGTTTTAAAATGACCCCTTGAGTTTAACGCCTTTTTCATCTTAGTCCTTGATTTTAGATATTTTCAATAATGTTTTTTTTTTTAATTTGACCCAAATTAATTCTTAAATTTACTTAAACCTTTGGGCCTATGATTAAATCAAATTGGCTTATTAAAACTCTAATTAAGTCCACATACTTAATTTTTATACAGATTCGTCCAATAATCATTTAATTTGACCTTGAATCTGTATTGTCTTTCAATCTAAGGTACAATTAGGTTCCTGATTTTTTCCAAAATCTCAATTTGTTCGAACATGCATTTGAAACCCTTCTCTGCTCGGTCTTGCCAAGTTGCCAATCTTTTTTCATTTTTTTTGTTTTTTTCTTCATTTCATTTTGTTTTATTTTTTAGTTTAATTTTAAAAGAAAAGAATAATTTTGGGGGAAATCTAAAATTGGGTTGTGACAATAATAACTACTTTTATTCTTATCTTGACTCGAGCTTTACCCTAGATCGACCCTCGAGTTGGGTTTTAAAACTATGATAAGAAACATTTTTATCCTTACTTGTCTTCATTGGAAAATTTTAGAATTAAAATTTTTTTACAAGCATATTTTAGGAATAAAAATAATAAATATTGTCTTTAGAGACATATCTTGTATGTACCTCCTATTTTGAAAGTATAGAAATTCACTCTAAAATTATCATAGACATACATTTATTTTTATGTCTCTATCTCTATATGTTCAACCAAGCAGTGCCAGAAAATTGGCAAATACAAATGAAATAGTCTGTCGGTAGATTATGGTGAACTTTACTAACAGAATAGTCCCTCACTGTATCCATTGATAAACATCGACAAAAATATTTTCTCGGTATATACCAAGGTAATTATAGTGGGAAAAAAGGTATTAAAACAAAGCCAAAATATATAAAGACATGTCCTTTATACAGAGGAATAACGCAGACAAAATTAACTCGTTGATGAAATCCATATGTAATGTCATCATTAATATTTAATTTATGACCTGGTAAACAACATATCCCCCATAATTTTAGCACAAATTAACCTCCCACCACAAATTCAGCAAACCCAACACTCGATCTGTTAGTATCTCTCGTTTCGATTCAAATTTTATTCGGGATTCCCCACATCATATAAAGAAGTTACCCATATTTTCTTTGAACTCAATTTTAAAATGTTAATTTTTATTGTATATTTTGTAATATATGTATTTTGTTTGGGTGTTTACTTGTTTTATAGCTTTTTTCCATAGAAATTTATTATATGAATGTATGATTTGTACATGTTAGAGTTTGTTTGAGATTTTGAAAAATTATATATATTTTTTAAATTGATGAAATTTATTTCAAATTTTTGACTTAGGTGTTTTGTAATGAAATAAATAATGGCTTATTTAAGAAGTTTGTTTTATATTTTGTCAATTTTGTTGTTAAGTTGAAAATTTCAGTAAATGTATAGAAATTTGAATTTATGTGATAATGCATTAAGAGTACTATTAAAATAGATTGAATAAATTTGAGTTAAACCAATGTTAGCTAATTTATTTAGTTTACATAATTAATTAATACATGTTTTCATCAATATTCTATACAGGTTTGATATAAGTAATGGATGATCATTCATGGATGTATCGAGATTCACTCGAAATGTTGTATAGGATGGATTATTGTAATAGAGTTGAGGGTTTTATTAATTATATACTATTTAATCCAAGAAATGTTAGTGGAGATGGTATTAGATGTCTATGTAAGAGGTGTAAAAATAAAAAGTTTGAAAGTCAATTGGGCAAAAATTGAAAGAATTAATTAATTCTATGGGTTTCGTGGATTCAATCAAGGACTCAATGGAAGAAAACTAAAGTTTGGATGCCTAATTCAGATCAATTCGCTAAGATTGGAAGATTAGGAACACAATTCAAGTTTGGAAAACACGCCTTAAGGACCTAAACAAGTCACCATTCCTTGAACAAAAATGGGGTGTGCGAAACATGCCCTTAGGTTTGGGTTAGGGTTGGCCTAAACACATAGGCTGAGTCTATTGGGCTCGAGGCCTAAGCCCACACAATTGTTAGGATGAGGCCCAACTCAACCAAATTCGGTTGGGCCTACAGATGATCCAATAGACCCCATTTTATATGTATAGGCTGGACCCAACCCTTTTACATGGGTTGGGCTAAAACCAGGGTCTAACTTTATTTTTTTCTTTAAAGCTGAACGTGAATTATTTCATGTTCTACATGATTTTTCTAAGAACATGATACAATTTGAAAAAAAAAGGAAGAAGATGATGGAAGGATACTTGGCCTAGTGGGTTTTTGTTCTTTGGCTTGGGTTGCTAGAGTAAGCGATGGTTGTTGATGGATTACGGTGCAATTGGTGGTGGTGCATTTAGTGCCTTGGGGAGATAAGAAAACCCGTTGGTATGGCTATTGAAGGGTGACGATAATTGTGGTGGAGGTGGTTGTTGATAAGGTTTTTGGTTTTATTGGCTGTAAAAAGGAGTGGTACTATGCCAAAGAGGGCTTGATTTTAGTTTATCCTTGGTTCGGTACAAAAACGGTGGTTGGTTTGAGTTGAATAGTGTTGGTTTTCTTTTGTTTAGGCTGGTGCAAGGGTCTCTTTTGGCTTATTATTGTCTCCTCGTCTTTGCACGAAACTCACCTCTATTTAGAAGGGATGAAAAAAGAACATATTGTTTTGGGTGTAGTACAAAAGTCGGGGTGAGGATGGTGTCTTTTTTAGAGGAGAAATGTAGTATGAAATGGCCTTAAAAAAGCAAGTTGTTTTGGTCAAAACAACACCAAAACATATTGTTTCATTTAAATAAAATAATGTTGTTTTTGGGTTTTTGACCTAAATTAGGTCATTAACCCCGTTTTAATTTCACCCCTAATCTTTTAATTTATTCAGTTAAGTCCTTAATTGAATTTTGATTCTCTAAATTAATTCAATTTTACCCCTGCCAAGTTTTAAAATGACCCCCGAGTTCAACGCCTTTTTCATCTTGGTCCTTGATTTTAGATATTTTCAATAATTTTTTTTATTTGACCCAAATTAATTCTTAAACTTACTTAAACCTTTAATTGGGCCTATGATTAAATCAAATTGGCCTATTTAAACTCTAATTAAGTCCACATACTTAATTTTTATACTGATTCGTCCAATAATCATTTAATTTAACCTTGAATCTGTATTGTCTTTCAATCTAAGGTACAATTAGGTTCCCGATTTTGTCCAAAATCTCAATTTGTTCCAACATGCATTTGAAACCCTTCTTTGCCAGCTCTTGCCAAGTTGCCAATCTTTTTTCATTTTTTTTTGTTTTTTTTTCATTTCAGTTTGTTTTATTTTTTAGTTTAATTTTAAAAGAAAAAGATAATTTTGAGGGAAATCTAAAAGTTAGAGGCCAATCCAATATTGTGAGTGGAAGATACTTGACAAAAATCAAATTCAAACATGCACATAATTATATGCTATTTAACTGCAATGAATTGAAATCTTTTATTCAGTAAGTATAATAATTAACATGTTGTTACTTTCAAATAACTTATCTCTTAGAATATCATAAATTAATAGATTGTTGAGTTCCTCATAGCTAACATCATCAATTTTTATTATCTCAGAACTCACAGCTAATTGAATTCTAAATATTTTGATTACAAGATGAACAATTTTCCATGCTGTTCAGAACACATGTAGGGACTATTTCATTATTCTTGTCTCTCGATATGCTTAATTTCATTACACATTTCTTGTTAACTGTTAATGGTTGTAATTCATGTAGCAGGTTTATCAATTGGGTGAGAATGCTAGTGTTACTTTGAATTTACTAAGTCTAGGTCCTATAAGATAGGTGAAGTGCCACAATAGGTATTTTGTCAATGAACATGTTTTTCATAACGAAGAGTATGGTCATGGTAGAAAGACATATAACAATGGAGCATGTGTTTAGGGATCAGTTTCTAATGAGTTCGAGGTTGACTACTATGAAACGTTAGAAGAGGTCATTGAATTGCAATTTCATAGTGACCAGAATAGAGTTTTCTTATTCAAATGTTATTGGTAGGATACCACTGATAGAGAAATCAAAGTAGATCCCTATCATGGTTTCATCAAAATTAATACAAAGGCTAGACCCCACAACGTCAATGATGTCTTTGTTTTCGCCAAACAATGCCAACAAGTTTATTACACACAAACTCTTTCTTTTAGAAAGGATCGTTCAAGAGTTGATTGGTTATCCATAGTGAAAACCAAACCCACATGTCGTGTCCAAGTTGTTCAGGATTGTAATAATGAAGTAACTGTGGGAGATGTATTGTGTGTGCTGTTGAGATTTTAAGTATTTACAAGATAGATAGATAAGGAATACATATATAATTTGGCCATATAAACTATTTGATATTGATGGAATTACTAACAAACTGTAAAATACCAATAGATACACCGACAAATTAAGTCCGTCGGTATATTGCGTAGAGTTTTGGAACTATTCACTTCTCAATGACACTTGTTCATTGTATTCTTCACACACAACATCACCAAAGGATTGCATCTGTCAATATATTGTAGAGAGCTTTGAAATTGTTCGCTTCTTAATGGCACTATTCACTATGTTCATTACATATGGCTTCACCGACGAATTAAGTATTTCCGTATTTTCCCAAGCGTTTTGGAACTATTCACTTCTCAATGGCACTGTTCACTATGTTCATTCCATATGACATCATTGATGAATTAAGTCCGTCAAGTATTTTCTCGAGAGCTTTGGAACCGTTCACTTCTCAATGACATTGTTAATTATTATTCCTTACAGATAGAATCACCGATAGACTGAAATGTCATTGGTGATATTTGAGAGGTTTCTAAAATTTTTTATTAAATTGAAAATTTCAATTAAATGTTATAGACGGAAACACCAAAGTAAATGTTAAAAATATTAATATTTAATTATTTTTCGGTAAAAAAAAACCCAAATTAAAAGGCAAAAATCCTTAATTTCATAACAGGCAAGCATTTTTTCTTCTTCTTCTCTCTTCCTTTAATGAAAAATACAAAAACATCTCAATTTTTCTTTCTCTTCTGTCTCTCCTTCTCTCCTCCTTAACTCTCTTTCTGCTCTTTTGTTCTCTACCACGCATGTCGGATATGTCCTTCTCTTCTATTCTTCTTTTCTCTTCTTATTTTTACCTTTTTTTTTTTGTTAATTAACATCTCTCTCTTCTCTTTTTTTTTTGTTTTTTTTTTTTCTTTTCTCATCTTTAATCTCAACAAAATTAAGGTAAGATTTTTCTTATTTATTAACTTTTTTGTGTTTTTTTTCCATTATATTTTTTGTGTTTTTGAATTTTTTTGTTTTTAATAATTGTTGGAATGTTTTTCATATGAGAACAATTTTGTTGTATTTAGATGATGTATTAGAACAAGAAGCTCATTTAAGAGCCAGAAAAAATGATTTCAAACTTGGTTGATGTTTTCTAGCTTATTCTTCCAATCATATGTGAAATTATCAAAGACAAAAATGGTTGAGAAATCTCAAATACGACACAATGCGGTTGAGCTGTAAGCATCAATTTCGGAGGTTTAAACTCATTTATGGTTTAGGAAACTGTCTAAGAGTTTTTCTAGAAGATGGTGTTTGTATTAACAACCGCCTTCCCCATTTATGGAGCCATATAATTGATTGACTATACTCAAGTTTAGGTTACTTGTCCTCATAATCACAAAAATCATGCTCGTTGATAAAAGTTTTGAGATTTCTGGTTTTTGTTTGAAGAGTTCTCATGCTTCCATGTTTAATAATTGGTAGACTAAAGTTCAAGTTACTCGTCCTTATTAGCAATGTAATTGACTACACTCAAGTTTTAGTTACTCATCCTCATATTAAGAATATTGTAGACAAATAAAACTTCCTAAGGATTCTCGGTTGTTGTTTGAAGAGGAATAAGATTGATTTTAAATATTATTAGTTAATAATATTCACTACAAGATTTCACGGTTTTACCGACGGAAAAATTCCGTCGGTGTGTGATTAGAAGTTCGTCGGTGATTTTTTTACCGACGTACTCACCGACGGATTACGTCCGTCGGCTTTCCCTTCGTCGGTGATTCCCCATTCCGTCGCTATGTCGGTTGGAAAAACAAAAAAACCATTTGCCGATAGTTTTACAGACAGAATTTGTGTGCCAAAAAAAAAAAGATTCCCGCTTGAAATATACCGATGGATTTTTAGTCCGTCGGGATATTGTGATTGACCGACGGAAACTATCCGTCGGTAAATCTGTCGATGAGTGTATGAAATACCGACGGAATATGTCCGTTTTTAAATTCGTCGGTAATTGTGGAAGCTATCGTTAAATGCCGACGGATTAAGTCCGTCGGTAAGTCTGTCGGCGAGTGTTTAAAATACCGACCGAATTCATCCATCGGTAAAATCCTTGGTAATAGTTTTTTTCTTAATTTGTTTTTAAAAAATTATTTAGGATATATAATATAAAACTATATAAATTAATTGTAATACAAACCAATTATGCAAATAAAATTTATATTAAACATAAAAAAAAAACAAAGTTAAATAATATTCATTACAAACTGAATATGTTTCAAGAAAAATATTAAATGAAGTTTTAAAGGTAAATAATGTTGATTACAAATTAATATAAAGATGATGGAGCTTGAGGAGGAGGAGGAGATCTGGCGGAGGCCGGTGGTTATACGGCCAAAAACGATTAGGCGCACATGTTCCGCTATTTGACAATTTCATAATCATTTCGTAAAAGTGGTCATAAGCCGCTTTTTCTTTGTTCATGAGCCGCTTCATAGTCCGCTTTTTGTTGTGCTTGAGATGCTTTGAGTTGCTCGGACTCGCTCTTTGTTCCGCTCTTTGTTGTGCATGAGACGCTTTGAGTTGCTCGGACTCCGCTCTTTGTTGTGCATGAGACGCTTTGAGTTGTGCGTACTCCGCTTGTAGGTTATCGTATTTCTTGGTGAGTTGCCTGCAAAGCCACGAACTCCTTAGATTGGGAGCTCGATATTGATTGGGAGCTCCCAACGGTTGAAACACTACGGGTCGACCGCAAGTTGTCGGCCGTAGTGTTGGAGAGCCCGTAAACCCGATTTTTATCGGGTCCACCCGACGAGCCAACCTCCATCCACAAATCCGGATCGAATTCCGGATGGGTCAAAGTATCGTCCCCGTATCTCTCCCTAAACCGATTATTATAGGTCTCCTAAAAATAAAAATAAAAGTAATCATCATATTCAATACAATAAACATAATAACTTACAAAATAAAATGGTTGAACAAACATACCACGAAATGCTGAGCATGGTTATCAACGAACCGTTGCGCCCCCCTTCCGCGGTCTTGACTCTCTTAAGGTAGCCAAATGCCTCGTCATCTAATTAGTGAGCATTTTTAGGTGTGGGTCGTCCAGTATTGGAGAATATTGACAAGTTCCCATTGGAAGGCACCTCACCGCCATCATCATGCCGTGGAACGCGATTGATTCTCGTTCTCAGATGAGGTTCGAAATAGTACGAGATAAATGTTGAGATCTCCTCAACAATATAGGCCTCACATATTGAAGCCTCAACATGCAACTTGTTCTTAACCTTTTTCTTGAGATTAAACAAGTACTGTATTGAATTAATTAAGTATTTTCAATTAAGAAAAACATAGAAAATACTTTTATATATGAATTTCATTGCAACTGTAATATCTAACCGTTCGAATGGGTACATCCATCTATATTGGACTGGTCCTCCAACTTTTGCCTCGAACGGTAGATGTATAGGGAGATGCTCCATTGTGTCAAAAAATGATGGAGGGAATATCATCTCAAGTTTGCATAGTGTCTCGACGATATTCGTTTGAAGCCTCTCAATGTGATCAACATTCAACTTGTTGGAGCATATATCTCTGAAGAAATGACTTATCTCTGTGAGTGCATCCCATATTTCCTTTGGCAACAAATCATGAAAAGCTAATGGGATGAGTGTTTGCATAAACACGTGGCAATCATGACTCTTCATTCCATACAATCCGCATTCCTCTATATTAACCTGACCTTGATATGTTCGATGCATGTCCATCCGGAAAACGCAGACTCTTAAGCCATTTGTAGACTAGCAGTTGTGCGTTTTTCTCTAACACGAAGCTTGCTCTTGGTTTTGCGACCCGTGACTCATCATAAACCAACTCCATATTTTTACGGTTACACGGTATAAAGCTATATCCAATCTAGCCTTGATGTTGTCCTTTGTCTTCCCCTTCACATCCATGACGGTGTTGAAAATATTCGCAAACATGTTCTTTTTGATGTGCATGACGTCAAGGTTATGGCGGAGCAGATTGGTCTTCCAATAAGGAAGCTCAAAAAAGATACTTCGCTTTACCCAATTATGGGTCAAACCAAAACTAGGAAACTTTTGCTTACCCGATTGAAGGCCAAACACAATGTCACCGTACTCGAGACAACATCATGCAATTCTTCACCGTAAAGACGCGGGGATGCAACATCTTTTTCAACTCGCCAATAAAGAAATCTTTTCTGTTCTTTCGGTACACTGTGATGAAGTGGCAAGAAGCGACGGTGACAGTCAAAAAAGAAGCTTTACCTCCATTTGCTAGCGTGAATGCCTTGTTGTTTTCCATGCGGTATGGACATGCGAGTTTCCCATGCGTGCTCCAACCGTAAAGCATTCCATAAGCTGGAAAATCATTGATAGTCCACATCAATGCCGCCCTCATAAGGAAATTTTATTTCCTCGATATATCATAAGTCGAGCTCCGGAGGACCACAACCGCGCCAACTCATCAATCAACGGTCGAAGACAAACATCTATATTCCGCCCCGGGCTTCTTGGACCGGGTATGACAGTAGATAAAAACATGAACTCCGGCCTCAAACACATTTCCGGTGGCAAGTTATAACTGTGAGTATGACCGGCCCACAAGAATAAGGAGCAGCAAATGACCCAAATGGGTTGAATCTGTCTCGTACACAACCCAAGACGCACATTCCTTGATTCAGCTTGAAAAGTGAGGATGAACATTGTTAAAGCGTTTCCACGCTTCGCCGTCGAAGGATGAACCTCACTCCATCAACCGCATGGTGTGCTTGGTGCCATGTCATGTGCTCGGCGAGTCCTTGGTGACATGAATAACCTCTACAGTCTAGGTGTGATCGGGAAGTATCTAAGTTTTTTATATGCCACTAGAGTCTTTCCCCCAGTTCTAGGTTTGTAACGGGAATGCCCGCATGTCATGCACTCGGTCATCTCAAAGCATTTTCAAGGTAGTATAACATGCGAGAAGTTAGGGCACATGTCAATTTTCCGGTATCCTAAACCAAGGGGTTTCATCATGGACTTCGCAAAGCATAGAAGTTCTCTTTTTCACTTGTCCCTTCGGGTAAAATGCTTCTTGCCCATTCAATAATCTTGTCATACCCGGCCTCACTCAACCCGTGATCTGACTTGATTCATTCTCATTGCATCCATAACCATATTTCTGTAAGGATTAGTGTTGTCATTTGCCGTTTCATGCACGTTGCTAGCACTAGAAGTAGACCCAACCACCGTTTCTTCCATTCTCCTCTCACTCTCGCTAACAAATACTTCTCCATGTGCATACCAACACCGGTAATTCTCCATAAACCCTTTATGTAGAAGATGCATCATTACAACATCCGGATGCGTATACTTTTTATTTTCACACTTCCCGCATGGACACCTAATACCGCCTCTAGTAAAATTTCTAGGAATAGATGTTGCGAAATTAATAAAACCCCGAACCCCATTACAATAATCCATCCTCCGCAATCCTTGGGGTGAATCTCGATACATCCATGAACGATCATCCATGACTTATATCGAACCTCTATAAAATTATGATGACATCATGTATTAATTAACTAAGTTAGGTAAATAAACTTGTAAAAATATTACTTTACCTCGAGATTATCCAACAAACCAATCACAACTTCTCATAAATATTAAATATTCATTATCATTTATCAACGTCCATACGAATTAAAATATATAAATTTACAGAAATTACCACTCCGCAATACCATTGATAAAACTTTAAACGGGCCCATTAAGCAAGCTATTAATTATTTCAAAATAGCACATGTAATTCGGTAATTCCATAAAGAAATAACAATTTACAAACAAATACAATCTTACAAAATCTAAAACAAACCATAACAAGTACAAAATTATACATTCATATACTACAAGTTTGTTTGAGAAATAACAATAAAACATGTACATCTACTAACAAAATACATATACTAAAAAAACAATAAAATTGACATTTAATTAAATGTTAAAATTTAAAAAGATATAATTACTTACAAAAATTGATAAAATCCGTCGGTAAATCGAACACGGATCTTGTGACCACAAAACTTCAAGAAATATAACTTGTTGTGCTTGATATGAGGAAGATTTTTTTTTTTTTGGGGTGGGAGGGGGCTGGTTGTTTGCAGATGGGGAGAGTTGGGATGAAGAAGGAGAAATAGGGGATGAGAGGGTCGGCGGAAGCCTGTCATATATTAACTTTTTCCGACGGTTTCACCGACGGACACTCCGTCGGTTATTACGTCGGTGATTCTAACGGAAACATAGACACGTCACCGTACGGATCTGCCATTTCAAATCCCTCGGTGAGTCCGTCGGCAATTTAAACGGCGAACCGGTCGCATCACTGTACGGGCACTGCACGGGCTGTCGTTTTGAATCCGTCGGAACAAAATAACCCGCCAAAACCTCCATGTCAGCGACCCGCCTTTTTTTTAAACTCGGAAACTTTTCCGTCGGTAATTACAGACTGAATTACAGACGGAAAGTGGCCGTCGGTAATTACAGACCTCAAAACGGAAAGTGGCCGTCGAAATATTCCGTTGGTATTTAGCGAATTTTTGGTAGTGATTCTATTAAACATTAATAAATTTTAAATATTCTTAGTTAATAATCATTAATTATTATACAGTCATAGATTGATTTTTATTGGATACACTATAATATTATTATGATAATAATTGTATATATTAAAAAAATCAAAGAAAAGAAGCTTTGCTATTTATAAAGTAGAATTCTAGTTAAAAAGTAAAGATTCAATAATTAGGTTTACTCTATCATAAATATATATATATATATATATATATATATATATATATATATATATTTTAATAAAAAAATTGAAAAAATAATAATATAAAAATAATTAAAATGATCATAATAGAATCTACTAGCAATTCTTTAAATTAACAAAATTCCTAGCAATTGCTTAACTTGGTGTAGCAAAATATAATGTTCATGCATGTTGTTGCTACCCAATTTTTGACCCATGTTTTGATAATTTTTCAGAAAAAACCAAAAAAAGCAAAAAAAAAACCAATGAAAACCCAAAAAAATGCATTTTTGATATATTTACATCGTTTTAGCATTTTCAACGTCATCTCAAAAGAATTTAAATTTTCAAAGGTATTTGGAACGCGTTCAACTTTTAACGCGTAAATTTTATGATCACCGATTTTTCTTGTTGAGTTGATGTTGATATTGCTCGCTTTCAAAAATACAAAAAAAATAAGAAAAATTAAAATTTACAAAAAAAGAGGAAAAGAGAAGGAAAGGAAAAGTTGAGGGACTAGTTTGAAAACCTAGCAAAACTTCTCCTATAAATACTATGCTACGGAGAAAAAGGAGAGGGGGAGAGAAAAATTTATTCACGGGGCGAGAAAATTAACGGGTGGGGAACAAAAGAAAAAAACCTAACCTAAACTGAAAGAGGGAGAAGCCGCCACCCTTTGAAAACCAAGTTGGCCGACCCTCCCTTTGAAAAACGAGAGAGCCCCTCTCTGCCTTGGGAGTCTTCTCCCTTCTCCCCATTTCCCTGCACACACTGTCCCTTTCCCCGACTTTTGCAAAACAAACCAAAGAGACACAGACGGCCGCCATTCCCCCGGTCTCCCTGGTTCTCTCCCAAACCAAAGGGAGCACGCTTTTTTGCCCCGCCGGAGCCGCCGTAAACCCTCCCTTTTGGCTCGTGATTTTGGCTCCCGAAGCGGCCCCCTTTGTCTTGACAAAAAAACCAACACACCGTAATCCCCATTTTCTCTCCGCCCAGCTCTTCCCCCTCCCCGCCACAAAAGAAAACCAAAACTTTCCCCCTCCCTTGGCTTTGGGGAAAGCAAACCGAGAAGAATCCCACAAAGACACTCCCTTCTCCTCTAAAAGCCAACCGGCCGCCTCCCTCTTTTGGTTGAGTTCCCCATCTCCTCGTCATCTACCTCCCCTGCCCCCACCCCTTCTCGTTTTGAAGACGCCGCTGCCATCCCCGGGGTCCTTGTTTTTGCTCTACCATAACCAGAGGGCCAAGGATCCCTGGCCATTTCAGATCCTCCATTCCCCCCGTTTGCCCGACTGAAACCTCCCAGTGGGAATGACATCTATTCCCTCACCAACAGACTTTCGACCCTCCCCGGCCAACCACCATCGACAGGCCAACAACAAGCATCCCTTCTCCAGCGGCTCATTACGTAGACGAGGAGGAAATGAGAAGGGAGGCCGAAGAACGAAGAAGAAGGGGCGAAAACCGAAGCTTGAGTGGGCGCCGATCTCACAACCATGGCAGCGATGGACAACACCGCCGTTGCGGAAATGAAATGGGAGGAAAGTTGCCGATCCAGCCCATCCACACGCCCGGGTCCGTTGGCGGCGCGTGCAATGCCCGGCCCGGATTTGGCGGATCTGAAGGAAGAGAAGCCGGACTGAAAACAAAGAAAGAAAAGCTACCACGAGACTTGCTTGTTGCGTTTTTGGTTGTTGTGCGGAGTAACGGTGGTGCTCACCGCCGGCGAAGAAAGGAAGAAGGGAGGAAGCCATTATGGATCTCCGCCGCTTGCCGGACTTCGCGGCGGGCGGGCGCGGCGCGTGGAGGAGACGCGCGCCGCCCTCGCACACGGTGCGTGATGACCTCCTCTCTTGTTCCTAGACTATTTAGGGACCCTTTTGTAATTTTTAGATGTTTGAACACGTATTTAATTTTCGTGAAATGTTTTTTAGCTTATGTTATACGTAAACATGTAGCAGTTGAGTACGTAAAAAAAGTAGTGGTAGTGGGTGTTTTTTTTTTTTTTGAATGTTTTCTGTTATTGTTAAAAATAAAATAAAAGAAAAGATAAAAAGATTTAATTGTTTAATTTGAATATGATTAAATATCTCAAGGACAAATAAAATCATGTTGTATTTCCCATGAAAATGTAAGAACGCGTTTCTACATTTATTTTGGGATTTAATAACCGATTTATTAAAGCCTTAAGAATTTGACTAATATTTCAAATTTTCAAATCACATCAAACCGCAAAGCAGCTTACCTCAGGTAGGGTGCGTTAGGGGTGCTAATACCTTCCCTAGCCACAACCAGTCCCTTACCCTCGGATCTCTGACAAGACTAGTACATCAGGTTTCCTAGTAGCCCTCAATAAATTACTAGGTGGCGACTCCAACGAACCAATCAAAGCAGAACGACAACGAAAAATCGCCAAGCCGACGCCGCGTTGATTTTTATGACGTGCGACACATGTATTGTAACAAAGTTTTATATTTTTCATTTTCTTCAGATTCAACACTTCAAGAAATTGAATACAATCAACTGGTTAGTGGCAATCAAATTTAAATTCATGTGTATTTGTGGGTATAAAAAAAATTTGGGTAGTCTCTCGTATATAGAATATATAGAAGGTGTTGCCAAATGTTTTTTCAAAATAGAAATTGTTTATGGTATCTTAATATTTTAATTTGTATAGATACTTAGGGGAAAGTCAATAATGCATCATATAGACAGGATCATTGTTAGAAGAATTAGCACTTAGGTAACATGCACCCATTCTTGACGCGGGCCCTTCTAATGCGATGCCACCAAGTTGAGGGGTGTCCCTTCAAAGCGGGATCCATTTACTAGGAAATACCATACCAAGTGGAATCTTGACCACTCAATGTAAGTTTGTTTTCCTTTCATGCACTACTAAAAAATAAAAAAACATGTTAATAATTTTTGAAAAATTAATCTCAATTAACAAATGCAATTTCAGGTTGATAAATATTCAACAGATTCAATGTTCCATTACCACACAAACTAGCAGATCAATTCTGATTGTTTCACATGAGAAGTAGATGGTAAGATTTTTTTTTATTACATCCATTTTTTTAATTTGTTGCTTTTGATGAATATGAAAGCAGGATCGTCTGGTGGACCCGACAAAACTCAGGTTTTTGGTATATCAAACGCTACAATGAAGATTTGCGGACGATCCAGAGTGTTTCAATCATGGGATGCTTGCAATTAGTTTTAAGCACTCAAAATTTAAAGTTCGAGTCAATTTTAAACCAACAAGTTGAAGCTTGGACGACCCATAATGCTGCTAAGACAGAACGACTTAGTGCCGAGAAGACCGAACTCGTCAATTGTACATGGAGTTGAAATCATAGATGGAAGGTACATGTGCTCTCCTTTATTGGCCTCATATATTGATTTGTAATAATATTTGATTTTTATATTGATTTAATTTCTTTTAATTATTTTATACTTCGTTTAATAGATTTTTTTAAAAAAATATTGTTAAACCATTAACTGACAATCTTATCGATGGATTAACTTCGTCGACATATTTCATAGAATTCAAAAAGAATTACCACAAATGTCATTGTGCCACTATTTACTCACTGATGGTTTCATTTCATCGATGTTATTAAAAAAAACCGATGAAATTACATATGATTTTTTTGTCGATGATATGGTGATATGTCATATTCACCGTCAACTTGGTATCAGAGCCGCAAAACCCTAAAAAATACTTAACCTACTTCTCTCACATGCAACCTCTACTTCTCTCACAAAGGCAACCTTCTCCTACAAAGAATAATTAAATCTACTTCTCTCACAAATAGGCAACCTTCTCCTTCGGAAATTAACCTATTTCTCCTTCAAGACATACATCTTTTTCCTCCGCAAAGACAACCTCTCTTCTTCAATGGAACAGCCGCCACATACATATTCTTCCTTTGCGGCAAAGCCACTAGTTCCCAGCCTTCTTCTCCGACGGTGCGCCTCCTTCCCTGCAGCGCCTCCTTTGCTCTCCTCTCGCCGCCTCACGCCTGGTTTCTCCTCCGCCATGGCTGGTGAACGTCTCCTCTTGCAGCCCATGTCCGATGCATTGTTGTCTCTCTGCCGCAAGCATTATCTCCCTCTCTCACACTCATCAAGTCATCTCCCTCAAGTTAACAAACACCAATTATTTATATTGGCGTATGCAGATGCTACCGTATCTCCTATGTCAAGGAGTTTTTGGTTTTGTTGATAGCTCCAACACATGTCCATCTTCACATGTTCTTGCCGGAGATGGTATTTCTCTTCAAGTAAATCCGCTCTTTCTTCACTGGAAACAACAGGACCAACTTATTCTGAGTGCTCTTCTTTCCTCCCTATCTATGGAAGTTTTGCATCTTGTTGTTCGCTGTCAAAGCTCTTTTTCAGCTTGGCACACTCTTGAGCGAGCTCTCGCTTCCACCTCCAACTCTCGTATTATGCAACTTCACGGCTCTCTTCGAGATCTTCGACGGGGTGATGAATCGGTAACTCAATTTATGCAAAAAGCTAAGGCCTTATTTGATGAATTGGCCGCTGCTGGTCGGTCAGTTTCGCTTGAAGATTTCAATTTATATGTGTTTCGTGGTCTTCGGGGAGAGTTTAAAGACCTAGTTACAAGTCTTATTACCAAGGCCGAACCTTTATCATATGCAGATCTTCACAGTCATCTCCTTACGCATGAATTTCTTCACAAATCTTCGGGCCGCCATACCCTGCTCCTCTCGCCGCCCACACCAAGACTCCATCATCTCGCTCTTGTTGCGCAGCGCCAGACCTTTGGTTATTCTGGCCGCAGTAGGGGCCGCTTCAATGGTGGCTGGCATCCCAACCAGTCCAGCAGCAGAGGCAACCGGTTTGCTGGACCCAGACCTGATCACCGCAGCTTCCAGAACTCCTCCTTCGGTGACAGTCGGCAGGGCTCATGGCAGCGCAATAGGGGGCATAATCCCCGCTGCCAACTGTGTCAAAATTTCGACCATACAGCTCCCCACTGTCCTCAATTCCAGCAGCAAGGTTATGGCAAACAGTCATCGCCAATCGGTGCAGCCGCAATCTCTCCTCAACCGGTTCTCGTTGATTGGTTTCCGGATACCGGTGCCAATCAACACGTCACACCCGATCTTGCCACCTTGATCGCTTCAAAACCGTATCTTGGTAATGATAACTTGCATGTTGGTGATGGTAAGGGCCTCCCTATATCTCATCTCGGTCATACAAAAATATATACACCACATCGCTCTGATACCAAGTTGAGAATAATAGAATGTGTTAGGTTGTGCCTTAGCCAACCTTCCTATTTATATATATGCGGGAACACGGCAAAGAATCGTAGGGATTACAACATTGGAATAATCCTATATTATTTTCCTATTCGATATATACAAGCTATACATTCTATAATAAAGCAAAAAAAAAATTTGTTTTTTTGGCGCACTTTTATCGTCGTAAATCCATTGGTAATTTAATTACTGACAAACACACCGACGAACCATAAATCACTAATGATAAGTTTTCTGACAAAGTATTTCTGTATGTGAGCTCATCATTAAAAGTTGAGCTGACAGACTGAGTGTATAAATACCAACAAAATATTCCATCTAAAAATTGAAAAAATCTAGTAGTAAAATACATTTAATGCTGTTGGTAAAAATCGAGCCAATAGACTAAGTGTATAAATACAAACATAATATTTTTTCATAAAAGTCGAGCCGAGAGACTGAGTGTATAAATTTCTCTATTGTCTTTGTTTTTTTATGTCTTGGTATAGTAACCGACGCTATCTAAGGAATGTGGTGGAAATAGAATTATTTGAGGTCTTTCATTTAATGCCGAGATCTTTTCAAAGTCTTATTGCATGTTGATAGAGGTAAAACTTTTATAAGTTGTTAAACTACTATATTTGAAAACGTATTTTGTAGAGGCCCATTTAAAAAGAAAATCTTTGAAGCTTTATTGAGAATTGAATTATAATTTGAAGAACTATTTTGAGATTTGCCTAAAATTCTTTAGGTTGTTAACAAAGAACGAAACAAAATTTTCCATTTGATGCCTCTTCAAAGCCAAACCAATCTCAACACCACCAGTTCCCTCTCTACTCCTTGCCAAAGAAATCACTCCTCCCCTAGCATTTCCTGTAAACTCCACTTTGTTGGGTCTTCCCCATCCAAAATCCCAGCTGTAATCCTCAAATCGGGTGGATCCAGTAACCCCAATGATTTCTGCCCCCGGTTCTATAGAAGCCAGTTCAAGTAGTCTCTCCTTAGCTCCTTCAAAAAGTCCCTTCTCTAGCCCTTTTATCATGCCACTAATCCTCTCTGCTATCATTGCAACCCCACATTCCTCCATGGAAACTCCTGCCTTGATAACAATGTGTTGGCTGCTAATACAGTTACCAATATAATTTTGTGGAATCGGAGGGTCTAATCTGCCCCTACAATCTGCTGAGAATATAAAATAAATCTTTCTATTACTATCCCCTCCTCTGGCTTTCACCATGCAAACTACTGTATAAGCACATGTAAGTACAAAAGTTGACATGTAGTCCATTTGTTTTGTTGGGTTTAGCTCTTCTTGATGGACCTTTTCCAACTGGGACGATATTGTTTCCCTTAAGATCTCGATGTCTTCACGAGTCAACTGAAATGTGGCTCGAACTACGTCAGGTGACACTGCCATGTTTGACACCAACTTCAAGCTTCGAGAGTCGGACTTTGTATCCGACCTGGTCAGTGCTAACCATTGGTTCAAGAAGATCATTTCAAGTCCATATGCATCCTTGATAACTCCCCTGTCCAAAAAAGGGGTTAGCTCACTAGGTAACGAAGGTTGTTGATCATATTCTAGGTGTTTGCATATATAGGCCCATGCCTTGATGAAAGTTGTAGCAGATTTCCCATCAAGAATTCCATGATGACAAATGATGCTAATAGAAAACCCTTTGTTAGGAAACACTGTTATTTGCAAAGCGATCACTGAAGCTTTAGTGTCAGATGTAGGCAGCTCAGGGATATATGGAAACGATTCGATGGCTTGCCGAGTTTCATTCCCTGAGAGATGACTCAGGTCTGCATTTGACTCGGCTATGGTGAGTGAAATTGCATCATTTGGAGTGTATAAGAGGATGGGTTTCGGGGAGTTTTCTGGCCACACTAGGTGGCCAGCAAGTGGGAGAAAGTGGAATAGTGTTTGGGAGAGTGATTTTTTGAGCCTGGGGAGGATTACTAGATTGAAGAATGATGGTTATCTTTCTTACGGCCAGTCACACAATTTGGGAAACTCACACAATCACAGAGACAAAAATAATGAAAGAACAGAGGCCTTTTGTGATGCTTAACTCACTGCATCATTTTCTGATTTTCTTATTATATATAGAAGCAAATACGAAAGGTTACGTCCTCTAAATAACCTCTAAATCATAACTGCTATATGAAAAGTTACGTCCACTAAATAACCTCTAAATCATAACTTCTATATGAACGGTTACGTCTACTCTTAAACTCCGCTGGAATTAAAACAAAACATAAACAAAACAAACTGAAATAAAACAACAAGATTAATTCTATCATTCTCCTCCTTAAGCTTGTTGTTCTTTATTGATGTCCAGTACACCAATCTTTCCTCTCATCTCCTGAAACTTTATCCTTCCCAGTGACTTCGTTAAGATATCGCCTAGCTGGTCCTCGGTACGAACATGCTTGAACTTCAACCAATCCCGATTTCACACAATCTCTTATGTAATGAAACCGAGTGTCAATATGTTTACTCCTCTCATGATGAACTCGAGTTCTTGGTTAGAGCAATTGCGGATTGATTATCCATTTTTAGCACCACTTTCTTAGGTTCGGCCTTTAGCAATTCTCCTAACAATCGACTCAGCCACACACCTTGACACGCTGCCGCACAACCAGCAATATATTCTGCTTCGCATGAAGACAACGCCACCACTTTCTGCTTTTGTGAACACCAGCTGATCGGATTTGCCCCAAGAAAGAATATCAATCCTGAAGTGCTTTTTCTGTCATTATTGTCACCAGCCAGATCACTGTCCGAAAACCCGATCAGCTCCAAATCTCCTTCTTTCTTCTCATACACAAAACCAAAGTTCAATGTTCCCTTCACGTACCTCAGTATGTGCTTTACCTGCGCCATGTGTTCCAGCGTGGGTTTCTCCATAAATCGACTTACCATTCCAACAAAACGCCAAGTCCGGACGTGTGTGCAAGCAAGTATCTCAAACCGCCAACAATACTTCGATACAAAGTTACATCTACAGGAAGTTCAAGGCTGTCCTTGTTCAATTTCAAGCGAGGCTCCATAGGAATCCGTGTTGAGTTACGATCCTTCATCCCACATTTCTCCAAAGACCTTCTTTGCAAAACCCGATTGCTTTAAGGTGATTCTTGTTGGAGTCTGACACACTTCAATTCCCAAATAATAGCTAAGCAACCCAAGATCACTCATTCTAAATAGCTCTTTCATCTGAGATTTGAATTTGTCAATGTCTCGAATACATCCTCCAGTGATAATTAAATCGTCTACGTATACTCCAACAGTTAAATTTCCTTCCTTTCTCGTGTACACTGCATGTTCTAGAAGACACCTCTCAAAACCGAGTGCCTTCAACGACTTATCCAACTTGGAATTCCATGCTCTAGGCGCTTGTCGCAAACCGTACAAGGCTTTATACAGGTTTCAAAGCACCTTATACTCTTCTCCTTTTATCTCAAAACCCGGTGGCTGCGTAACATACACATCCTCCTCCAATTCACCGTTAAGGAAAGCGGATTTTACATCCATGTGATGCACTTGCCACCCCTTTTGTGCAGCCGATTGATATCAACAACCGTACAGTTTCCAACCGAGCAACAGGAGC
Source organism: Populus x sibirica (assembly GCA_019202695.1). Lineage (NCBI taxonomy): Eukaryota > Viridiplantae > Streptophyta > Magnoliopsida > Malpighiales > Salicaceae > Populus > Populus x sibirica. Next base: position 583,127 of record JAGMVL010002080.1, read on the forward strand.
AAAAACTTCGTCAAAATCTATCCCGTGCTTTTGAACATACCCCTTTGCTACTAACCTCGCCTTGTGTTTGATTATTCTCCCTTGAGTATCTTTCTTCAATTTAAACACCCACTTCAAACCAATTGGCTTTTGATTTTCGGTAAAACAACTAACCTCCATGTTGCATTCTCCTGTATGCTGAAAATTTCTTCTTCCATAGCCTTTCTCCATGTTGAATCGGTTCTTGCTTCTTCATAACTCGTAGGCTCCTCCTCTCCTAGCAAACATAGCCCCAAATAATCCAATTCAAGTAGGAATAGTTTTGTCGTACAAACCGTTGTTTAGGTCTCGTTTCCCTCTTGGTCCCACTTCGATGCCTCTCGGATGGATGAATTCGGATGCCCTCGCTCAACAGAAACGACACCGGAGTTTGTGCATTTATAGAGCCGAATCCATCCGCTCCGTTGCTACTAGAGATGTATTCTCGTGCTCGCGATTGATAGAACCCCGGCCGTGGAGACGCCATATTTGGATACAACATCTCTTCCTCAATTCGTTGATGGGCAAGCATCACTTGAAACCGCAACAGAAAATAAAGAACCAGTAAAAGATATCCTTTGCTTGGTTTAGATTCTCGTAGCCGATGAATCGATCCACTCCCACTTCTTTTCTTCATCAAACACGGCATCACGAGTCACTGCCACCTGTTTTGTCTTTGGATCAAACATCCGATAACCCTTGGTATTCAAATCATATCCAATAAACACCATAGGTTTACTTCGATCTACTAGTTTCGAAAGGTGAGGTGTGACATTCTTCACGTGAGCAATACATCCAAAAATTCGCAAGTGTTCAACTCTTGGCTTTCGATTGTAGTAGGCTTCATAGGGTGTCTTGTCAACTAGACTCTTAGTTGGTGCTCTGTTCAGCAAGTAAATTGCCGTTGATACCGCTTCTCCCCAAAATTCGCCGGGAACACTTTTACTTTTCAAGTAAACTTCTTGCCATGCCAACCACCGTCTCGATTTCTCCGTTCCACGACACCATTTTGTTGCGGAGAATAAGGTGCGTAAGGTAGTGTTTAATACCATTTAATTCGCAAAAGCCCTTGAACTCATTTGATGTGAATTCACCACCACGATCACTTCGAAAAGCTTTCAACTTACACCCTTTCTCCATTTCGGCTGCAGCTTTGATCCTTTTAAAACTTTCAAACGCCTCGGCTTTGCTTGAGATCAGAACCTGCCACATAAACCTTGTGCAATCATCGACAATTAGCATAAAATAACGCTTTCCCCCATTCGTAGTCGGTGTGATTGGCCCGCACAAATCTATATGCCACAACTCAAGAGGGTACTCGGCTCCGAAATTTGATTCAATAGGGAATGGTTTTCGTTGTTGTTTTCCAATCAAACATCCATCACAAATGCGATCTTCATGCTCGATTATGGGCAAGCCATGCACCATCTCGTTTCGACTTAGAGACTTCAAAGCATGAAAATTCACATGCCCGTATCTTGCATGCCATCGCCATGCTTCTTATTTGCTCCTTACGGAAAGCATTCGGGTAGAGCCGGTGCTATGTTAAGCACATATAACCGGTTGCTTGACCTCTTCACTTTTGCTAGTAGCCTTTGTAATCTCATCCAAAATAGTCATAACACCTCCTTCAATCACAACCTTGCATCCATTTTCATCCAACCGGCCAAGGCTTATTATGTTGCTCTTCAACATTGGGATGTAGTAGACATTAGTAAGTATTCGATGTTCACCTGTGAAGTCTTCAAGCAAAACCGAACCTCTTCCTTGGATTTTTACAGTCGAGCCATCCCCAAATTTGACTGACCCTGTAATAGTCGTGTCAATTTCAGCAAATTTTTCAATACATCCGGTCATGTGGTTACTTGCGCCGGTATCTAAATACCAAGCCTTCTCTCGGGTGCCTTTAATCTTTGGCACCACCTTGTCTTCGTGCGATAACACATGCTCGTTTCGTATTGAGTGGCCGATGACACAAGTTTCGGCCATCAGTAGTGCCGGTTCATCATCGGTTTGTGTTGTAACAAAATTAGCCCTCTCTCTTCGGTTTGGCTTGGAACAATCTTTTGCGAAGTGTCCAAATTCATTACAATTGAAACACTTAACCTTGGATTTATCGAAGTTTCGTGGCTTTCGGTCTTCGTTAGTGCGTTCACCATTTCCTCGACCTCCACCATATCCACGCCCACTACCATGTCCTCTCCAGTGACGTCCTCCTCTTTTGTTGTTGCTGAAACTTTCATATTTCTTTGCCTTTGGGGTTCTTGCTTCCCTTTCGGCTTGGGTGAATAGCAACTGCTCTCTGTACTCTCGTATGAGATCGCCCCTTCAATCCCTCTTCAAATGTTCTCAAACGCCCAATTGCTTCGAAACCGACATCGTGTCTACATCTCCAAACCGCTCAATTGTCCCAATGATTTGAAGAAATCGATCCGGAACCGAACCCGAACGGCTTTTCAACAACTTCGCTTTCTTCAAGTTTCGCGCCAAGTGATCGGATCTCACCAACCAAGGCAGTCAACTTCATCGAATACTCATTTACGGTTTCGAATCTTGCATATGCACCTTGTACAATTGTCGCTTTCAGTACTTGTACACGTGCCTTCTTGACACGATCTTCGCCAATTCGCATCTCCCTGAGTGCGTCCCAAGCCTCCTTTGCCGTCTGCTTCTCCGCGATTGCCATCATCACGTCATCTGGCACGGCTTGAGAGATGGCTACCATGGCGCCTTGATCTTTGTCGTCGTCTGTGTCTGCACCTTCGATCACTGACCATACTCCTAGCGAACGCAAGATTATCTTCATCTTGATGCCCATATGCCGTAGTTCGTTTCGCTTAACATTGGATAATGGATCGGGATTGAGGCTCCTCTTGCTGTCGGTTTGACGACTGCAAGCGTCTTAGATTGATCTCCTTCAACACCGGCCATTGCTTTGACAACCTTGGCTCTGATACCAAATGATGGTTATCTTTCTTACGGCCGGTCACACAATTTGGGAAACTCACACAATCACGAGACAAAAATAATGAAAGAACAGAGGCCTTTTGTGATGCTTAACTCATCGCATCATTTTCTCGATTTTCTTATTATATATAGAAGCAAATACGAAAGGTTACGTCCTCTAAATAACCTCTAAATCATAACCGCTATATGAAAAGTTACGTCCACTAAATAACCTCTAAATCATAACTTCTATATGAACGGTTACGTCTACTCTTAAACTCGCTGGAATTAAAACAAAACATAAACAAAACAAACTGAAATAAAACAACAAGATTAATTCTATCAAAGAAGGTTAGACTTGACTCGGTGAGCTCATAAAATATAATTTGTTGAGCTGGAGGAAATTTGAACCAAGCAATGTCTAGGAAGGTGAGAGGGAGAGAGAAGTCGGTGATTGACTCGGGTGAGTTGTAGGTGGGGCAACTTGGCGAGCTCTAGTATTTTCACAGAATCTTGGGGAGCCATGAAATAGAAGCTAGATGCGATCGGTGGAGAACTCCAAAACTTGTTCACAGTCTCTTATATTGTAGCATTTTATTACTAGTATGAGTTACGGTTAAGGTAATATAAATAAATACATAGGTTAAGTTCACATTAAATAACAAGAGTTACATAATAACATTAAGATAAATAGAGTTCGTATGTTATCTATATATGTAAACCATTTAATTAGCATGCAATGGATGTAATGTAAGAATGTTTCAAAATATCGAAACAGTTAACTTATTAAGTAGTTTTCTAAATTTATTAATCATTTTCTTAGAATTAGTCTTTCCGTAAATATAACTCATAATTACTTAATTATACTTGAATACATTGTTATCAAAACCACTTGAACACTCCTTTTAACAAGAACTAACTTCTTGAAATGGATTTCATCAACTCTTAACATACAAATATTAATCAATACTATCAAATCAATAAAATGTTTTAAAGTTGTTTCCTACCTATAAATTGGACTTGCATAATATTATTTTATTTGTATCCATCAATTTTTTGTCCAAGTACAAGAATATATTTGTGTAAAAAACAAGGGAAGTTTTGGCAAAAATATCTACTCAACACTATTTGTTTTTATCGATATAGTGCATGATCATTACAGTTTGCAATTCGTACTTATGAAGAAATTCTATAGCTTTCTCAAAGAGTGTTGCCACACAAAGGTGACAAAATGTTGTGCAATAGAAATCTTTAATAGTTTATACAACAACAATACTCCATCAGAAAATTATTGCCAAAAGCATATAACAATTAGGGTTGGCAACAATACTTTCGTTTCAAAAGTGCCCAAGGAAAAAGTAACTTTTGTTGTAGCTAAGGGTGACCAAATTTGGAACCATTGTATTACTATTGTAACTTTGGCAACTATTGCTTCAACCCTTTGTATTCTACCTTAAATTTTACTAGTATAAATTGTATGTAATAATAAGTATCTTTATGATACACGATAACATTTAAGTTTTTGAATAACCATTTTGTTACTTCTTGTTTTACTATATTTCATTTTCGCATAAAACAACCCACTATTGAAAATTCTAAAATTTGATATAAATGTTTATGTATACAAATCTAAAGCAATGAAACTAAAAGAATTCAGAACTAATTGAGAAACCCCATCATCCCTTAAATTTTTTTTATACACTTTAAGAACCAAACATACTAATATAATCAAAATCATCAAGCTTCGTATACAATAATTTATATTTAAAAACAAACATGTTAATTGGATAAATATTCATTTTTTTTAATAAATAACTCAAAACATTCCTTTAGAAATTTTTAAAAACTAATATAACATAGTAGAATAAAAAATGTGCGAAGAAAACAAGTTTTATGATCTTTTGTTTTTACCTATGTAATAACAGAGATGTCATATTATTTTTTTTATTTAGAAAACAAAACTATATAAATATCCTAAAATTATCTCATTTGTTTAATTCTTTTTTGATGAAGGTGATATAATTATTGATTGCATATTATTAATTATTGCTTGGATAAGTTTTATAAGTATTTGGGTTAGAATGTAATCAAACAAATTATTAATTAATAATCATACTTATGCTCATATCATGAATATATTTAGAAAGTGATTGAGTGGATAAAAAAAATATTACAACGAAACTTAAAGGGCTTGAGCTTTCATTCGAACTCAAGACACAATAATATTGCGGATTGTAATAAAAAAAATTTCTCAAGTTTTATTTTCATTTTATTCCTGTTAAATTGGTGTTTTAGGATCGCACTTGATGGTTTATTTCAGTTAGGTTTATATAGGGTTCTTGCGGTGTCAAGGAAAAAATCTGACACTCCATTGATGCTTGATATCATAACCCAATTTTAAAGTAAAAATTAAGTTTGAAAGTCAATTGAGCAAATATTAGAAGAATTAATTAAGTTTGAGGACATAATTAAACTTCTAATGGGTTTTGTGGATTTAATCAAGGATTCAATTGAAGAGAAATCAAGTTTAGAGGTTAATTCAAATCAATTCGCAAAGATTGGAAGATTAGGAACACATTTGAAGCTTTGAAAGACTAATTTGGTGTAATCAAGGGCTTAATTGATAGAAATTTAAATTATGAAGTTCAATTAAAGATCACATTGAAGAAATATGAAACAATGACAACTTTGTAAAAATGGCTGAAATTTAAGGGTTCAATTGAAGAAAGCTAAGGGTGAAATTGCAAGGAATCTAAAAAACTAAGGCTGATTGGGACTCCATTGCAAAGTTTCAAAGATTCAAGGACCAAATAAAAAAGGACTATAATTTCACAATTCATTATCTTACGAAGAAACTTAAAGTTTTTAAGCTTTGATTGGAGCTTAAGACATAATATTATTGTGGATTGTAATAATGCTTTTTTTTTTTTTTTTTTTGCTCAAGTTTTATTTTCATTTTATTCCTTTTAAACTGGGTTGTTTTAGGATCAAACTTGATGGGTTTTTTTATTATTTTTATAGGGTTTTTTCGGTGTCGTGGAAAAAATATGAGTTGATGCTTGATTTGGAAAAATAAAATTTGATTTTTTTTATAAATGATTAACTAAATTGATTTTTTTTAAAACTGAAACAAATGTTCATACCTTTATTTTGACAAATCATGAACTAAATTGAATGAAAAAGATAGTGGGGACATCGGATTCAAACACATCACACATGTGTATGATCATTGATGATGGAGGACAACTCAAACATTGTTCATTGATTGAGAGATTGGGCTCTAACTTATGTTTTTGGGTTCAAATTATTTGGACTTTTAGTTGAGTTTTTTATTAGATTTGATATTATTTTATTTTGAGCTTCAATTTAGTTTTAGTGCTTTGTCCAAATAGTTGGTTGTTGTAGGGTTTTGTTTTTTTTTTTTTTTAAATGTAGTTAAATTATGATGATTTGATAAAAAGTTATAGACTTTTTATTTTTCAACCTCCAATCTTTCTCTATTCTTTAGCTCCTTTACTAATTCATGGCTTTTTATTTCTCATTTCTTACTTCTCTTATATCTCTCTTTTATCCTGCATCAACTTTGGTGTCAAAAATAAGGTTTCTAATTGTTCTCGTAATTAAATGATCAATGGCTTGTTCAAATTCTTAACATTCAATCTAGTTCATAGATCCTAAATTAATGGGAGGTCTCACCAACATGTGATTTAAAAAAACTGTGCCTTTTTCCTTATATATATATATATATATATATAAATATTACTCTCATCCAAACATACCCTCAAATCGATTTTCCCCCTAAAAACAACAATAGCTACTATTCATTATCTTCACCAATAAACCAACCACCACTCTAGAGACAACCACATCACTAGTGACCCAATCACCAACTCACTCACATCAGCCATCAACTGTCATCCCAACCACCAAATAGTACTTAAGTAGTGCCGAACCACCACAAACCCAACAACCATATCACTTTATGACTAAAACAACCACTCAATATCTAACCACCAAACCAACAACTCAGCCACACTAGCTCTCCCCCATCATAAAAAACATCACGTCACACCTTGCAGCCCTAGAACACCCTATCTAGACAAGCTCAACAGAACATAATGGATCAGATCAAGTTAGTCCAACATCATCAAACCAGTAAAGCCAGCAGAACCAGTAGCCTTAGCCACTAGTTCTTTTATGGAATGGTCAATAGGTTACCTTGGATGAGAGGCATTTACAGTCTGAAGGCTTAACAATGGAATACATGTACGAACAACATCATTAGTATTAGCTAATAAACATATGTGCTAAATAATAATGCATATGCAGAATTCAGTTAGTTGTTAATTTCAAAATTAGTTAGGGAGCTATATAGTTAGTTGGAATTGTTAGTTAGTTACTTACATGGATAGTTAAAATTGCTATATATAACAGATGTATTAGAAATATAGGAGGAAGAAATTACATTCGATGCATAATTGCATTTTTTTTCTTTCTTTTTAATGTTTCGCAATCTTTATCCCTTTTCATCTCATTCTCTCTTATTTCTATTATTCTTTTTATCCTTCCTAAAGTTTTTTTGTTTTATTAATGGAAACCTTAACAACCTGTATCATAGCTGATCCAAAGCCATTAACAATTCTTGTGTTGTTTAAAACTTAAGAAAATGATGGAGAACACTATGACTCATATGAAGGAGCACTATAGGAAACTTGATGAACAAATGCAAGAAGTTCATAAAGAGCTTTAAAAATCTATGGAAAAAAATAAGGAAAGATGGATGGAACAAGATAAAAGGACTGATTAAAAAAATTTAAAGATTGAAGCATTGACAAACCAAATCCAATCTTTCTTGGCTAATCAAATGGCAAAGATAGAAGTTGGAGGTAATTTTAGGGGGAAACTTAACTAATCTAGCAACACAAAGATAAGTTGGAGTTAATTGCACCCAAGAAGGAATATTACCCGGATTCAGAAGCCATAGTCATAGAGATAACATGGGAAGTCAAGATATATAATCATAATAGTAGATATAATCCAACATTGCCAAGAGTTGATCGACCGACTTTATAGGAAGATAATCTTAAGGGTTAGGTAAGGAAGTGTAAGAAGGTCTATAAGATAAACTTCATTGTTATACATTAATGGGTGGAGTTGGCTTCACTATATCTTGATACTGAAATATATGTGTATGAAAACGAGTACTTAGTTAATTAGAAGGAGTTCCCAAGGGCATTTGCAAAAGAGTTGGTAGTAAAGAGGATATTGTGAAAATAATTAATAAACTTGTGTAAGATAGAGTCAAGAAAGAATATGTTGAGAGGTTTGACGAACTTAAGTCCCTAATGAATGCCTTAAACCCTTCATTGCCCGAATTCTATTATGTTTCTAATTTTATCGTGGGTTTAGAGAAGATATCAAGCCAATGCTCAAAATACATAGGCCAATAACATTAATACAAATATTTGAACAAGTCAAGTGGCAGGAGGAATCAAATAATGCTATAGCTAAGAAAACCTTATATCATGGATCAACAACTAGGTCAACCACCACCAAAGACTTTTAACCATTCTAAAAAGAACCGCCTCATAACCCAAGACAAAACTCTAAAATTTTATATGAATAGAGAAGGAGGTTGGAGCAATGTTGGAGAAGTATGAAAGAAATACATGAGATATGTCATAACCCAATTCTGGGTTACTCCCCCCAAAATAAATTTCTCTTTCTTTTAAATAAAAAAAATAAAAAAAATAAAAAATAAAAAATAAAAAATAATAAAGGCTGGCAACGTGGAGAAAGTATGCCGGGAAATCAAGTTGCAATTTTTGGAGGAGATTCAAGACCTATTGGCACCCCGTTGTGCCCAAAATTTGAGGAAAAGAAATGCAAATTTAAGGTCAAATTAAATGATTATTGGACAAAGTTGCATAAAAGTTCAGTCCAATAACATAATTAAATTTTTAATAGGCCAATTTGATTTAATCATGGGCCAAATTAAATTTAATTATGTTTAAGAATTAATTTAGGTCCAAATGAAGGATTTAATTAAGTGCTAGGACTTAATTATACTTTAAATGGGTCAAATTAATTTTATTTGGGGCTTAATTGGTGAAAAATTAAGTTTGGGAGCCTAATTTGGGCTTAATTAAGAAGATTGGAATTTTAAGAGATCAAATTTAATTTTTACCAAGTTAATTGATTGAAATCGGGGCCAAATTGCAAGAAAATTGAAGTTTTGGGGCCAATTAGGGGTTAAATTGACAAAATCCAAAGCCAAGGACCAATCGCAAAAGGCGCCAAACTATAGGGGTCTAATTGACAAAATTCGGGGGTCAAATTGAAGAAATTGAAAGATTAATGGTCAATTAGGGACGAAATTGCATAAATCCGAGACCAAGGACCATATTGCAAAAGGCGCGTAAATCTGGGGCTGAAGTTGAAGTTACGCCGGGACCAAATTGCATTAAATCAGAAGTTTAGGGTCAATTAGGGAATTATATTGAAAGCAATTGAAAGTCGGAGGACTAAATTGAAAATCGGCAAAAATCCCTAATTTTTAATCCAAAATGGCGTCGTTTTTGCGTTTAAGAAAAAGGGGTGGGGGAAGGGACCAGGCGACGCGTCGCCCGGTCACTATTCATCTTCTTCCCCGCGAAGCCGCCCGAGTAGTGCACTTTCCAGGAGCATTTGATGCCTCGTTTGGCCCCCAAATTTGACAACGCGTGCACCAACATGTCCACCTGAATCCCCTCTATCCCCGAGAATGGTCCGGTCGGGTCGACAAACTTTGAAACGGCTCCGTTTATTGGCCTAAAGTGGCCACCTCGGACAGTCATGCAGACCTTGGACCGCCAAATTTGGCGTTCGAGGTGCACACTTTGAACCGACGCTTGGATTCCTCGAGTCGAATCAAGGGCTGAGACTTTTTCCCCGTTGAAGACAAGATTACCCTCCTTGTATCTCTATAAATAGGAGCAAATTTCATGCTCAGGGAGAGAAGAAAAAACGAGCTCAAAGTTGGCCGAAAACCAGCCTTCTGTATTTCCTGCAAACAATCCTTTTTCTCGCTTTCTCCTCCACCGTGGCCTTCACCACCACCACCTTCTTCACCGGCTTCTCACCATCATCCCCACCTCTAGTAGCCATAAAACCATCTCACGTGACAGCTTGCACCACTTCTCTCCCTCTCTCCTCGTAAAAATCTTCTCCCTCGCCACCGTGACTCCAAGCAGCGGCGGCGACAGGAGAGCCAGCAGCCACCACCTTGCCCAGAAGCTCTCTTCCTTCCCAAAGGCAGCCGGGGTAGCAGCTCTTTCCTCAGCCACACCAACAGCTCCAGCCATGAGCTTTCCTTCTCCTTTGTAGGACTCCGCTCCTTCTTCTTCCAAACTCGTGACTAGTGCAAGCCGCCGGCCTCACCACCTTCGCGGTTACACCGTGCACCACCGCCTAGGCCGCCAACTCTCCACGCCAGGTAACTCGCCCCTCCCCTACTACGCCTTCCTTTTCCTTTCACCGTGGCTGCATGCAGGATTCGTTTCTGCATGCAGCGGCTAATTAATTAGCCGTCTGCTTGGGTCGGGCTAGTTCGCCGCCCAGCCCAAGTGGCTGGGCCCGGCCCGGCCAGGACAAAAAATTCAAAAAAAAATCAAAAAATGTTAAAATCATTTCAAAAAATTTGTGATTTTCTTAAATATTTTTTAACCAAGTTTGCTTAATATTGGGTTGTATACTTACATGGTAAGATAGAAGTCCGGTATTAAAATACCTGGTTTCCTCCGAAATATTTCAAAAAAAAAATTTCAAAAAAAGAAAAAATATTTTATTGCATACGGCCAAGTCCTAATGAATTTTCCAAGCATGTTTTTGTGTTTAAGAAGAAAAAAAATTGAATCTTTCTCACGTTTTAAAAATCCAAAAAAATGGATATCATAACTAGTTTATGATCATCTGTTAGGGTTTGGCCAAAATATCGAAAACCTTTTTCCAACCTTTTTTTCAGGATCCAGATGTAGACTTTAATATTTGTGGGGTGTAAAATTACACGATAAAGTACACCCTCGGGTATTAAAGATACAAGGTGTAAATAAATGCAATCTTAAAATTCAGACTTTAGAATAGTTAGGATTTAACCCAATAAGGTAGAGACTCCCTCACGAAGGGATATCTGCCTTGAACCTTAGAGAAGACCAACGAATAGAAACTCGACCTAGAAAAACAATCAAACAATAATACAGCTTACCGTAGGTAGGGTGCACTGGGGGTGATGCGTCTTCCCCTTGCACAACCAAAGTCCCTTACTCGACTCGCACCATAGGTTCCTAGTGACCATAATACTAGGTGGCGACTCCAAAGAACCAAGCAAAACACAAGTAATAAATAAAAATCGCTAGCCGACGCGCGCGGGACGTGCGCGGCAGTAATGGCGACCCACCGGGGACGCCTTGTTTGGTCGGACTAAGCTTTGTTTGTTTGATTGTTTGATTATCCGTTTTGGTCTGTTTAACTTTACTGTTTCAACACTTTTATTTCTTGCTCATACATCAAGATCAATGCATTCATGCATTTTTAATTTTGCAAGAAAACCCAATTCTAGGATAGGTGGGGAGTAGCGGTCTGCCCCATGACTTTCAGTCGGGGTTCAGATTCGTGAAACATCCAACTATGAGCTGAGTGTTTACTTGGTGATGGCGGTCATATAGTGCCCCAACCATCCCTTGTAAACCCCTATACTGCCTTCACGTGAGGTGGTCACCGGCGCTCATAGACCTTTTTGAGACCAGTTACAAAATATATCCCTCATATAATAACCTAGATTTTGTCTGAACTTTACAGGATTTTTGAGCTAAGACCATGACTTCCCTTACCTTTTCGGAATATGGGGAAAGATCTGAGAGATGCAAGTAGTCGAAGGGGATTGCCCAAGAACCAAGGTTGAAGAATTACCACACATAACCAAAGTGCACGATCCCGTAGACACCATAAAGAAGTTGGCCCCTCTTCTGGGATATATTGATGAGAATTTGTTTGAGAAAAAGTATGGAAGAATTGCTCACCTAATAAGAATGCCTCGTCCGTATTTCAGCAAGTCAAAAGCCTTGATGCATTTTTGGGATCCAAGCTACAAATGTTTTACTTTTGGGGATATTGACATGGCTCCTACTCTTGAAGAGTATGCTCGGATCTTAAGTTTTCGAATGACCTATACAAAGTGTACTTCGACAAAGAGTTGAGAATACACAGTATGGGCCGCCAAACTTCTACATTTGGATCAAGTTGATCGGTACAGATATCTAATGAAGGTTTCAAGTGGAAAATGATCGAGAATAAATTGAAGACAGATAAGGAAGAAAGGAAGTTAGGTGAAGAAAGATATCAGATAATTGCTTTTGCCATCTTTGGGTTGGTTCTGTTTCCTTCAAAAGCTCCCGGAATTATTAGCATTGAAGCTGCTAACGCCTTCCTTGAATTTGAAGAGGTAAAGAATAACCCCACTTCAGCTATCTTAGCTGAAACCTTCCTATCTCTAAACCATTGCAGATTACATGGGAAAGGGGCGATGCGATGTTGTATCCCTCTCTTATTCATGTGGATAGTAAGCCATTTGGAAGCATCAAAAGAAGTCTTCAATAATTTCTGGTGGTTTAACATGAGGCCTCTTGAAATGGTGGCCGATCAAGAATGGAATGGTTTGGATGAAAAGGCATGGGTAGAGAAATACCAAGAACTTCCCCAAACTAATTTCGATGGAAGGCTCCTTGGGTGAGTGGTTCATCTTACCTCATGAGTTGTGGCGACAAGGCATGGGTTCCATTGATTGGCTTAACTGGATATATCAGTTACTCACCCTCATTGGTGGCCAGACAGTTGGGAGGGATACAACACGTGCCAAGAACTCGGGCGATAGCCGAATATACCGGTCTGTTTAAAGAAGCTAGCTCTTTGGATATGTTAGATGCCATCAGAAATGACTGGAAGCAGCCTGTTTTAGTCTATAAGGAAGAGCATCCAAAAGAGTTCTCAGTTAGCCCTACATATTCAATATGGAGGAGTGGCAGTTCATCTAAGATACTTCAAGAGGCAAAAGAGCAAAGAAGAGCCCAAGATAAGTCGTCCGTGGCGTTGGAGCCGAAAAGAAAAAGGGTCAATAATGAGGAAGATCTCCGAGAAGAGTTGGATAAGCTGAGGATTGAGCTCGGTAATAGCAAAAATCATCAAAAATTCCTGGAAAACCAACTTTTAAAATAAGAAGAGATGAAGGCCTCTCTGGATCAAGCAATTGAAGGAAAGAGATGAGCAAATTGTTAAGTTAAAGAAGAACCAAAGACGAAGCAAATGAGCAAATAAAGGAGGGGAAGGCCAAGAATGACGAGTTGGTGAAAAAGCATGTAATGGTGGAGCATGAATTGGTGAGTCTAAAAAGGGCCTCAAAAAGTAGAAAGTCTGCCGATAAAGAGACAATAGCTTCTCTGAAGAAAGAAAGGGACCAGTATAAATTAAAATGGGAAGCTGAAAAAGAGAAGAACAGATTAGCTGATCTCACCATTGAAGAAGAAAGAAGGTTAAGAACTCGATATCAGATACAGGCTGAAGATGAGAGAGAAGCAAGGAGGGTAGCTGAATCAGACATGAAGGAATACCTGGACAAGATAAATGGTATGAGAAACCGAGTTTCGTGGATACAAGCCGAGCTTGAGTCCCGAGAGGAAGAAGTAAAGGAAATGCAAGAGCAATTTGAGGAATGGCAAGACTATATCAACAGCTTTGATGCACAACTAAACACTAAGGTAGCCGAGCTTGATATAGAGAAGGAAGAATTGCAAAGGGCCGAAAGCGATTCAACAGCTTGGAAAAGATGGTTCAAATTTTGGAGACAAACAATGAATCATTAGCCGCTAGTAATGGAACACTGCTTCAAGATAACACCTTGTTCCGTTACAAGATTGAACAAACTGACAGGCTAATTGACATGGTGGCTAGGAAGGCAAATGAGCTACGAGTAAAGGTTGCCAGGATTGCCAATAACCGCCATAGATACGAGGAGTATTTGAATGAAGTTTCCTCTTTCATCAAGAGTGTGGCCAATAGAGGAATATCATTTGAATGAAGACACTTTGTATGAACCACTTTGTATTATGTCTACTTTTGGAACTTTCATAAGGTGTATGGAATTTAATTAATCAAAGGAATTGGGTAAAACCTCTTTGTGTATATCGACTGGATGTTACCCGTATTTGGCAAAGGAAGTCATGGATTAGCTCTTTAATCCATATACATGCATTTGCATCCATATTTATACATTCATTCATTATAACACACATGCATACACCAGGTCAAAATATAGGTCCCCAAAGTGCTTACAACACCCGACTTCGAGCAAGGAACATGGAACATGGAAGATGAAGAGCGTGCTTACCGTGAAGCTCGTTTCCAAGAAGAGTTGGATTCCTTAAAGGATAGTGTGGCTCGCCTCACCGGCTTACTCGAGCAAGTACTAAGGAATACCTCGGGTGAAGGTCCTTCCACTAGGTCTCCGCCCTCTCCCAAAGAAACCAACCCGAAGAAATAATAGGAGAACATGCACAGGAGCCCCGACACAATCCAACATTTGTGTAGTCAACAACACCAGCACCAACACCTCGCAAGCCGAGATGCATTCGTTAATGAGTCCCACAAAACCAAGCCATCTCGAGGACGTTGATCAAGAAAAAATGGCAGCACTAGAGGCCAGGATTAGGCCAATTGAGGGAATAGACTTATATGACCCTGTACCAGCTGTAGAAATGTGTCTAGTCCCTAATGTGGTGGCACCAAAGAAATTTCGAGTTCCCGAATTTATCAAATACACCGGCACTCAATGCCCCGTTACCCATCTCAAATCCTATTGCAATAAAATGGCGTAAGTAGTTCACGATGAGAAGCTACTAATGCATTTCTTCCAAGACAAACTTGAGTGGAGCAACTGAGCCGGTATATGAGGTTAGATAATACCAGGATCCATACATGGAAGGACCTCGTAGATGCTTTCATCAAGCAATACAAATACAACATGGATATTGCTCCTGACAGAACCAGTCTGTCTAACCTGGAGAAAGGAGATAAAGAAAGCATAAGAGAGTATGCTCAAAGATGGAGAGATTTGGCAAAGACAAGTACACCCCCCCTCTCCCGGAAAAGGAAATGGTTGCTCTGTTTGCTAACACGCTAAAAGAGCCATACTATGAACACGTGATGGGTAGTTCGGCCCAACAATTCACGGATGTCGTGGCAGTAGCTGAACAAATAGAGCAAGGAGTAAAGAGTGGGAGAATCTCTGCACCCATGGAAAAAAAAGGTTTCGGAGTGAAAAAGAGAGAGATTGATCACATTGAAAGTAGTTATAGAAGCAAGAAAGGCCATTTCCAAAGATATAACACTCAATCCTCTTCATCCCAAATCGCCAACACCAATTTCAACTTCCCAATCCCACCTTAAAACTTGAACCCCAAGACCACCAAGTAAAAAACCAAGCCGAGAGTTTTCCCAAAAGGAACTACCAAAGAACCCAAGAACAATTGCCTCCATTGCCGTTACCCCTAAATGAAATGTACCAAAAGCTACTAAGTATCGGGCAAGTAGTCCCCGTGCCTTTGACACCCCTACAACCACCTTACCCCAGCTGGTATAAGCCGGATCTCACTTGCGAATACCATGCCGGTATAGCTGGACACAACATTCATACCTGCAACGCCTTCAAGAGAAAACTTCTGCAATTGATCAAAGCAGGATGGATAGCATTTGAAGATGCTCCTAATGTGAATGTGAACCCTCTACCCAATCATGCTTCAGGTAGTGGGTCTATAAACATGTTAGAAGTAGAACACTCAAAAATCTTAAAGGTGTCAATGGATAGGATCTACCAAATGATGGTAGATGCAAGGTACAAAGAGGGTAGCGAGAAGTGCTGTGAACTTCATAATGTAGAAGGCCACGTGATCAGCCATTGCGAGGGCTTTCACAAAAAAGTGATGAAAATGATGAGTCGTGGGTTGCTACGAATTGAGAAAGCAACAAGTGGAGAAGTGTTCATGATGGAGACACCAAGTAAAGAGGTGTGTCGAGTACAATTCACTACAGAAAGCCACCCAAACCGGTCCTATCCAAACCAAAGAGTGGAACATAAAGGGAATTATAGCGCGTTACCTCATGATTATGGGTATTCTTTCAAAAGCACTCAGCAACCGCCTATTTTTCAAGCAGAAATTAGGGGATTGACCCGTAGTGGCAGATGTTTCACTCCAGAAGAGCTGGAAAAACAAAGAAAAGCTAAGGGTAAAGAGGGGGTTGACGTGACTGAGGAAATAAACAAACCTGTCACAGAAGAGGAAACCAACGAATTCTTAAAGCTGATGAAACACAGTGAATATAGTGTTGTTGAACAGCTCAAGAAAACTCCAAAGAAGAATATCATTATTTTCTCCGATTCTAAGCTCTGAGCCACATAGGAAGGCTTTACAAAAGGTATTGAATGAAGCCTATGTCCCTTAAGACATCAATCAAGAAGCCATGGAACATTTAGTGGGAAGAATCCAGGCCTCGAATTATATATACTTCATCGAAGATGAATTGAGTCCCGATGGTACCGGGCACAACAAGCCACTATACATTACAAAGGCGCGTTGCAAGGATATTCTCGATTGGAAAGGTACTCATCGACAATGGTTCCCGCACCGAACGTCCTACCAATGCATATGTTAAAAGAAATGCTTGTCGATGAGTCACATATGAAGCCTAGCACCTTGATGGCGAGAGCATATGATGGTTCGCCAAAACATATAATTGGGACCCTAGAAGTAGAGCTATATGTGGGGCCGCAGATGTTCTTGATAACATTACAAGTAATGGACATTCACCCATCTTACAGCATATTA